>VYXB01000728.1:297341-325455 GCA_013397135.1 Pachyramphus minor | reverse complement strand
CCCTGGCGGCGCGGAGGACTCGGCGGCGCCCCCCGCCGGCCGGGAGGGCAGCGCGAGGCGCGGCGGCTCCGGAGGCCGCGGGTTCGAGACCCGGGCGGGGGAGGTGGGAAAAGGAGGGGGCGCTGGGAAGGTCTCCTGCGCTTCGGGGGTGTCCCCGCGGTGCGCGCAGGGCTTGACGGCGTTGCATGGGACGTGCGTGTATTGCGACAGTTCACAGAATCAATCGGCTTGGAAAAGACCATCAAGGCCGACCTATGATCCAACACTGCCTTGTCAACCAGAACATGGCACTGAGTGCCTCATCCAGCCTGTCCTTAAACAGAAAGGTGACTCCACCGCCTCCCTGGGCAGCCCATCCCAATGTCTAATTACCCCTCCTGAGAAGAAATTCCTCCTAATGTCCAACCTGAACCTCCCCTGGCGTGGGTTGAGACTGTGTCCTCTCATCCTGAGGTACACCCATACAGAGATAGACACAGACATGTACATACACACAAATATGCACACAATACATATAAACACACACTTAGATGTGTGTTTTACACATATCAAGGGCAAATAAGCTCTTAGTGCCAAAAGGCATCCCTGCTGCTTGGGGCGAGAGGTGCCCTGTCTGCCCTGGATGGGTTTCATTGCCCTGCTCCAAGCCTTTCCAGTGCTTTCACAGCTGTTTTAAGCAAGTGGAAGGGGCAGGGAGTGGGGACATCCCAAGCTGTGCCTTACAGGGCTGCACAAGTGTCTGCAGCATGTCTGAGCATGGAGGAGAAAGGCTGAATTAGAATATTGAGGTCAGGAACTCTTTTTGGCCTAATTTTACTATGCAAATGTAGGGCAAATGAGCTTGAGTAAGAAGTCAAGCTTTTCCAGATCAGGTAATAGATTGCCATAGCCTGAGTCCTTCTGGTGTCCTCACACCAAGCAATAACCAGCACCCACAGCAACAATGCAGCCAGAAATTCAGGACATCCCTGTGACCTCGGCAGCACAGGGAAAGGAGGAGCTGCCACACGAAACTCGGGCAGGCCTCATATCTCACCACCCTCCCCCACCTACCCAGCTGTTTCCCAAGAGGGCATAAAACTCCCACAGCTGCAAAAAGAGAGAAAATCCCCTCTGGTCATGACTATGCCTATGAAAGCTGGGATGGGAAGCTTTGGAGGAGCCCAGACTTCACATCCTCACCTTTCCAGACAGACTGGCCATGTCCCTGTTGAATCACCACCCCATGACTCCCCAGTGACTGAGTGCAAGAGCAGAGTTTCTTCTGTCATTTCTCAGGGGTCACAGGAAAGATGCACACTGGGCACATGGCTGGTCTCATGCTGAGCCTGATGAGGGTTCAAAGTGGGTTGTTCTTCTTCTCATCCTCCTGCTAGTTACGGGAACAGAACATCCAGAAAACCCTCTTCATTCAAATATAACCCAAGAGGTTTCTATTTGGCCCTTCTCTGCTTCACACTCCCCACCCTGAGAGCTTTGCTTCCCCTAAATAACCACAGACAGGGAGATAAAATAGTAGCACAGAGTTTTGGTTGACATTTGCATGCACCAGCTCTTTATTCACAGCTCCAAGAGATGCATCAAGCTAAATTTCTGCATGTAAGGACCAGCCACATCAGCACAGGAAAACCATCCTCCAGCCAGCAGCTGCAATCCCTGGGGCCAAACCTCCCCTCCTGAGCTTGGAAAGCCCAGAAACACAAATAAATACACAACTTTAAAAAGTTTTCAGTAAAAATTATGTATTTAATGGCTCAGCTCATGTTGCTTTGGCACGTTCCCCTCCTCAGCAGGACCTGCTGGGATTGTGGCCTTTCCCACGGCCACGCAAACAGAGCTGCAGTGGCTGGGTGGCCACGATGGAGGAGGTGGGACCTGCCCCCTAAACCACAGCTCTGGGAGCACCAAGAGCTGAGTTTCACAGAAAACACAACTCTGACACGTTTCAAACAAAAATCCATGCTGAGACCTGGTGCTGCCTCTTGGGAAACCAAAATGTGTGTTCACATATCCCTGTAAACTGCCCCTTCCCCACAGCAGCTATTTGCTCATGAACACAGGGCTGTACACTGTTAATGTCTACTCTGGAGATGTTAACACCCAAATTCTGGCTAAGTCAAACTCCTCTTTGCCCAGTACAGCCCCAGAAGGCTCCAGGAGCTGTGCTGCTGTGTTATTAGTTTAATGAGAATGCCTTGAATTAGTCCCAGCCCCCAAATTCAACATCAGCAGCCTTTAAGAGCAACCATGGCTCAGCTCACCTGCCAGGGAGGTCTCTTTATTATGCAGAGCATGAGGGTGTCTGAGACATCTGGGATCATATCCCAGCCTCCTGTCTCCTCCCCAGCACCACACAAGTACCCAGGACGTTGCCCAGAGCAGGCAAGAGCAGCTGGAAAGCACTGGAGGAAGGAGAGATTATTTCAAACATCACCACATGCAATTGAAGAGGTCCTTGAGCATCAGGCAAGGCCAGCTGGTGTCAGCCAGGACTCATCAGCCCCAGCTTGTCCAGACCAGAACTTCCAGCAGTTATCAGCAAGTCTTTATGCAGCACAGCACTGCCCCAAAAACATCAGCAGCTCCCCACAAGGCCTGGTGCTACTCTGGGGAGGAGGTCAGAGCAAACACTTGATTATGTCTCTGCTTATCAGCAGCCTTTCCCATCCCAGTCTGTCCCAACCCACTCCTGCTGGGGACTAACCCTCAACATTTTAATTAAGTTCCCAGCAGCCACCTCTAATTGAATTCCAGCTCTCAACAACCACGGTGTGCAACAGCTTTTTCCTTTTATTTCTGAACCAAGACCACTGTGAGCTGCCCAAGGACAATCAGAGCTCCAGGTTCAGAGGGCAGCGAGTCATGGGGGGAACAAAACCACCACAGGGAGTCATGGGTTTGTGCAGGGACAAGCCAGCTGGTCCCCAGCCAACACCTGAGGACAGGGCTGGCTCTGCAGGGTGAAGACAAGCCTGCAGCAGAGGGCAGGAGCTGGCTGCTGTGCTGCCCACACAGCCCAGCCACTGCAGGCAGCACCTACTGAGCACAGAGATCTCCAGGGAACCCCACGCTCAGTTTCTCCCCCAAGCAGAAGAACCAGAGGTTCTTCATGTTGATCCAGGGCTCTAGGACCCTCAGAGTCAGTCTGTAAAACCTTCAGTGTGCTTGCCTGCTTTTGTGCAGCTCTCTTGGACCTTGACATTTGCTTTTTCCATCACATCAGAGCCCCTGTGTGGATGTCACGGGGCTTGGCTCTGGCACATCTCCATTTCCAATGTCCAGCTCCACTTGTAACCCTGTTGGCTGCAAGGAGAAACAGAGAGAAGCTTAACCTCACGCTGCTTAACCTCACACTGCTCTACATCACTCCATCATCTGCCCCAGAGCCAGAAATCCTCCATTATATTCCCCTGAGGATTTCTTTCTGCTTGTGACCCCATTTTAACTTGGTCTGCTGAACGCAGAGATACAAACAGACAATGCAATTTAGCAAAGAAAGAACATATTGCTCTGAGGCATCCCCAGACACACCATTATTTAGCACATCCAGGATGGATTTCACTGCCCAGTACACTACCACATCCAAACCCATTTGGATCAGGCAGCAGAGGAGGCTTGGAGCTGGGAGGCTTAGGCATTGCTGCCTCTACATGAGCAGGAGTCCAGCCAAAGTCCCCTCTGCAGGTGTAGGAGCCATTTCCATGGGCCCACACAGCATCAGGAGAGCGAGACAAGCATGAGGAACACGGTGACCTGCACTGGAAGTGGTGCCACTCATTTAACCTGACTATAAACACAAGCTCAGGCTGTTGGGATGTTCCTCTCTTCCACAGTGTACAGGCAGGCTGCAGGAGCTCCTCTCCCACTGCCATGGCTCACCCAGCGAGGCTGGATCCTGCCTGACCCTCTGCTCCAAAGTCAGGGCTGAGTCCCACAGCTGCTCCTGCTTTCCCAGCCAGCCCAGGGAGCCTCACCTGGCGGGGTGACTTTGCCAGGGCAGCCACGCGCTGTGTCACACTTTTGTCCCCGGCGGCTTCTTTGCTCTCCAGCAGCACCCGAGTGCTGGGCACGAAACTCCAGGAGCGGCCAAGGGCTGGCTTCAGTGGGCCAGTGCTGCCATCCCTGGTCACCTGGTTGGTCACCTGCAGCACAAACAGGTTTATCAGTGCCCAGGAAAAGCACTCAGTGCAATGAAACACTGGAGATCACGGCCAGTCTGAGCCTTCCTTCCTGGCACAGCTGTGCCACCCCCTCTAAACACAGCCCAGACAACTGGCCCAGACAGGTACTCAGGTAGGAGCTCACTTGTATCTGCAAGCTGCATCACTCCTGGGGCTGAAGCCACCCAGAGAGTTTAACCTGGAGCCTCCAAGTGTCCTTCCAGGCACCTCCTTGTCACTTTATCAGAACGAAGGGCGGGACTTTCTTGGTGCCTTCCAGTGCCAGGCTCAGCAGACCACCATTCTCTGTTGTGGCCTTCCCAGTTCAGACACATTAATTGTGGTCCCAGTAACCTGTCTGGCTGCATTGGCAAATGCAATTGCTTGGGCAAGAGCTGGGGAAACTGCAGCAGGGCCCCTTCCAGTCCCCAGCTCCCTCAGGATGATGCAATGCCCTGCCGCTCCTCCAAGGTAATTAAGAGGTTACCCAGGAGGCTGGCCAGCCCCTTAAATGAATGGTGTTATATCAAAAATAAACACAAACAACCTTTCAATCTCCCTGCCTTGCTCAATGCCATGTTGGCTGAGCACAGCAATATCAGGAGGCAGCAAACCAGCCCCGGTCTTGCTCCACACTCACTGAAACAAGACATCTGTGGGCTGCAGAAACACAGAGCTATGTCAGGGAGCAGAGCATTGTGGGGTACAAACCTCTTGCTCCTGCTTAGCTGGAGCGGGGTGCCCTCTCCCAGGGGCTCCAAAACCTCCCCACAGCTCCTCACCACAGCACACACCAACACACAAAGTGCAGCAACACTCACCACAACAGCAAGGCTGAACTCCCTGGCCAGTGTCTTCAGCTCCCTGGACAGCTGCATCATGATGGCCAAACCTGGAGGAGGACAAAGCACTTGGGTGTTTGGGGATCGACCCACAAAGTGCATCTTGGAGGCAGGTGACATCCAGGTTTGCATGAGTACTGGATTTAGTGCCAGTGCTGGTGTACATTGACGTCTTCACCAGACCAATCTCTCTTCTTTTCTATCTTAGAAGCCCCAAGGCCAAAACAAAACTACAAAAGCACCAGGAGCTCCAGACAAAGCTGGCCAGGTTGATTCACCAACACCAAGACCCACCTCTTGTGGTTCAATGTAGGTTCATTTCCTACACTTGAGGCTGTGAGGGGACTCCCTGTGATAGCACTGGTTGCTTGCACTTGCACCACTCAGGTGTGCAAGTCCCTCTGGAAGGTGTTTGAGGGGCCTCCTCAGCATCCTCACTTCTGATTTAAAGTCCTTTCTGGCAGAAAGAGCCTCTGGGGAGCTCTGCAAAATGTGCCAGCAACTGTGATGTATCTGTGACCCTGTAAGCAGAGGTTTTAATATATGGACAAACAGTTCTGTGCCTCTCTTGTCCCCTGGAGAGATTTCAAACCATTGCCACGATCCACAGCCACAACCAGCTTAAATGTTTGCTGACAACACTGCAAACTGACTTCCTCTTTATCCAGTCCCAAAGATGGGAGCAGTCACATCCCAATCCAACCTGTCCCAGCCCCAGCTCCAGGCACAGCACACCAGGGAGGAAGATGCCCTTCAGGACAAGCAGAGAGCTCTGCAGCCTCCTGGCACACCCTAAGGACACAGCTCACCCTCTGACTGCCTGCCACCCAGCAGTGGGTAAATCACAGCCGACACCGAGTCGATCACCACGATCTTGAGAGGCCCCGTGGAGCTCACGACCTGCAAGGAGGGACCATGTGCCACGTGGAGTTACAAATCCAGCAGTTTTGGAGGTTGTGAGCTGCACAGAGGCTCAAATGCACCCTCCCTGCAGCTCTGGTGAGGGGAGAGGGGCCCAGACCCCCCTGGTACCTGCTGGGAGAGACGATCCCGCAGCTCCTGCAAGGCCCTCAGCAGTTCATAGACGTCGAACACACGGACCACCTGGATCCGCTGCAGAGCCTCCAGCTGTGGCACAAAGCAGCATCACCAACAGCCTCACCCCCATCCAGGACTTGTCATATTCCCTCTGCCCCAGCTGCCACCAGCTCTTTGCGTTCACACCACGACACAGAGCCTTTATTCTTCCACATTTGTCTCCACCCCACAAACACCATTGTCCCTATTGCACTGATGGAAGAAGTAACCTGGATTGAGCTCAGGGAGCAAAAGTGTGTGCAACTACAGCAAGTCCTCCCCTTCTCCCAAGGCAAACAACAAAGAGCAGTGTCTGCCCTGAGCACGGCATCCACTGGGCCATGGGAGGAAGAGTCTGGACCCAAAAAAGCCCATGGCAGAGTTGGACAGAAAAACCATCCCTGGGGGTTGTCTGCAGGCAAGAGCAAAGGCAGTTTTAGTGCAAACAGAGCGACCAGCTCCAGAGGAACTTGCCTGCTCTTCCTCATCCTCTGTCTGGGCTCGCAGCATCTGGTAGAGTCGGGAGGCAATGAAACCCCCCGTGGAGTCTAGAAACAGGACTTGCTGCTTGAGGCCAAGAGACACACTAGCTGCAATGCCCAGGCACACCTGGAGGGACAGAGACATATTAGCCAGGCATCATCTTCACCCCATCTGTCCTATCCCTGCTCCTCCATCCCACTCACCTGCGTCTTCCCACTGCCTGGTGCTCCCATGAGCTCCGTCACTTCCCCTGTGTACAGCCCGGAGTCCAGCAGCTGGTCCAGGCTAGGAGTTCAACACAAGGTGGGATTATCAACACCCTTCAGCCAGAATGGCATCAGGAAGCAGCAGTCCCCAGACACTTGTCCCTAGAGTCCCCTTCCCAAATGCAGACAAGCCCCTGGGCATGGTGTGAACACCACCAACCCCGCTCAGGGCATCACCACACTGAAACTCGAAGCCTGTGCTGGCAACCAGGGCCTTGTGCAGCAAGTCCAGCCCCAGGCAGATGGGTGATGTACCCACCTTGGGCTCCCAGTGGGCAGGATGGCTGTGGAGCTCTTGAGTTCCTCATAGAGGTCTGCTCCATTGGCAGGGAAGGCAGAGAACTGGGCCAGGAGCACACGTCTCACTGCAACCAGCGCCTGGGGGGCAGAGAGACGGCTGGAAACAGGACTGAGCAAGTCCAGGGCCAATATCTGCTGCAGAAGCTTCCCCCAGACAAAGCCATCCAAGCCATGAGGGGGTCAGCTCTGAGCTCCCTGGTTAATGTACCAGGACTTAGGAGTCCTCTTTACCTTGTAAGACAAGGAACACTTCTGGGCAATGTCCTCCAGGTCTGACGACACAAAGTCCACCACTGCAAACAACATGAGGGACAAGAAGTTTGAAGCCAAACCTGGCCAGACCAAGAACACTGGAAGTGTCTGTGCCCTCTGCCAACACTTCAAGTGGAGAAGCAGGATATCCCACATTTGATTTTTTCTCTGAGATATCCCCGTCACCCATCACAAAACAAATTGTTTCCTGCAAAACAGATCAGAGAGATCCGGTGGTAAAAATTCTCCCTGTTTTGCTCAAGACCTGCTCAGCACCACCTTTTCCTTCCCCTCACAGGGCAGGAGGTGCCCAGGCTGCAGTGTGGCAGGAACTTGGGCTTTTGTCAGAAGGAAAATTGCACAAACCCTCCCAAAATACCTTTGAAAAGCCATAATTGATCAACCTTCAAAAAGCCTCTGCAGGGATCTTAATCATGTCCTTAGACTCTCATGCTCCTATGGAGAAGTCCTGAATCATTATATCCACCCAGGGGGACCCAGAAGACATCTAGCAAGGAGGACATGGAACGATGTTCCACCAACAGCACCCATCCAGGACGTGGGATGATGTGGGCACACCAAATGTGCAGGGGATGATGTTTCCCAACCCAAGGCCCTGATGCCACCCTGTTACCCGTCCTAATGCCATTCGCTCTGAGCAGCTGGATCATCTCTTCTGTGAGACCAGGGCAGAGCCCAGCCCGCAGGACCACCATGTCCACAGCCACGGGGGCGGCAGAGACCTGTGGAGGAGAGTGGATTTCATGGAATCATTAAGGTTGGACATCTAAGATCATCAAGTCCACCCCTGAGCCACGTCCCGCCCTGGGTGGTGCCTGCCCTTGGAGCCGGGGAGAAGCCGCCCAGGCTGTATCTGGGACGGGTGGTTACGGTGGGTGTTTAGGGTCCTTTTAGGGTCCAGCATCCCCAAATCTCGCACGGGAGCATCGCCGTGCCTGAGCCAGCGGCTCCTGCTCGGGGGAGGGCACAGCGGGCGGGGGTATCCTCCCCATCCCCATCCGCATCCCTGTCCAGCAGATGAGTGTCCCATCCCCGCCGTCCCGCCCTGCGCACCCCGAACCTCCGCCGCGGGGGTACCCGGCCCTGCCCGCTCCCTTCCTGCTTCCTGCCGCCAGCGGAAGGACCGGGATGGGCTCCTCTGCCCCATCCCAGCTCTCCCAGCCCGCCCGAGGCTCCCTGATCCGGCCCCTCCGCCCGGGTCAGCAGAGCCCGGGGCACCTACAGTCAGATCATTGCGGGATTCTGTGGTTTTCCCAGGACTGCGTCTGTCCAGGCTCATCAGTGGGGGCTGCAGGGTGGAACATGAAGGCGCACGGAGGGCGGGGGTTGCTTCACAGCCCTGCAGGTGTGGGGAGCCGTGTGCCCTTCCATGGCTGCCCGGGGCTGGAATTTCTCCTGGAAAAGCCTTTTTTATTTTATTTTTTTAAAATTATTATTATTTTTTCTTTCCCAGCCGAGGCCTGAAGAGGGCCCCCGGCACTCGCTGCTGAGCCTGCCCTGCTCACCCTGCACTCTCAGCTCTGCCCCGAGCATGAGCAGCATCAAGCAACACTTGATTTGGTACCTCAGTTTGCCTGCAGTACCTGCTGTGCTGCTGCTTCTGACAATGAGTTGTTATTCTGGCTGATGTGAGAAAGGCTGTGCTGTATCCTTGGAGTAGCTGGAATGAAGCCAGACGAGCCTTCCCTGGTACCTAAAGTCACATGGGAATGGGTTCCTGGTATGTTGTTCCATGTGAATCCTAGAAAAGCCACTGCACTGAGATAAGTCCCAAAGCAGAATTCCTGATTGAGTGTGACCCCTGGGAAACGGGGTTTGTTGAAAGGCTCAGATCTTTTGGAGCTCAGTGCTGCTCTGTCTACTGGTGTCACTCAAATTGAGTCCTGAGCCGCTCATCACAGCAGTGGGCCAGTATGTTCCAGTACAGTGTGTGTTCCAGTCTGTGTCAATGGGCTGCTGAAAAAGGGGAGGTGGCAGTGGGTGAGATTTCCAGTGGGATGGGCTCCCAAAGGTCCTGTGAGAAGGAGCAGGCAAGCACTGGGTGTCAGTCAGCTTTCCATCCCAGGGAATTCTGGAAGGTGCTGGGCGCTGCTGCAGCTGCTGGCATGGGGCCACTTGTCCCCGGGACTCAGCTGTCTCATGCTTCCCTAAATAGAAAGGGAAAAGGGTCTGAGCACTGTGACGGGGGTCAGCCATCCCGGCCGGGGGCTTTTTTGGCATGAAACCCCCCTGTTCCTGCCCCCCACACCCTGTGCAGCTCTGCAGGCAGAGGGAAGCTGGGATTTGCCCTGGCAGGTGGGAGAGGATCCCCTCTTGCTGCAGAGAGGTGCAGCCCACCCAGGCAGGTGCCCCCCCGAGGTGGCCCTGGCTCCCAGCCCTCGCCAGGCATATATAGCACAGGGGGACAAGGGGGGGACAGGCTGTGGTGACAGGTGATGCTGACAGACAGCAGGAGCTGCCAGGTCCTGCCCAAACTTGGAGTGGGAAGCGAGCTCTTTCCTGAGCCCCGTGGACTCTCCGTAGTGCTGGCAGACTTCTTCGTTTTTTTTGTTGTTGCTTTTCTTTCCTGTTTTAATTGACTCCTAAGGACCTACAGCAGTGGGAAAAGCTTGTGAGAAGTCACAGCCTGGAGGAGCAATTTAGGTCTTAATTTTTCAAAACTCTTCAGTCTGGTAAGCTGCTTTTATTAATGTGTGTGTTAATTGTATGTCAGTCTTGTGGTGAAACTCAGCTTGGGGCAGTAGGAAGGCGACCTCGGGTGACACAGGCAGTTGAAAATGGGACCCAAATCGATGTTTTTCCTTAGAACTCTCCAGATGGAGGATCCCATCCAGCTGAAGGAGGAGGGCAATAAATATTTTCAGGCCAATGACTACGAGAAAGCCCTTCAAAGCTACACTCAAGCCTTAAAGCTCAACAAGGACAAGGCGCTGCAGGCAGTGCTGTACAGGAACAGAGCAGCCTGCTTCCTCAAAAAGGTGAGAAAAGCTCCCAGTTCTCCTGGGCAGTGCTCAAGGGGAGAAGAGCAGGGAGGTTCCCCAGTTATGGACTGTGTGGTTTGTCTATTTGTTGAATAGGGTGTTTGCAAACTGGTCTGAAATTACATGTTCTGGGCTTGTGCTAGAGCTGTAAAGCTGCCTCCTTGCTTCCATCCTGATGGGGCTGAGCATGCAGGTTCAGCTCAGAGATGGTCCCACTTAATCACTTTGAAGCAAAAGCTTTTGGCAGCCAGGCTGCTCCACACTTACCAAAGAGCTCTGTAAGCCACAGCTTGGGATCACTCTTGCTGTCTGTCCCAGCAGAAGAAAAGCAGGGAAAGATATTTAGTAAAACAAACAGTTATTGGTATCTGTACCAAAATTGTCAGTCAGCTTGTAGTGACTTGTTGTGGGAATTTAGCAGATTGCTTGCATTTCCTGAATTTTCACTAATCCAGTAGCAACACCAACGCAGACCAAGCCTGTTGTGAGCATTCCCTCTTCCTTCACTGCCCACTGTCCTACTGCAACCTCAGCAGAGTGTGTTGTCTCACCTGCACCACACACCCCTTCCCTTCCATCAGTGATTGCAAAGATACCTCAGATGCCCTTCCCTTCCACAGGCTGCTGCTGGCTTCACTGGGATGTCCTCCTAGGAAGTGGGAACAGAGGGGTCAGTGTCCATCAGGAATGGGACATGCCCTGCTATGCCTAACTCTCTCCTTTCTGGTTCAACAGGAGGAATACGCCAAGGCAGCCTCGGATGCGTCTCGAGGTGAGGGGGGGGCTGTTTGGAGAGAGGAGATCCGTATTGCTGGGTGCATGTGCTCAGCCTGCCCTCACACCTGCTTTTGGGGCACTGTGGCCTTATCCCTTGATGTCCAGTAACACCCAAGTGCTGAGGCCACAAGGGAATTACTGGAGGTTCAAAAGACAACGTGCCAATTCGGTGTGATGGTGCAGTCGGTGCTAACCAGGCACCGATTCATGCACAGTGTTAATAACAAAGCAAATCCCAGTTTACACAGGCCATTCCCAAGCAGCAAACTCTGATGCCTGGTGTTTTGGATCCCTTTCCCAGCTATTGACATCAATGCTTCTGATATCAAAGCCTTGTACCGGCGCAGCCAAGCTCTGGAAAAACTGGGGAAGTTGGACCAAGCGTTCAAAGATGCTCAGAAATGTGCCACCATCGAGCCCCGCAACAAGAACTTCCAGGAGACCCTGAGGCGGCTGGGGGCCAATATCCAGGAGAAGGTAAATGCTGGAGGAACAGTCCTAGGTTCACAGGCCAGGTGTGGGAAGTCCTTGCTCTGGGTTATACCAAGGGATTGTTGGCCATATACTGGAAACTTGTAATAACGTAGGGGGATAAATAGGCTCCATTGACTGGAATTACTTGATGTGTGTAAATCTGAGGGTTGGGTTGAGTGGTTGAATTAAAAAAGTGTGGCAGCTCCCTCCAGAGGCTGGGCTGCTCCTGAGTGTCTTGAAAGGGTCTTGGCAGGAGACTGGGGCAGCTTTGGGCTGGGTCTGGCAGTTGCCACATTGACACAGTTACCTTTACAGGGCTGCTATGAAGAAGCCCTTGCACCATTAAGTCTCAGAAATAATCATTTAGGGCTGTCTCTGTCCATGCCCATGAGTCTGAGGTGGGTAATGGATGCTGATAGCTGAGAAGTTGTTTTGTTATTCAGCTTAAATTGTCTGTAGTTTGAGGGTCTGGGATGTCCTTGAAGCAGAAAGGAAAACTGCTCCTTGATTTTCTCCCTGTGATGTTCCATGGCCTCTCTCCCTTGGCACAGCTGCGCATTCAGTTCTCCACGGACTCGAGGGTGCAGAAGATGTTTGAAATCCTGCTGGATGAGAACAGTGAGAAAGAAAAGCGAGAAAAGGTGAGAACTGCTCTGCCCTTGGCAAAATGGCTGTTTAATGCCAGAGGCTGCACCAAGGAGCAGAATGCTGAGTTCTCTTCCCCACCTCTCCTGGATGGAGGATGAGGGAAGGAGCTGGGGAAGGAACTGCACTCAAGAGGGACAGCTGAGAGGGGAAAGGTCCCAATGAGGCATCACCCCTATGCCGAGGGAAGGTGGGCAAACCTCCCAAAATATCAAAGGTGGGATCACACTGGACTTCTCCTCAGGTCCATCTCTGCCACCCTCTAAATGCTCCACTCCAAGCAGTGATCCACTTTTCTTGGGCAGAGTGAAGGGATCCCAAATGCACCTGGATAAACTGCCTGGGGACCTCTGAGCTGGTCTGCTGCATCTGTCAGGAGATGGCCAATCCACAGCTCCCACTGGGATCTCCCAGGGCTGCCTGGAGATGTTCTGGAGGCCTGGCTGTGCTGCTGACCCCTGGTTCTTCTGTCTCCCCCCACAGGCTGCAAACAACCTCATAGTCCTGGGGCGGGAGGAAGCAGGTGCCGAGAGGATTTTTCAGAATAATGGGGTCAACTTGCTGCTGCAGCTGATAGAAACCAAGAATCCTGAGCTGATCCTGGCAGCCGTGAGGACACTTTCGGGAATGTGCACAGGACATAAGGCTCGGGTAAGAACAGGATGCTTGGGACCCTTGCTGCTACTGCCTTGTACCTGGGGGAGTGGGAAATTGCAGTACATTTGTGAGCAGTGGGAAAAAATTAAAACTCTGCCTTGTACTGGCTCAGGAATCACTGAGGAAAATAGGTTCTTTGTCCCAGCTGAGCCTGACCCTTCTGAAGCACACAGGAAGGAAAGGCCTTTGCTAACACTGTCCTGCTCTCTCCAGGCCACTGCCATTCTCCATTACCTGGGCATCGACAGCATTTGTATGTGGATGTCAGTAGACAACGAGGAAATCTCCCTGGCTGTCTGCAACCTCCTGCAGACCATCACTGACTGCCTGCTGGGCCAGGGCAAAGAGGAGCACCACGGCAAGGAGGAGGCTGTTGTGTTAGGTAACAGCACATGGGGGTCCCTCCATCCAGCTGGAGGAGAAGTGGGGTGAGCAGAAGAGCTCTGCTCCTGGGATGTCCACCCTGTTCTTTGTTCTTTGGTGAAGTGGGGACTTTACCCTTCAGCTGTCCAGGATGACAACCTGCACACAGCTCTTATCCTCACGCAGAACTTAAATACCTCTGTTGGAGACACATGATGGCTTTGAATGGTTTTCACTGGGTTCAGCTTCTTTCAGAGATAATTTCTTGTAACTGGCTGCTACTGTTTTGCTTCTGTGCAGATACTAAGAAAGATTTGAAGATGATCACAATGCGTTTGCTGGATATGCTGGTCAGTAAGAGAGTGTCTGGGCAAGGGCGAGACAGAGCTCTCAACCTCCTCAACAAGAATATACCGAGGAAAGACCTGAAAGACCATGACAACAGCAGGACCATCTTTGTCATTGACAATGGTGAGCCCTTCCCCGCCATCCTGCTCTGATCTGGGAGATGTGGAGCTGTGTGTTCTTGCCTGAATACCTGTAGAACTGATCCTCTTTATAAAATAAATCCTGGAGGAAAATTAGACTTGTAATCAGGAAACAGTGTTAAGATAAACAACCCAAACCTGTGTATGGGAACAGGAATTTTTGGGTTTCTAAAGAGTTGACAAACATCTCTTGTTAGTTTTTTCCAGTGTATTTGCTAATGTTAGGAGGATTTGGCTTGGATAAATTGTCTAATTTAGACCGGATGAGATGAGCACCTGCTGAGCTGGGTGGATCGACAAACTGATCAATTCTAAAACCAGACAAGGGTGAGGGATTTGTGTGCAGTGTGTTTTTATACTAATTCCAATGCATGTTACCATTCTGATGGAAGTTATTTAATTACATTTCAGCAAAAGGAGGGTTAAGACATCTGAAATCACTTGAAAGTTGCTGAGTTTTCCTCAATCAAAGCCTCCAGCCTTGGAGGTCAGTAGGTTTAATGTCTCCTGACAAAAATAACAGAGCCAGCCAGGGACCTAATGCAGTTTTGCTTATCTCACTCTGAGAGCTGGAAAAAAGCCTGATGCTGCAAACCTGTAATCTCACCAGCAGAAGCTCCTCCCCAGTGAATATCTGAGTGTCTTGTCAGTTTAAGACTTATGTGATTAGGCTGCAAAATAATTGAGAACCATCCAAGCTGGATATTTCATGGCAAGAAACCAACAAATGGTAGCTTGAGTTTTGCACAAACCCTCTCCCCTGTAACAAGCTGTGTCACTCCATTGCTTCCAGGCTTAAAAAAGATACTGAAAGTGGTGGGCCAGATTCCTGAGATGCCTGACTGCCTGCCCCTGACAGAGAACACCCAGCTGACTGCCTCTGTCCTCCTGAATAAGCTGTACGATGACCTGCGCTGCGACCCGGAGCGTGACAACTACCGGATCATCTGCGAGGAGTACATCAAGTGAGTTGGGAATGGCTTCCTGGGAGCCTTGAGGGTGAGATGAGGCACTTGAAGTCCACTTATGTTCCAAACTGAGGGTCTGGGAGATAATGATTTGCTTGAGATCCTGCTGGATCACAGCCTTTGCAGGAATCTGGGCTCAGCTCTGTCCCAGAAACCAATACATTTCAGCAGAGGAACTCACTTCCCAGTCTGAGGGAGGACATTCCCTGCCCAAGGGAACGAGAACTGTAAGTACCTCGTGTCCCACGTGCCACTCCCTCTATCCCATGCAGGAGCAAAATCGACCCACAAGACATGGATAAGACACTCCATGCTGTCCAGATTGTGTCTGGAGTTCTGCAAGGGCCCTTTGACTTGGGTAACAAGCTGCTTGGCATGAAGGGAGTGATGGAGATGATGGTGGCCCTGTGTGGGTCCGAGAGGGAGATTGACCAGCTGGTGGCTGTGGAAGCTCTCATCCATGCCTCCACCAAGCTGAGCCGGGCCACCTTCATCATCTCCAACGGGGTGAACCTCCTGAAGGAGATCTACAAGAAGACCAAGAATGAGAAGATCAAAATCCGAGCCCTGGTGGTAAGGATGCAGCCCCTGCTCTTATCACTGGCCACACTCATCAGCTTAACCCCAGACTTGGGAAAGTGTGGAGGTCCTGGGAGTGGGTTGGGTTCACTCAGCTCAGATGGGCAATGGGTTACCGTGTTTCCCCTTACAAGGGAGAGAGCACATGGATTATTGGTAATTTTGAAGGCAAAACAAGTTAATCTTCCATTAAAGACATCCAATAGGAGCACAAAACATCCCTTTGCTGTGCTGCAAACTGAACAATCTACCAGGTGTTATGATGCTTCCTCTTTGCTAGAACTGACTTCACTTTTTAGGTGTGGGATCAGGCTGTTTTGGGCAGCAATACAAGAGGGTTAATGAGCCTTTCTCACTGGTGAAATATTTTCATCCTCCTCAGGGTCTCTGCAAGCTGGGCTCGGCAGGAGGCACAGATTATGGCCTGCGGCAGTTTGCTGAGGGGTCCACTGAGAAGTTGGCCAGGCAGTGCCGAAAGTGAGTGACTTCATTTATTTCTTCCGTTGTCCTGTGCTCTGCAAAACACAATATGCTCCTTTTTCCCATGAGATCCTGCCCACACATTGCCTTCATTTCCTGTTGCTGCCTGACAGCTGACAGTGCCCCCAGAGCCACTGCACTGGGATCAGGAGCTCTTCTGTGCCTGAAGCAACCGTATGTTCCTCCTGCCTCAACATCCAGATGAGCCTTGTCCCTTGCTCACTGCCCATGGGCATGGTGCCTCACTCTTTGCCAGAGTGGAACAGCCTGATCAAGTGCTACCTTGCATATGCACAAGTCCCTTCTGAAGGGGAATTTGTCAGGTGGACTAACCAAGGAGGTGGGATGAAGTTAGAAGTGACTGAATGGGTGGTCATTCCTGCAGGCAGTGGATAGCAAGGCATCTCATGTTTCGTGGGATAGTGAAGGCAAAGCAGTGTCAAGTAGCTGTCCTGGTCTGCCTTTCCCTGCAGCATTTACATTCCTCAAGCTGGGCCATGGGAGGAAGGTCGTGTCTCAAAGGGAAGCATCCACAGTCTTAAGAGCTGCAGCTGAACCTGAGGACATGTTCGGGCCTGAAACAGTCTCAATATCTGTTTTTCCTCCCTCTTTTTCCAGATAGATCAGTCCTGGCTCCTGAGATGGAGATGTGGCTGTTTTTCTCTTTTGCAGGTGGTTGTGCAACACCACCATTGATGCCCGCACCAGGAAATGGGCTGTGGAAGGGATGTCATATCTCACCCTCGATGCAGATGTGAAAGATGACTTTGTTGAAGATGAGCCAGCCCTGAAAGCTATGTTTGATTTAGCCAAGGTCTGTCTCCTTTCCTTGTTCCCTCATTCCTCTGCTAGCATCAAGTTCTCCCAGGTCTCCAGCCCTACACTGTCCCCCCACTCAGGAGGGGCTGTAACTCCCAGTCCCTCACCTCTAGTTTAACAGAGCTTCAGTTTTGCCTGTGCCCTGGACACACCTCAAGGCTGTTACCATCCTGCTCTTCTACCAAGGCTAAGGATGGTTGCTCCTACCTTTACTGTCAGCATGAAAACCAAAGCACCAAGGTGTTTACAGCACTGATGATGTGAAACAGCCTGTTTGACCACAAAAACTTTGGGTTTTCCTTGCCATGGGCTATAAAGTTGTGGATAACACTAAGAACACTTCAGCTGGTGCAAACCACCATGATGGCAGTCCAAAGGGACCCCTTTCCCTGCTGTGTCCTCCTCACTTCACATAAGTTTTTATTTTACTGTGCAGACAAGTGACAAGACCATCTTGTACTCTGTGGCTTCTGCTCTGGTGAACTGTACCAACAGCTATGACACCAAGGAGCTGGTCCCAGAGCTGGTGCAACTGGCAAAATTCTCCAAGCAGCATGTTCCTGAGGAGCATCCAAAGGTGGGTTGTGTACTGCTGGGCAGCTGGGAGGAGCTGCTGGGGTCTGATAACTGTCTTTGGTATATCCATTTTCACAGGCTTCAGGTCTCCTGTCCCTGAGGCTGAAATTGTTGTGTTCTGCAGCCAGGCTTGGCTGTAGTTGGCAGAACAGCAGCTGCTAAGGGCTGATCCTTTTCCAATGTTCCCCCCTCAGGACAAGAAGGATTTCGTGGTGAAGCGGGTGAAGCGGCTGCTGAAGGCCGGCGTTGTCTCTGCCTTGGCCTGCATGGTGAAGGCAGACAGTGCCATCCTGACAGACCAGACCAAGGAACTCATTGCCAGGTGCCTCCATCGCTGTCCTGGGAGCCAGGAGCACTGGCCAGTCCGTGTGCCATGGAGAGGGACACCTGGGCTGGCTCCTTGTTCGTGGGTGGGGCATTCTGCCTGGGAGGGTGGGATGAAAGAGAGGTGGAGAAGAGATTTAAACCAATGTTTTTGTGAAGCAACGTCATAAAAATCTATGTTCTGACCTTGAAGCAGGTTTACAGGGCTGCCTTGACTAGGAACTATTTTGATTTTTTAGTCCTCTCTACTGTTTTTGGCTGGAATAGAGTTCATCTTACAGGCCTGGAAACTTCTTACCATGCCATTTGTTGCTTCCCCCTTAGAGTGCCACAGGCACTGGGTGAAACACCTGGAATTTGCCTGGTGGATTTGGCAGTCCTGCAAAACCTCAGCCCCCTTCCATGAGGGGTGTTGGCTGTTGCTGTCCCATGTGGCTGTTTCACTGAGTGCTGCTGTGCTCCTACAGGGTGTTTCTTGCCTTGTGTGAAGACCCCAAGGACCGTGGGACCATTGTTGCTCAAGGAGGTGGAAAGGTGATTACTTTTCTGTGCAGTTAATGTCTGTTGGGAGCCTGTGACGTGTCTCCAGTGAGGGTCGGTGACAGAAAAGCACGAGCTGCCCTGGTAGCCCCTGGGGCCACACTGACACATATTTAGGAGATTTTAAATTTATTTTAGCATATTAAGGCAATCCTGTAAATCTCCTCAGAGCACTGATTGCTTTCCTGTGTGTCACCAGGCTCTGATACCTCTGGCTGTGGAAGGCACAGATGTTGGCAAGATAAAGGCTTCTCACGCTCTGGCAAAAATTGCTGCTATCTCCAATCCAGACATTGCATTCCCAGGAGAGAGGGTAAGCTTAAAAATACTAATAATAATAATATCAAAAGTATTAATAAAAATCCGAGAGCTGGAAAAGCAGTGACATGCCTTCTCTTCTTAGGTTTATGAGGTGGTGAGGCCCCTTGTCAGCCTGCTGAACACAGAGAGAGATGGCCTCCAGAACTATGAGGCTCTGTTAGGTCTTACTAACTTTTCAGGAAGAAGTGATAAACTTAGGTGAGTTTAACTGCTTTTTAACTTTCCTTCATTTTCAGGAGTGAAAGTGAATTACAGTTCAGCATTTTTCTTGTTGGACTATGAAGACTGGTCAGTTTGAGCTACCTTTGGCAGAGCTGCAAAGGTCTCACAGTTAAAAGATTTATGAAATAGGAAAAGGAGAGTGGCACATTTTCCTCTAGAAACAGGAAAGACATGAACCAAATCTGCATTAGACAGGGAATGAACCACATCATGAGCTCCAGTGCTGCGGGCACTGATTTATTTCAAGGCCTTCCCTGCAGTTAATACTTGATAAGTTGGTTATTGCTTGACCCATAACTTATTTTATTTGACTGCTCCCCAACACAGGTTGAAGATAGTCAAAGAGAAGGCCCTGCCAGATATTGAAAACTACATGTTTGAGAACCACGACCAGCTTCGACAGGCAGCCACCGAGTGCATGTGCAACCTGGTGGTCAACAAAGAGGTAACTCCCTGGGCACATCAAACCTGACTGTGTGCACCAGCACATGTGTTGTCTGTCTCTGAGTATAATGGGTTTTTTTTTTTTAGGTTCAAGAGAGGTTTGTGGCTGATGGAAACGACCGGCTGAAGTTGGTGGTGTTACTGTGTGGGGAGGATGATGAGAAAGTCCAGGTTGCAGCAGCAGGAGCCCTGGCCATGCTTACGGCAGCACAAAAGAAACTCTGCTCTAAGATGACTCAAGTGGTAAGACTTTGATCATTGGCAGGGTGGATGTACCCTGGAAGGGGCCTGGCTCAGACATGAAAATGCCTCTCAACAGAAAGATTCAGTCTGCTAGTTTGATAGTGAGGAACTTGGTGAAATTGAGACCTGGGTATGCATGCTCCTGGTCTATTCTGATAAATAATCTAAAATCCAAACCTTGTTTCACTCAGAAATGAGAAAAGCTTGATCAATAACCTGCTGAGCTTTACAGATCCCAAAGCATCTCACTTCCCTGCACAGATCTGTAGGCTCTGAGAACCCAGACCCTACAGGGCTGAGTGTCTCTGAAGAGCTGTGGTTGGGAACTCTGAACCCTGTTGTGCTGCACACATGATGATGTTGGACACTGGGGCTCGTTAGAATAAAGATGATTAATCAAGCCAAAAGAGAGGCTCGGGGAGATCGGGGTGGGGGTGTGAGTGATCTGCTCCTGGTCATCTCAGCTGTGCCAATATTCTGGTGAGATTTTTTGCACAGAGATCATGCAGCAGCCTGAACATGAAACACCATTCATGTGGTGCCAGTGCCATGAAAGGTTCTGAGTTTAGTATAACAAAAATTGGGTTCAAACGTTTTGAGTCAGGTTTCCTTAGTTAAAGAATGAAATAACCACAACATGAGTATTGGTCTCCCTTCTGCTGAACAGTGCCTTGCCAAACTCACATTTTTGATTGAGATACTCTGCAGATCAATACTAATGATCTCTCTTTCCCTTAAAGACCACCCAGTGGCTCGAAATCCTGCAGAGGCTCTGCTTGCACGACAACATGGAGGTCCAGCACAGAGGATTGGTCATTGCTTTCAACTTAATCAGTGCTGACAAAGAGCTGGCAAAGAAGCTGGTGGAGTCGGAGCTCCTGGAGATCCTGACCTACGTTGGGAAGCAAGAGGATCACCCCAAGAAGCAGCACATCATTAATGTGGCACGTGATTGCCTCACGAGGTGCATGGATTATGGGCTGATCAAACCTTTCTCTCAGGCATGAGGAGGTGAAAAGCAACAAAAAGGGCTGAATGTGGGGGGGAAAAGTGCTGTGGAGAAATATGGTAAAGTGAGAGCCATGAGGAGAGTCTAGTGCCATTGTCAAGGTGCGGAATAGTTTGAGGACAGCTTTGGAGGATCAGAAGCTCTACAAGAGAAAGGAGGACATTTGCCTGGGAAATTTGGAAAGTGTCCATCTGAGTAATTCCCAGATGGTATAAATCCTTTCTCTGCCCCCATTCAGCTATAATGATAAAAGCTTCAAGGCCCAGCTGTAAAAGAGTCAATTGTGTTGGAAATGTTCCAGGAACCCGTTGGAAGGAAACTCAAATGAGCTGAAATCTGTTCAGAGTCCACCTCCAGCCCCTGGAGTACTTCTGGAATTCCCAGAAATGGTGGAACAGAGAGGGTTAAGTGCCTTCTACTCTGCAGCCAGAAAATATATTGGGTTTTAGCTGTGTGCTTTTTTGTTCATTTATGGTAAGTTGTGTGCCAAAGTGTGAAGGTGGTGGATGAACTCTTAATAAATTCACTACTTTGTTCCATGTGGAATTCCTGTTCTGCTTTTATTAAGCAAAAGGAGAATCTAAGGCAAGTGGGTAACTGGAGTAATCTGTTGCACAGGCTGAATTTTCACCCCTTCCAAACTATCCAGTGCTGCTGAAATGAAGATGTAGAGTCACCACGAAAGGCTGTATGAGGAGGTGGCACCATGGGGTTAAGCAGAGGTTTACGCCAGAGCACAGTGTTTGGCTCAACAGGGAATGTTGAAAATATCTCATTTATGAAAAAAGCAGAATGAGAAACAAACACACCAGTTGGTCATCACATTAAACTTCATTATATAAATATTTTCATTCAAGCACAGATTCCTAATGGATTCTGTGTGCAACACAGAAAAACAGACCCTTGCTTTAGTCCCTGGGGGAAGTCCCTAAGTTTATAGTAAATATAATCTTACTCAGCAATACTTTAAATGTGAACTCAAGCGCAGTAAATTTCTGATAATACTAAATATCAGTGATGCCCACAACAGGCATAGCATGATGAGATGTTGAGGTTTGGAAGTTACGAAAGGAACCAAGAGGATAGTCTTTCCTTGCATGTTGATTAAGGGAAAAAAATAAATGGAAAGTGCCTTTAGCTTCCTGAGTTTAGAGAAGCCTAGAATTCTTTAAGCTAACAGGCAAATTTATTCAGAAGGTTATTCCAGCTGTGCACAATATGTTCTCATTGTAACCACATTCAGTTTACAATGACAGCAGGAGGATATCGGACCACATGGTGTGGTGGAAAATATGGTTTGTTTTTAACGAGCCTGCAACTTTTGGATACCCAGTTTTCGGGATTTTGAATCTGCCTTTCCAAAGTATTTTACATTAACTCTATACATAGAGTTTTAGCTAAGCAGCATCTCTCACACCAAGACAAAACCCAACATTGGTATTGAAGGGCAAAGTTTTCCTTCTCTCACTGAAGCTTCTCTTTGGAGCAACTGGGTTCTACTAATCCTATTGCTGAAAGTGACTGAGGAAACTACTTCTGTAAAAGCCTTTTGTTGGCATTTTTTAGCTAAAACACGGACACAACGTCCACTTTACACTGGCAGAGCCCGCCCGCTCCCTCAGGGCCCCTCAGACTCCTCCGGGCGGGAAACACTCGCACCGCCCCCAGCTCTTGTAACGGGCCTTCCTATTGGCTCCCGCCCAGCCCCGCCGGCAGAGCCGCGCTCTGCCATTGGCTGTTGGCCACCGGGGGGTGGGACAAAGGCGGGTAGCTCCGGCCTGGCATGGCCGGGCCTGGGGGAGCTGAGAGCAGCGTGAGGGGGACACGGGACTGGGAGCGGGGGGTTCGGGGGACCGCGGAGGGGCAGCTCAGGGCTTGGTGTTGGGGGGGACGGGGCCCTGGAGGCTGAGGATATCTGGGGGGCTTGGGGGATGCGGGGCTGAGTTAGGGCGGGCTCGGGCAGAGGAACTGGGAGCTGAAGAGCTGCAGGGGCCTGGGAGAAAAATACAGGGAAGGAGATGGGAGAGCGCAAACGTGTGGCATGAGGGATCAAAACAAGCCTCTGGACTCCTAGAGCGACCCTGGTTGCAGCAGCATTCATGGGTATGACACGGTTTTTTCCTCACTGTACAGCCTGGTCCTGGCTCTCCTGACCCTGGAATCCCCAGCTTGGCTCTAGCAGGGATGTTCGTCCCCTCCTGTGCTTCCCTGCTACACGGGCTCCTCCTCCTTGGAAGGAGGAAACCACTTCTAACTTGGGATCCTTATGGAATAGAAACAGACTTGTCCAAAGCAATGATGAGCGAAGTATAGTCTGAACTGGTATTGCCGAGACTCCGTGTCTCTGCTCTGACCAGGGCATGATCACCTAATCTTCTCTCTGAGCTTCTTCAGGCTAAGCTCGTCTGGAGGAAACAGCTTTGCTGCTTCTTGAAACTTTAAAAAAAAATTTTTTTTGAAAAAAATTATTAAGAATTTTTAGCAGTTTTTTTAATGGTAGAAAAAGAAAACGGCGATCTGAAAAATGAGTGTTGTTTGGGTTTGTGTGTCTTGCTGCAATGCTGCGTTTAGGACTGAGTTTGCAGTGAGAGGGGTTTCTTGTTTTTTCTCCTATGTACGACATGGCTCATGAAATTGCAGATACCCTGCCCCTGTATCTTCTCTGCAAGGTGGAGTCTGAGCTGCCTGTCCTGTAGATGCTCATTAGCAGTTGGTCGAGCTGTGTTCTCATCTAGCAATTACCAGCACGGAGCCAGGAGTATTTTTGGAATACTCTTGATGAAGTGCAGCCCCTTTGGGGCTGGGGGAGAGGCTGGGCTATTTAAGCAAGGAGAGGAAAAGAGAGAGAGCTATTCTCTAACCCAGTTTTTTGTTCTTTTCCAGGTCCTGTTGACACCTTTACATTCATTTCTCTCTTCCTGTGGAGAAGGAAGCATCTGTGGGGAATATATACCTAGGAGTATGTTATGGTGTTTTTCCCTGAACAGCAAAAGCTACATGGTTTCTCTTAAGGAAATGGGAAGAGTTGCTAATATATTGCTTTTGGAGCACTGTGTGGATGAGCTGTGAATGTGCTTCACTAATTATTTGTTAACAGACTTGCAAAATCATGTTCTGGCAGTGAAGTGTTGGGCAGCTCCAGTGCTGTTGTTAATGTTGATGAAATTGTATTAATCAACAACAAAGCACCCAGAAGGCATATATGTGATACATCACTGTATGTAAGTCACAAATTAGTACATGAGTCCAAAGGTTGGTTTAATAAAGTTGGTGTCACCTGGAAAAAAACTTCTCTTGTCCATCTTTAGCCCATCATGGCTTTAAAAACACTATTACGGTTAAAAAGCAGATAAATGGGAATTTTTCTAAAGCCCTGATGGGTTTTGTAGCTTTGTTTTAGAACAGGATTTGACAGAGTCAGATCCAAGCTGGCATCCTGCAGCCATCTACAGGAACACATAAAATCCACCAGGTGACTGCTGAGTCTTGTCACCATTGTGGGCTCGGTGCCTGTTACTCAGTAAGGAGTAAAATTCAATTTTAAGAGCAATTTAATGTTCAAAAGAGTAATCACAGCTGCTCAGAACTGTGAGGCTTAGGCATGGGTGTTCCGTGGGGGTCTTGGAGCTGCTGTGGAGTTGGCCAAATCCAACTCTGGCAGGGACAGGGTGTTGTGCTGTGGGGAGTGGAAGGCAGCCAGGGCCTGGCAGGCAGTGGGTATTCTGGGGAGAGGAAGAGATTAATCCTGGGAGAAGGAGGTGTAGAGGCTCTGGAGCAGTTTGGGATCAGGCAACTCTGTTGTGCTGTTTGGCCTTTAATGAATCCTGGATTAGAGGGAGGATGGTGCAGAACCTCCCCAAGAGTTCTGCAGTGCTGGCAGGTGAGTCAGCATTGGTCAGTCTTCTGTCCCAGATCTGCCCAGCTTCTCCCTGAGCAGCAGATGGATAATTTGGAAAGCATAGGAAGGACAAAAGGAAAATAAACCACTTGTGAAACTGAATCATCAGTCAAATGTTTCAGCCCTTATTTAAACGAGTCACCAGGACATTAATACCAGCCCAAGGCCAACCCTCTGAAAAGTGATTTGAAATCTCAGATAATCTCACAGCCTGATGGGATTGCTCTTCCAGTAAGATGTGTGTGTTCTTACTGGCTCTCTGAAGGAAGAGAGGTGTCTTCATGGATCCTGTAACTACTGGAGAAAGGAGAAATTAGACAGTTTTTATTGTTATTCCATAGTGGCACAGGGAGAAGGGTCTGGAATTTGTACAGCAATAATAAGACAAGTGTCAGGGACATATCTCATTTGTTACAATAGGTGTTTTCCAGAGCATCTTTGGGAGGATGCAAATTACTGTATTTTCCCACATTATTCAATAACTTTGCTATCTTGCTTAAAGGTAAGGCAGGATATTGGAGATTTTTATCTTCTGAAGCAGAGCTAAAGTGGGGGGAAAATGAGATGGCTGGTTCAGTGGATTAAATGTCTGAAGATATCTCTTAATCTGGAAAGGACTTCGTGCAGCAGACTTTGCTCTTGTGTTCTCTAAGCGCTGTCACTCTGATGTCTGGAGCACTGCTGCTCCCTAGAGGCAGGAAAAAAACCCTTCCATCCTGAAAAATCAGCTGTCAAGCAGGAACCAGCCACAGTACACAGGTTTCCTTTCCTCCTGTGTTCAGTGAAAGGATGTTTTGTATTGATAAGAATGTGCTACATGGCTGAGACTGCAATAATTGCAATCTAATGCTTAGGGATTCTCAGCTTAAAGAATGCTAATCTTACATCCATTATCATCACATGAAAAGATGAAAGTAGCTTTAGTCTGGTCTCTCTTATGTAAATAGAGTCCCCAGAGGAGCAAACTCTATTGGAACCAGAAAATAAGCAAGTTAGGTTCTCAATCAAGAATTTTGCTTTATAAAAGCAGATAATAATGAATGCAAAGACTTATTTAAAGTAAAAAGCAACTTTCACCATTTGGTGGCTTCTGTTTTAATCTGGTCTGTCATTTTCCTCCCTTGTGCAGAAAATGTAATGTTCCTTGTTTGTACACATGACCTCTTGTCCCTTTAACGAGTTGGAAGTCTTAATTTAGAACTACTGATGGCAATTAGGGGTGTGATGTTCTCAATTCAGGGGTGAGTAGCCTGAAAATGCAGGAGGCTGAAGGGCAGCATGACCAGAGCAGAGGTTTAAGCCCATCTCCACCTCTTTGACAAGCCCCAGTGCCAGAACTCGGCCTAGGAGGCTGCTAAGGGAAGAAAAACTCTCCTAGAGAATTTCCCTACCTTTTTAATTTGCTGGCTCATGCCCTCGGGCAGGACTTTCACCAGTGCTGGTCTCTGATCCTCACATCTGCATTCTTCTTATCCAAATCAGTGTTCCTTCCCTTTCAGCTGGCCTTTGAAGGCATTTCTGTACTGGCTGACAGACTGGGGCTGCCTGATCCCTCTGGAACAGCCACAGGATGTTGGAACAGCTTATCAACAAAGGGGAGAGCCTTGCCAGAACACACAGAGGCTGCAAAACTGATGTACCACCAAATTCAAAGGAGCTGCAGAGCTCACTGAGGAGCTGTAGCGACCGGATTCCTGGGATGTAAGAAGGGCTGATGGAGGCTCCCAGCAGCCTTTCAGCTCTCAGGGGAGTACAGTTTGACAAGGTGCTGCAGCTCTGTGGCATAGCCTGTGACAGGGCAGCACTGGTGAGCCTTCACATGGCTGTAGATGCAGCGGTAGCAGAACACGAAGCCGGACGTGGACAGCGCCGTGGCGTTCACGCGGATCTTGCGGCACAGAGGGCACACGGTCTTCAGTTTGGGCAGCACAGCTGAGCTGGGCTCGTGGTCCAGGTGCACAGGAGGTGGAGGAGTTGGGAGAGCTGTCAGAGACTTGATGGTCTCCTGGTTCTCTGAGGAGTACCACCAGTCCAGGAACTGGAGGAAGAACACGCTGACGGACAGCCCGGTGGAGAGAGAGAAGGCGATGCCACCCAGAGCTTTTCTCAGTGCCAGCTGCACTCGTGATGTAAAGCTGTGGCAGAAGGAAGAGTATGGAGAGGTGGTCACTACTGCACATTTATCCATCTAGAAACCATGGAAAAAAGTACTTGGGGAGTCACAGCCTCCTACAGCTCCTTAATGCTGAGGAAGGTGATCAGCGTGTCCCATGTTTATAGTGAGGCATGTGTTAGGATGTTTCTCTCTTTTGTTCAGAAGTCTAAATTAACAGAGTTTGGATTGAGGAGACCTGGACCACAAAGCATTTAACTCTTAGTGGATCATTGACTAGCTGCTGCTCAGGAAAATCAAAGAACTAAGTTTCACTCCCTTTAGCAACATTGCTGCAGTCTAATTCCCTTGTTGGAAAAGTGCAGGTGAAGACTGGACAGGATAAAGGCTGGTGTGCCCAAAAAGACCCCCAAACCTTGCAATTTCCTTACCACAAGATGTTAAGCTAACCCCTGCTTCTTGTTTCCTTACTTTCACTAACAATACTCCCTTTTGGAACACATTTTGCCATTCTTCATCTTGAAGAATTTCTGGAGAACAAGGCACTTTTACTTTGCAGCATCACTTCTAATTTAACACACCCACAAAAACCCCTGGAGAGCAGCAGGTTCTGACATACCTGTGTGTCTGAATTGAGGTGGCTCCAGCCAAATTCCTCGCCAGGGCCTGGATGTCCTCTGCAGTCAGCCTGACCAGGCGGACTCCAGCCAGCCTCAGCAAGGGGGAATGATGCTGAGCTTTCCCGAGGATGTAGCACAGCTGCTGGATAAGAAACCAGCCCTCCCAGGTCATGTTTACAAAGGGGTAGGCAGCTAGAAAGGCTTTGTAGAAGCGCTTCCAGGATGACGATGGAGGGTGGATGGAGTACTCATCCTCTTCCCTCAGGCTGGACACCAGTTTCTCCAGCTTTCTTTTCAGGTAAGGAACAAGAACCAGCAGGAGCAGAGATTTCCAGTGCTGCCTCTTTGGCAGGCCAGCCGTGGCCAGAGTCTGCCGTGTGCCTTCTCCCATCGGGATCCTCTTCAGGCTATAGAAGTTCTCGGAGAAGGAGGCGCTGCACCTGGCCAGGTAGTGATGCTGGAGCAGCAGATCCAGAAGGACGTAGATCTCATCAAACCAGCGCCAGAGGGAGCCGTACCGGGCAGGATTGGACTCGGCAAGCACCTGTTGTGAAAAGGGGGCATAGAACAGAAGGAATCACAGAATGGTTTGGGTTGGAAGGGTTCAAAGACCATCCTTTTCCACCCCCTGCCATGGGCAGGGACACCTCCCACTAGCCCAGGTTGCTCCAAGCCCTGTCCAACCTGGCCTTGGACACTTCCAGGGATGGGGCACAGCTTCTGTGGGCAACCTGTGCCAGGGCCTCACCACCCGCACCGGGAAGGAGCTGAAAGTGGAGTATTGTGCTAAATTATAACTTACGACAGCTCTACACGACGCCTCCGGTTGGGGAGGGTCGCAACTGCCCCACTGTCTGTGAGCGGAGCCCATCCCCGCTCCTGTGCCCTCTCCCGCGGCCCGGCCCGCCTCACCTTGACCAGGTGCTGCAGGGCGGGTTTCACGGCGGCCATCAGGCTGTCCTGGGCCACCGCCTCGAACACGGACGGCCTGTCCCCGCCGGCCGGGGCGGCCGTGAGGTGAGCGCCCACCTCCGCCATCGCGCCGCCGCGCCCNGGTAGGGTACTGGGATAGGATGGGGAGGGACACTGGTGGAGTATTGCGGTATGCTAGGAAGGGATACTGGGAGAGGGGACTGGGAGAGGGCTGGGAGGATGCTGGGAGGGGATACTGG
>VYXB01000728.1:217079-296576 GCA_013397135.1 Pachyramphus minor | reverse complement strand
CAGGGGGGAGTGTGGGGGGGTGCTGTGAGTCCTGCTGGAGGTGTGGGGGTGGCACCAGAGCTGGGATGGGGGCTCCAAGGAATTGGGAGGTGACAGGAGGTACAGGGCATTTGAGAGTGGAGGGGGGAGCACCAGAGGGGTGTTTGGTCCCCAAGATGGAAATGAATTCCCTGCCCCAGCACAGGCTGCCAGGGCTGCAGGTTTCTGGAGCCTCAGCAGTGCTCTCCCTCTGCCATCCATGTTCCATTGTCCTGTTTGTTTTCCTGGTGTTCCAGTGGCTCTGAGCCACTCTTGGGCTGTCATGTGGCTCTACTTAACACTGGAGTTAAACCAGGGATCATTGTAGAGATTTGGGGGTGCAATAGTGGATTGTTTAAATGCCAGGGAGCTTGGATCTATCCCAAGGCCTTAAACCTGCTTCCTCCCTGCTGACACCAGTGTGAAATGAGTGGTGGGGAGCTGTTATTAGAGCCACATGTGGGGTACAGCAGGTGTTGGTCAGACACAGGATCCAGTTTTCTGTGTGGTTTTGGGCTGAGGAGGTTTTATCTTACTGGTTGTGATGGTTCCTTAGTCCTTTCACTTGTTCATCTCTTTGGTTCAGTCTGCATTTAAATGTCAATAAATAGCATTAAGAACTGCTGGAGCTTTCTGGAGCAGTTCCTCTGTTTAATGTCTTCTCATTTGCTGGGGTTGGATCAGGAGCTTTTTGCTGTCAGCTCTGAACACCTCTTACCTATTTCCACCTTAGCAAGGGCTGGACTCAAACAGGAGTAAAGAGGGGGCAACCTGATGTGGATTTTCTTCTAAAATTACAAGGTTGTTCATGATGATGCCATAATTTATCTTGGCTCCCTGCAGGTTAGATTTGTGTACAGAAAGCTGGCATTTTCTGGAGGGATACAAACAGCAGTGTTTTAAATATCTGGGCTGTTTTGGTTTGATTTGCTGCAAAGCATGCTGAGGTTGTTAGAGATGAGATAATGCTCAGTGCTGCTGGCAAGCTGTCTGTGAGCAATGTGCAAAGCAAGCCCTGACACACATGAAGCAAAAAATGTGTGTGCTCAGGAGAAAAAGGGCTTTATCCTGTGCTACACTTGGAATAGGGTTGTTTGGTTATTGACCTAAGTCAAGTCTCATTTATATCTATCAAAGCAGATTGTAAAGACATGGGCTGTGCTTGGCCCTGTCTCAGTGTTTCTAGGATTCTTCATGTTCCCAAGTATGTGATCTGAAGGGAGGAAAAACAGCAAAATGTCCTGCTTTAAGGATTTAATGATCATCCCTGAGATTCAGCGAGGTCCCTCCCTCTGTGTGTGGGGCTTCATGCAACTGGGATGATGGGTTTTGGTGGTTTAGGTTTTTTTCTCCTCGATTTGTTCTCTAATCTGCTGCTCTGGCCCCTGTTAAAGCTGTATTAGAGTAGCTCAGCTGGGAGATACGACCCTGGCAGACAAATCCACATATAATGCAAACAAAGAACATTGAGGCCACGTTCAATGTCTTTTCTGTGGCACTGTGCCAAGTACTCTCATAGAGAAAAACATTTAAGTCATCTTTTAAGCTGAGCTCAAATCTGGAGGACTGTGCCCCAGTAACATTGCAGCTGAACACAGGCTCTGGGTTTAATTACAAAACAGGCCCCCCAGCAGCCTCTGCTTTCAGGGGGGCTGTGATATTTTTACTGGAAAAATTTGCAGTGCTGTGGCTCATGTGGCTTTCCCAACCCAGCCTCTGTTTTGGAAGGAGGTTAAACCTCCTCTGCAGGAGGAACATGCTTCCAGAGCTGTCTCCAGGCATAGTTTGCTCTCCAGCTTGGAGCAGACAGGGAGAGGGATCAAACCCAAACCCAGTAATTCTGCCTAATTAGGATGTGGCAGTAACCACAGGGCAAGCAGGAGCTCCAGGGAACTGGGAAGAGCAACAGGTTGTTCCTCATCCAGTTGTTTGGCAGTTGGACAAGGTGATCCCAGGCAATGCCACATGGGGCACGGAGAAGGAGCTGGGAATTGGGGCATTACCCCTCAGCTGCTGCTGGGAATTCAACTGCCAAGGTGTTAAACTGCTCCAGGTGGATGGGGGCAAAGGAATGGTGATAGGGTTGGGGTTGGTTAAGGGATGAGGAAGGAAAGTGTTAAGGAACACCCAGCTGGTTGCACTGCTGGGCAGAGTCTTGGAGTTCAAAGCTGTGCTGGTCCTTTTGTTGCTGAGCCAGCAGGACCTGCAGGGTTTAGAGGCAAGACAGGCAGCATTTAGGGAACAGATGACTTAGTGCTTTGCTGGCAGCGTTTAAGGTCATGGAAGGATGTGTAAGAAAAGGAGAATTGGGGAAAAAGTAGATAAAGGAGGTGAGAGATGGAAAACAGCCTTTTTTGAGGTGGTTTTAGGGTCAGAGTTCCCAGCACTGATACAGGCTGTTTCATCAAGAGCAATAAAACTGCCCACTCCTCTGCTTGTTTTTCAGCCAGTACTCGAAAATTCTTTGAGTCATGTCTGTCACAGAGCTGGCATTTGTCAGAGTAAAATGATGGATATCCACATATGTCTGGGCAATCCCTGTATTCTAAGGCATTAATAATTTAGTGGAGCAAGAGAAGTGGTGGTGAGACTACTCTGGTGGCTCTGCTGAGCACTTTGCTGGCCCAACAGCATTTTTTGGTCCTGTCCACAAAACAAGCCAGTGCAGCACTGAAATAATAAGCTTGTGTGTGTCTCAGAGGTGGGATGTTGGATCTTGGCAGAGAAAGATTTCGATTTCAAGCTTGAGAGAACTCAAAAGTAATGGCTTTTCTTTCCAAAAAAAAAAGCAAAAACAAACCCACAACTGCTTTGCATCTTCTGGGAACAAAAGATGGGAAAGAAATGAAAGGCCTGGGGGTGGGTGTTGCAAGTGGGGTTAATTGTGCCTTCCATCAAGATGCAGCTCGGGGAAATATCGTTAGGGGGAGATGACAGTTTCCTTTGTCTGAAATGTGGACTTCTCACTGCCAGGCGAGATATTAAATGTGCTTTTTTCTTGGAAAATGGAATTGTGTGCCCGGGAAAGACAGAGCTGCAGAACAAACCAGGATCTGCTGATTATAAGGAGTTAAAAAAAAACAAACCACCTTTTCCCTTCTGAGAGTGGGAATTTGGAAAGCTTTCCCAGCCCATCCACCTCGGGCTGTTGTATTTTCACCAGCACTGTTCATCTGAGCCCTTTAAATCCCTGGGTTTGCCAAGTAATACCAGCAGCAGGTGCAGGATGAAGATTGGGAAACTTGTGCCTGTGGATGTAAAGCGTTTGCAGGTTCCTGCCTCCCAAACTGGGTGTTGCCATCAAACAGCTCTGGGAGCTGACTTGTTCTTTTTTTTTGTTGCTGTCATTCTCAGGTGTTTTAAGGACCTGGAACCATGACGGACTCCAAATACTTCACGACCAATAAAAAAGGTTGGTGTTCATCTGGTGCAGTGGATTGGAGGTGGTGGGTGGCTATTTTTACACAGCTTTTTTGACTGCATGCAGAAGGACTTGTGCTTTTCTGGTAGCTCTGTCCCTGTTTCTCTTCTTAATCATCCAGGGAGAAACTTCCAAAGTAGGTCACATGGTGACAAAAGACAAAATTGGTGTATTGTACGTTTTTATGATGCACAAAACGACCCAAATTGTGGCTTTTTTAAGGATCAGAGAGCAAAATATTGGGGGGTTGAGTGCAGGTCTGGTCAGAGACAAAGGTTTAGCTATGGGCTAACAAGTTTGAGAGGCATTTAATATTTTGGGTATTAGGGAGCTCTACATCAAATAAAGATAAGGGGTTTTCCTACTGCCATTCCCTCCAAAGCTGCACTGCTCTGTTTGACTTTCCTGTGACTTTACTGCAGGTATGGTGGTCACATCACCTTCAGGACAAACTTCTGCCCTTAAAATTGGGAGGCCTGGAAAACATCTTTGAGGACACTTTATCCATTCAGCTGTTTCAGAGCTGGGCTTGTTCTGCTGAGACTGTCCCGGACAGACTTTATTTTCTAACCTGTTCTTAAACAAAACACTGCCTCTGAGTGCAGTTTAAGCCTGATGTTGCTCATCCTTCTGCAGCAGATACAGAGAATGGTTTGCATTAACCTCTGCTTTTCAAAATGTCTGGGTGCTTCTGGGGAATGCTTGCCAGGGAAAAACCTACACTGTTGATCTGTTTATGTTTCATTAAGCTTCAGAATGAGCTCATAAATAAAGGTAATGCAGTTGACATCTTTCTAAGGAGAAATTGTCTGTAAGTTCAGTCCTGAAGGCAGGTTTTTCTGGGGTGGCTGCAGGAAGTCAGCCTGCACAGTGTGGGCTCTGGTGAGCTCTGCTGCTGGCTCAGCTCTGCTCCAGGGCATGAGCTCTGGGTGAGTAATGCCAGTGTCTCTCCCTCAGCCAGGAGGGATGACGAGTGGTCCCTGCACTGCATCCTGCAGAACAGCAACTGCTCTTCTCTTCGTGAAGTGCCCGGTAGCCCTTGGTGCCAGGCTCTTCAGCAATTACTGCTGCTGCTCTGACAAATTGCCATTGGTGTGTAGGAACTGAAAGTTGGGGCTAGAGTGTATTTTTTCAGAAATATTTTGATATTTGTAGTGTGTCCTCAGCCTGTGGCTTCCACTGGGAATGCTGCTGGCTGTCCCTCCTGGGGAAAGCTGGCTGTCAGCTGGGAGCATTATCCTTCTCACAGCACTTGCTCTGTCTGGAACAGGCCTGATAAACAGTCTTTTGCACATGTGGGTTTATTTTATAAACTTGTTTTGCCAATTTGGTGACCCAGCCTGAACTGACTTTCCATGCAGTAACATCTGGAAGTGTTGTGGAAAAGGCTGCTCGGAATCCAGACAAGCTGTGTTACATGCAGCTTTTGTTAGGAGTAGCTCTGTGTTTCTAGCTTGAAAGGAATTTATTCCACTGGACTAAATAGATGCTTTCCTGTTTCAGCCACAGCATTTGGGCTCCACTCCAGTTTTCCCAGGAAGCAGGCGATGATGAGCAAAAGTTAAAAAGTCTGGGCAAAATTCCTAGCTTAGTGGGTTTTTTTCTTGCAGGCACGACTCTGGCATCTCCAAATATCTTTTCATCCTGGTTGTGTAATAGTTGCCTGTGAGAAAACAGACACCATAGGGATGTGATTTGGTGTTCTGGAAGTGGGAGAGCTGCAACATGCAGGTTCTTGTTAACAGCTTTTTCCTCAGCAAGGTGGAGCCCATATCATTCCCTGGAGTTTTGCAGCTTTGCTTCTCACTGAACCACATTGTCCATAAGGTCTGACAGCTTCCACGTGCTGCTGTACCAGTTTTATGGGGAAAACAGGCTGGGAAAGTAAATATTCACTCTTGAACTGTCCCTATAGTGAGACCCTTTTCTTCTCCCAAGAGGCTCAATTTATTTTGTCTTCTGTCAGGAGAGATTTTTGAACTGAAGGCTGAACTCAACAATGAGAAGAAAGAAAAGAGGAAAGAAGCTGTAAAGAAGGTTATTGCAGCCATGACTGTGGGGAAGGATGTCAGGTAAAGGCAACTTGTACCTCTTGGCAACTCTGGTTGTCCTGGGATTCAGTTGGGTGTCGAGATACACTTGGTGAGGCTGGATGTGTCCTTGCCTGTCCTGAGCCTGTCACAAATTTCTCAAGCTCCTTCCTGTTACTGAGAGCACAACAAACAAGTGTTTTCTGTGCTGGTTTAGCCCAGTGCCAGCAGCCCTTTTTGTTTAAACCCATCCAGAATTCCACCAATTTGTATGTTCTCTTTAGGTGGCGTTTTCTCCCTGCTTGCTATCCTGGGTTTCAGTGTTACAATTGCAAGTGTTTTTCTCAGTCTTCCTTGTCGTAGCGTAGATTTGAGCTACATTTTAAACCAAGTGATTTTTGAATTGAACCTGTGTCTCAAAGGACACCAGCATTTACCTTCTGCAACACTATCCCCAACATGTTTTTCCGTCGTTGAGACAACCAGAAAAACCTGCTTCAGTGAATGCTTTCTCCCTCCAGCTTCTCCTGTTACTGGAGCCTACCAGAAAGTCACAGGAGTCCTGGATTCGTGGTAGTGTGGTCTGTTGCCACGGAAATCAGGATAAGGTTGCAAATTTAGCATCGTGACTTCATCGTAGAATGAAGGAACATGTAAACTGGAAGGAAAAACACCTAATCTTTTTTGCCAACAGCACTCACCCTTCACCTTTAGATCCTTTCAGCTTACCTGGGAGCTGCAGAGATCCTTGTGTAACATCCTTGTGTTCTTCTGCAGTGCTGTTTACAGATTGCTGCTTGACATTTGAGTGAAACCCAGCTTGTCAGTGTTTCAACTCCTAGAATTCACTGGTCTGAAATCTGGCAGGTTCTTTGGAAGTGTCCTGCATGACCAAAACATTTTTAAGCAATGTTTTTTTTCCTCTTGTGGGTTCATCCCCAGGCCTGGGGTAGAATTTTCTTATTTGGTGAACTCCCCATTTAAAACACATTTAGGAAATTGCATTAGTTTTCACCTCTTCCAGAACTGACCTATGTTAAAGCCCTAGAAGAGATTAAATGATTATCATAAAAGCCATTGCAAACTGTTTTGGGAAGGAGGGTGACCTTTTGTTAAACAGCAAGGTGCCTAAAGTGGAACTCCAGTTTTTCTGGCTTCCTTGATATTGTTACTATCCCTCTTGCCTACTGTGAATTCTTGCTTTTTTTCCTGTGCCTGGGAGTGTTGATGTGCTGGAGGGGAGGAAGGCTCTGCAGAGGGGTCTGGACAGGTTGGATGGATGGGCTGAGGCCACTGTATGAGGCTCAGTGGTATGAGCACTTGGGTCACAACAACCCCATGGAACACTCCAGGCTTGGGGCAGAGCAGCTGGAAAGCTGCAAAAGTACCTGGGGGTGCTGTTTGACAGTGGCTGAGCATAAGCCCAAGGTGTGCCCAGGTAGCCAAGAAGGCCAATGGCACCTGGCCTGTATCAAAAATAGTGTGGCCAGGCAGGACCAGGATTATCCCTGTGCTGGGCACTAGTGAGGCATCTCAAATTCTGTGTCCAGGGATGGGCAACAGAGCTGGGGAAGGGTCTGGAGCACCAGGAGCAGCTGAGGGAGCTGGGGGTGCTCAGCCTGGAGAAAAGGAGGCTTGGGGAAACCCTGACAGGAGGTTGTGGTGGTGAGATAGGGAAGAGTGTTCTCCCAGGTAACAAGGGATAGGACAAGAGGAAACAACCTCAAGTTGTGTCAGGAAGGTTTATATTGAATTTTTATAATCTCCCCTGGGCAGTGGTGAGTCACCATCCCTGGAAGAGATGTAAAAATCGTGTAGATTTGGCACCTGGGGACATGGTTTAGTGGTGCATTTGGCAGTGCTGGGTTAACAGCTGGACTTAATGATCTTTTCTGACCTAAGCAATTGTGTGATTGAATTTTTGCTTATTCCTGTGTTGTCTGTCCAGCTCACTCTTTCCTGATGTTGTGAACTGCATGCAGACTGACAACCTGGAGCTGAAGAAGCTGGTCTACCTGTACCTGATGAACTATGCCAAAAGTCAGCCAGACATGGCCATCATGGCTGTCAACAGCTTTGTGAAGGTAACCTGCTCCCAGGGCTCACCAGAAAATGGCCCAGCACAGTGGCTGTCAGCACATCTCCTTTGTTAATTAGCCTTTGGGAGCTGCTTATCTCTGCTTTTGGTCTCAGCCTCTGGGCTGGGCTCATGCTGAGTCCAATGTTCTCGCTTCTTTCTCTCACTTGCTGCTGTTATTGCAGAGGTGACTTAAGCACCCTTGTAAGTGGTTATGAGAGAGCCTGCTCCAGGGAAAGCTGCTTTTATTGTTTTCCCAACTTCTGGTGTTGGCTAACAGATTTTATCTGTTCCACCTCCCAGCCCTTGTAGTATCTCTGCTATGCAGATACCTGCTTCCTGTTTGATTGTTCCAGCTGTGCTCTGTGTGGAAAACCTTTATCTGTGGTGAAACCAAAAGACAGTTCACTGCAAAAATAACAACCTGATTGCTGTGTTGCCTTTAGTTCTGTTGCCTCTCCTTATCGAGGAAATGTTATTTCATGTTGTGCAAGATTACACCCAGTGCTTAGAAGTTTGAAATTCCTTGTGGAGTATTATAAAATATGAGATATTGGGGAATGGCATCAAGTTTCAGTTTTGTGTCGTGGTTCTTGAGGCAGAAAGAGGTGAGAACAGGTCAGTTCTGCTCAGAGAAGGGTGTCCCTGTCTTCCTGTCTAGACAGAGTATTGGTGTCTGTCTTGCAGTGTAATTCTGTTAGAATGGGCTAACAAACAAAATGATATTTTCCATCTTCATGCTTTTTCCCTGCAAGGAAATATCTGGTGTCCCTTTTGGCAAGTTGAGGGACAAGTGTTTGTAGAGAGCAAGTGTTGACACAGGTCTGCACTAACTCAGCACTTCACACCCAGTTCACAGTTCAAGGTGTGGAATGCACTGGGAAGAGGTGTCACTTCTCTTGTAATGCTTTGAAAGTGTTTTATCAGCTGTAGGAAATTTAAACTGCGAAAGGTAAATGGACCTTATGCTTTTGTAGGTCGTTCTGCAGCCATCCTTTTATAAGCTGATTTTTGGAGGAGTTCAGAGATGTGGATGGTTTGGATGTATGGAAAATTCTGTAGTCTTGAAGTCTGAAGTGCTTTGTTCCTGTCTGCTTTTGCTTTTTCCTCGTCAGAAAAGCACCTCTAGACCAGCCTTTGCTTAGTGCTTCATGTGTTACAAACTTAAGGGATGCACAGGCCTTGATGGCTGTTGCATTGTGTTTATTGTTGAGTTTTCCCATTATATCTCTTGCTTCTTTAAGCCAGTAAGGCTGGAAATCAGTGTATTATTTTGTCTGAGGGTTGCCTGTGATTTTGGGTGGTGAGAGCTGCCTCTCTGGCTTAGCTGTAGCTGCTGGATCATGTTGAAAGAAGCTTTGCCTGGGACAACAAGCTATCACAGCCTGAAAACATCTTGAGATAGCATAAAATGTTTCTGTGAACCAGCGAGTGCCACCTTTTAACCCCGATCTGAAATAATTGCCGGGCTTTTAGAGTGTAATCAGACAGAATGCTTTTTGAGCGAGAACAGCCTGACTCTGGCTGCAGGGAAGGCATAAGTGGGTGGTGGTGCAGATTTGTTCACTGGGTGTTCTGCTCCCTTGCAGGACTGTGAGGACCCAAACCCCCTGATCCGTGCCCTGGCTGTCCGCACGATGGGCTGCATCAGGGTGGATAAAATCACCGAGTACCTGTGCGAGCCCCTCCGCAAGTGTCTGAAGGATGAGGACCCCTATGTCAGGAAGACTGCAGCTGTCTGTGTGGCAAAGCTGCACGACATCAATGCCCAGATGGTGGAGGACCAAGGATTTCTGGATTCTCTGCGTGACCTGATTGCAGACTCCAATCCCATGGTAACGTGTTTCCAGCGCTTTGCTCGAGTGTGTAATGGGCAGATGATCAGAAGTGTGAAGGGTCTTTAATTGCAACTGCTGCACTGTGATGAATGGGTTGGTTAGAGAGCAGTTGTTGCCTCAGGAAACAGGAAATACCTTCTGTTGTTAGATCTGTTTGGGCTTTTTGCCTGTTTTGCCTGCTGCAGCAAAAGTGTAACTTCCTAGTCAGGTGAGTCAGAGCAGCAAGAAATATTTGATGCTGCTTCCTCAGTGACAGCTCATAGTTACTGCTTTCCTGCAGGCTTTGGCTCTTCTTGGAATAAGAGATTGGATGAATTCATTCACTAATGCAGATAAATCCACTGGCTTGTAATGAGTGGAGAAAATCAATGCTAATGTTTTTAATAAAGTTAAATGAGTCGTCAGAGCAGAGGTGGAGATCATGACCAAGAATTTCACAGGAGTATATTACCTACTAAATCAGCATTTAATCATGGTTGATGAAGAGTCCATTTCCAAGCCAGGCATGTTCTGCTATTATTTTGTAACTAAAAGGTGGTGGCCAATGGATTGAAGTGTCCCACTGAATAATCCTTTCATTCAATATTGTTTTCTGTTATCCATGGGAATCCAGTGAACATACCCATATATACCATCCTAACTCCTAGCAGGGAAGAAAACTTCTGCAGCTCAATTTACCTCAGAGTTTAAGGATGTGACCACTACTTTTTTGGCTCTTTTAGAGCACAGATCTGATTTGACTTTGCTTAAAGACATAATTGCACATTATTAGGGCTCTCTTCCAACAGCTCTTTCCATGGTGCATGAATCAAACCATATAAAGCAAGTTGCTTTTGTAGCTATCTTGGGCAGGTTGGATAAACTAAGTGCAGGTGGTGAGGTGCCATCCCCTTTAGGAGGAGAGTGAAGGTTGATGATTGCTTTTTGTAAGACTTTCTAGAGACAGCAAAACTAAAAGTGTCTGTCTTTCACAGGCACCAGTCTGAGCAGAGATGTCTGTCAGGAGACACACCTATTGCTTCTGATATCCAGCTCTTTTACAAGCTGTTCTTTTTATCTGCCTCCCTGATTTTTTTTTTTCTTATGCCAGGTTTCTATGTGAATATTGATGACTCCTTGAAGATGCTCTCTCTCTATTGAGGCGACTTTGAGGCACACAGAGAAACACCTGCTGGTTTAATTCCGTGTGGGAGGGTGTGCCTTGCAGGCTCTGAAAGAGCATCCTTGGGTTGCTTTAGTTCCATTTAAATGCTGGCCCTTGCATTCACCAGCTCATAGGCAGCAATGAAATGTGCTGGGGACAGGGATAGAACCTCCTCTTCTCCTGGCCTGAGTTCCAGCTCTGATTTTTTTCTGCTCACAGCCACATGGATTTGAGTTGAAGAGCTCAGGCTGAAAGAGGAAGAAGAAATTAATAAGGGGTTTTTTGCCCTTTCTGCTTGTTGATACCAATGGAACTCACTGGTTTGGTAAATGGAGACAGGAGAGCACCGATAGGTATTTAAAAAGTGCAGTAACTTAAATGCTGACTTAAATGAATGGAAAGAAGAGGAAAAATACCAAAGGGCAATGCATGCTCCATTTGCTAAATAAACCTCCAAAAGTAGCACAGGGGGTCCTAATAAAACATCAGTACAACTAATGAGCTCCTTGGTGGGAATGAGGGTGGGCCGGGGCAGCAGAACCTTTGCAGCTGCTGCAGCTGTGCAGGATCACAGTTACCTGCCTTGTGTTGCACTTGCTCTTCCCCAAACTGAGGATTCACAGCAGGACAATGCAGTTTGGAGGAGTAACAGGGATGGAGAGGCCTGTGGGGTGTGGCTTTGAGAGGATCAGGTAGCTGGTGTTCTGTGTACTGGTTTCCCAGGTTTCACTGTGGATGGAGCATTGTATTTTTGGTTCTTAAGGGTGCATGGGGAGAGATTTTTATCGAAGGTTTGAGGCTCTTATAGCTGCTGATTTAATACAATATTTAATCTGGTTACAAATTTTAGTAGAAAAAGACATTCCTTCTAGTTAAGTTTATTCCTTTGGTCCCCTTTGAAATTCATGCCTTTGTGGCACAGTGATTCTGTCAAAAGTACAGGAACTATCCACCTCCAATTAAGGGGTTCATCTTCCTAGTCAAACCATCCATCTCATTGCTGCTTTCTCCATGTGAAATTCCAGTGGGGTTCCAGGTGACCAGGACTTGTATTTGCCAAATAAATTACATTTGTGTCCAAGTTGATATTTGTTAAGCTATTTTTCCTTGATCAGGTGGAATGCAGCCCTGCCTGGGAGCTCTTTTTAAGTAAAATCTGTGTATCAGTATTGGCTATCAAAAGAAAGATTGCTGGAAAAATGGTACAGAGGGATCAATCCTTATGGCCTGTTCCTCTGTAAATGGTGCATCTCCGTCATTGGAACCTGTTATCTAGGCTCATTCATATTTATATTATAAATGTTTCTCCTCTTTTGATGGCTTGTGGAAATGGGCAACATTAGACACTTAATGAAGCAGAATTTTTTAGATGGGAAATCCACACTTGTTCTCTCTTCTGAGAAATGAGGATGTTGAGCAGGAGCTAAAAAGGGCTGCAGTTGAAAAATAGTCTCCAAGAAGGGTTTTATTATGGTTTTGTAATTGGTTGCCTCTAGGATATGAGCAAGCACTAAGCATTCTAGCTGGGTGCTTGGTAAAGTAACATCTCCATCTGTGGCTTGCTAATTGCCTCATAATTATGCAGAGATCAGGGTGCATATTTCTGTTGGCTGAGATCGCCTTCGTCCTAACGATGTCTGACTAAGTTGGGAGGTGACCTTGTCAGAAACATTTTGTTGTTTTGAGGGGTTTTTTCCCATGTTTTTTTGACTACTGTGTTAATAAGGTAACAGGTTGGGGATGTCCAGGGCACTGAAGTGCTGTGGAGGTGCTCCAGGTCCACGGGCAAGGTGTTTTACCCCTTTATCTGGGCTTTCTCTTGTCAGGATGTGGCCTTAGTTCCCATTTAGTGATCTTTGTAACAGCTGCACAGTTGCACAGGTGAGCTGCCTGTAGTTGAGACTAGAGGCCTGACACCTCAGTCTGGTAGTTCACCAGCTATTTCTGAAAAATCTCTGTGTAGCTTTGCAGCTTCTGCTGGATGAATTAATTCAAACCTGTAATTTTGTATATATTAATGTGGATGTGTATGGTAAGGTACCAGCTGGGCTGGTGACTTATGACATGTCAGCAGTTATTGGACATGCATTACCTTGTGCAGGCACTGGGCCAGTAACCCCTGCAAGGGCACAGTTCAGTTGCACTGCAGAAGTTTGATTGTGGCAGGAGTCTCTAATCTCGTTTTACAGATGGGTCTGAAGTGCTGGAGGCTGCCCTTTGTCACCTGGGATCCTGCCAAAGAGGATCCTTCCCTAGAGGGAGCCCTCACTCCTTCCCAGAGCTTTCTTAAGGCCAACCCTTCTCTTTTGCTCTGCATTTCCTTGCAAGAAAAGCAAAGGCAGATCTGGAGGAATATAATGCTGGGGCCTGGCTGCTTTGTGCTGCTGGACTTGCTCAGTCTTCTGTGCCCTTCTCACTGGTGACTTGGGCATAGTGCAGCTCAGAAGCCACTGAATGGCTCCCATAATCCACGTATTCCAACCAAAATGCAAATCCAAAACGACATCCCGGGGTTTTTGTGTACTCCAGGTCTCTGCAGAACACTGTTCACACCCAGCAACAGCAGTAGATAATAGATGGGTGAGAGATGACCAGAGACTCTCTGAAGTCTTGGAAAACTTTTTTTTGTTTTGTTTTGTTTCTTTTTCCTGATTCTGTCTTGTTCTGGCATTTTTGAACGAGACCCAGTGACTGCTGATGGTTGGAATTACTGAGCCCAGGTGATGGAGAGCAGACCACCAGATGGCAGCAGCTTAAAGCAGAACCAAAGCTGGATGCCCTTAGACACCTCATTTTGTAACTAGTTCCCTCCTGGCTTTTATCCCTGCGCTTGGTTTTCTTCAAGAATGTAAATACTAGCAGACAAACATAAGGAGAAATCCATCTTAAACCTTACTGGTCTTCTAATATTTGCATGGAACAACCTTTCTGTCCAAATATTTTCAATCCTTGACCTTCTAAGGTAACTCTTAACCCATGGAATAGTTTTCTTATCTGTATCTGTTATCTACATGGCTTAGGTTGATGTCACCTTCTCCCTTTTATTTTCTAGGTGCTGATCAGTGTTTTAACTCCTTTCTGTAGCATTTCTCCTTCCTCACATTCTGCTTTGTCACTGTGATGTGCTGGGTCAGGGCTTTCTCAGGCATGGCTCTTGTGTTTGTGGGCTGTACAGATGTAGCACTTCTGTGCTGTCCAATAAAATGTCATGTTTTACACCATTCACAATCACAGTTTATTGGGAGAGGCACTGTTGTGAATCAACATGAAGTAAACTTAGATCATATAAGTAAATGCACCAAGTGTGTGGAGATCATTAAATCTGTTGTACCTGGGATGTTTTTTGCTGTTAGGATTAACAGTCTAGGAAGGGAATCTGTTTGAGATCTGACAACTAGAGGTGCTGAGATCCACCTAGGTCACTCAAGCAGTATTGAGTTCCCACAGCTCACAGATGAGACTAAAAACCTGTTGATAGAAGTCACAGTGCTCTCTTGTCTCCCCTGCAAGTGATATGGGTTCCTTCTCTTCCAGGACTTCAGAGTGTGTGTGGGGGGGAGCTTCTTGGATGACCCTGTGGAGGAAGAAAGTCTTCCTTTTGTTCCTTTTCCTCCCAGCTGGCAAGCTGTATGTCTTTGTGAGATGGTGTCCTGAGGAATAAGCCAGTCTAGAAACAGAAATAGCTTTTGTGTCCTGGGCTGTCCTCCTCTGAGTACTCTGTAGGAATTTTAATCCCTCTCTGTGTAGTAAAGCTGGGAAACTGGTGATCCTCTGGGTCCCAAAAGGGGTCTGTGGGAGGCAGTCAGAGATGTGGGAATTCTCTCAAACAACAGGGAGTGGATATCCACCTTCTGCAGGGGCATAGGAGAGCACTTGTTCCTTGTGGGGTCTCTCACAGCTGTGTGTTTTCCCTGTGCAGCCTGATGCTTTATGAAGTGGGAGGAGTGATCCACCACTGCTGGGTGAGTTCATGATTGCTGGTCATGAAGGTTGAAAGGACTTGAAAATTCACATCCCAGTGTGGAGCTGAATATTGCTGGGGCCTGTGGGCTCTCTCATCAGCCCGGGGCTGTTCCACGATACTCTGTCTGTCCCTCTGAATCAAAAATGTCCCTTCTCTTTTCAACATGGGTGTTCCAGATGCAGCCTGGATCTTGAAGTCCCCCAGCCATGTCTCTATTGGTTCTGTGTGTAGTTGGGGTTTTCAATCTGTTTGTGCTGCAAGTGGAGACAATATTTCCTTCTGGGAGACACTTTGATGGCATTTGTAGGCGGAATTTCTTATACCCACTGATGGATATGTTGCAGTGACTGAGCCCATTGCTTAGGGCTGTTGAAAAGTGGTGGCAGCACTTTGGAGCTCTTTAATGGATGTTTCTGCTGTTTACATGAGGCTGCCCAAGAGGGAGAGCAACATTTTTGCAAAGTAAGCAGCCAGCCAGCAGCAGCAAATAGGGAGGGAAATAGGGAGAGGTTATGGAGGAGCCTGTATAAATCGTAGCTATATCAGTTGTGTGTGGTGGGTGCTTGAGAAGGGGAGATTGCCAGGGGAGAGCAGAAACTTGAACTGGGGGAGAAGGGAGAGCTGATGTCTGTAGTTGGTGGCACAACTTCTGGTTACCCACTCTGACCTTGCTTGCTCTGCTGATGAAACCCAGTTTTGTCTTCAGAATGAGCTCCTCCAACAGCTTTTCCAGAGGAAGGCTGGAATCTGACTTCCCTACTAGCTGGGGGTTTTTTCCAGGTTGTCATCCTGAACAGGTCTGAGGGAATTTCAAGCCTGTATGTAGGACTTGATTCTTTATTTGTTTGGTTTTGGTAGGCTTGTGGATGAGGGGTGCAATCTCGAGCATCTTCCACGGGAGCTGTGCTTTTCCCTGTGTTCTCAGGACTAGCAAAGATGCAAAGAGTTTATATGATAATACATGAATTTCCATGGCTCCACAGAGTCTGTCCTCCCAGACCCCTCATTTATAAAGCTTAATTGACAAATCCATCCATCAGAGACCTGTCTCCTTCCAATTACAGCCACCAGGATGTGCCTAATTTCCAAAGCATTTGTCTTTTCGAATAGATCACTCACATCAATCAGGGTGCTGGGAATTTTGTTGGCACAACAAAATTGTGTCACATTTTCAATCGGAACAGGCACTTCTAGCTATTGACAAGCAGAAAACGCTGTGGCTGTGATGTTTTGTAACTCTGCACCCCCCTTTTCAGGGCTCTGTAAGGGTTTTGTTGATGCTTAGCTGATGCTTTTCTCCTCGGTTGCAGCTTGGATTGTTTGCCACTGGATGGTGCCAGCGAGAACCTCTGCAAGGGAAATTGCAAAGGGTCTTACACACACACACACAAAAAAATAGGCAAAAGAAACCTTCCTGATGTGTGATAGGTGCCTGATCCAGACTGGGATCACACCCTGGTGCTTCCTGGAAGAGGAATAGGGAGTTGCAGACCCTCTGTGTCTTCCTGTAGAGTTTAGTTTCCTGTACTGAGGGCTCAGCTGTGCCAAGGAGAAACCCTTCGTGATGGAGCCATCCCTGAACAGCTTCTTGCCCACCTACCACAAGAGTTTCAGCAGTTGGGGGAAGCATGTTTTCCTGTCTTACAGCTAACACATTCTGATTTTGCAAGGATGTGAGAGCAGGAGTGGTGTTCTAGTCTGCCACAAAGTGCCATTTTTCTGCAGGGAAGTGCAAAAACCAGTCAGGGCAAGCACGCCGTGGGAAGGATAACACTTAACTTCCCTTTGGTTGCCACCTCCATAAAAATTCATCCCACTTGCAAAGAGCAAGCCAGGAGGTCTTTCCCACCCAGGCAGTTTTTGGGATGTGATCAAGAACTGGAGATGTGTTAGTCTCCCAGAGCTTTACTTTATATCTGTACATATTACATGAATTAGTAGTGTGAGGTTCATATAGGCTCCCTGACTTGCCTGATTGAGCCATTCTGTAGAGTCATAGAATCCCAGAAGGGTTTGGGTTGGAAGGGACCTTAAAGTTCATCCAGTCCCAACCCCTGCCATGGGCAGGGACACCTTCCACTAGCCCAGGTTGCTCCAAGCCCTGTCCAACTTGGTCTTGGACACTTCCAGGGGTGGGGCAGCCACAGCTTCTCTGGGCAGCCCATGTTAGACCCTCACCACCCTCACAGGCAAGAACTTCCTCTGAAAATCTAATTATAAAATTACTTTTAAAGACTAATTTTTGTTGTTCCTGAGCCTCTTCTAGGGAAGCAAAATAAAGGGGGCTTGTAGATAAAAGATATAATATGAACAGCAGGTAGGAGTCATATGATCTGGAAAGAGCTTGTCTGTGTTAGTACTCACTGGGGAGCTTTTGGGCACACAGCATGGTCTGTGGCCATGAAAACAAGTGGCCCTGTGAAATACCCACCCTGAATATCCCATCTGGGAGCCTGTGCTTTATGACATGCAAGCTCAGAGTGCTCTTCAAAATGTCAGCACCTCTCCATTCCCAAAAACATCGTGTGGTGCTTGGCTCCCTGGAGGGTGGGAGCCTCCAGCTGTGAGGGGAATGCTGCCTTTCCTCAGCATCTCCTCTTCTTCATTTTCCTCCACATTTTGGTGGCATGTTGAGCCAGAGGTTCCTGTTTTAAGCAGCAGAACATTGTATTTCATTAACTCCATTACACACTTGGTTTAATTTCCAATTAGCCTGGGATGGGAGGAAAATAATCTGATTGCTCCGACTGGTTGGCGTTCTGGATGTGCCGAGCTTCCCTCTGTCCCCCCACCCCCTGCAAAGCTTTTCCGTGTGGGTTGACAGGCAGACACTCAGGTTTTCACCCACCCCCTTTCCTCCCTGTTAATGTATTTTATACCATTTGCTCTGAGCTAAAGGTTTGAGCTGCCAGAAGGAATAACTGGCAAATCAGTGTTCCTACCTCTGCAGATTTCCGTGAGGTCGGATCTGGTCTCTCCGGCTGCGGAGGGAGTTTGTCCGTAGGTGGATTTTAAAAATGCTGGGTTCTTGTGAAAGCTGTAATGTAGTTCTAAGTGCAGGGCTGGTTTTTTGTGTTTTTCTTTTTTTTTTTTTTATAAGAGCCTGTGGAATTTAGCTATCCTCATCCCAATGACGCTTCTCCAAGAGTCTAAATTTACTGGGAAATTCCGACCAAAAGCAGGTTTATTGTCATTGGGCTCATCTGTGCTCCAAAGGGATGTTGCTGTGGCTGCATTTGAATAATGTTGAAATGTAGCCAGGGTGAACTGATTTACATCAGCAAGCCAGGGACCTGTTATTATTAATAATTATTATTAATTCTTCAATCTGCTTTGCATTTTTATTTTTCAGGTGATTTTTTAGGTGGGTCCTCATTGGTTGGTAGCTCTTAGCTTAAAGGTGGTATCCTTAATTGCAAGTCAAGTGAGGCATTTTGCTGTGGGGTTAACTTAAAAGTTTAAGCTCTTAAAAGCTTTTCCTATTCATTGGTTGTTTGGGCTCACATATCCGTGGCTACTGGGGCGACCACAGTTTTTTCATTATTTTTGAGGGTAAAGGTTAGTTTCTTGTCCGTTTAGTTTCCTCCTTCTAATATATGGAGTAAAATATACAACTCCTTGTTGGTTTCTCATCAAAATCAACTTGGTGCATGTTTAGAAAAGCAGAAAATACTTAGTTTTCTAAAAATACTTGGAGGTGTTTTTTTCATCAGCCTGTGAAACTTGACCAGTTCCATGGAGGACTTTGTCTTTTCTCACTTGTAAAGCTTTAGCTTTACTTTTATATGTCCCCCAACAATTCCATCATTGCAGTGTATTTTCAAGGGAAAATAACCAACTTCCATGAGTTACCACTTTGTCCCTTGCTCTTGCTGTCCAGCGCAGTTGGACTTCACCATCTTGTGTTGCTGTGTTAAGGAAGAAGCATCAGCTGAGTTGAAGGCTTGAGACTCAGCTTTGATGTTGTAGATTTCCTTTGGGCAAAACGTCTTTCTAAATATTTCTAGAGACACTTCCATGACTGCTAAAACGTGTAGTAGATTATCAGGTGATGTAACAGTGGAATTGGTGTGAGTGGTTTTTGATGGACACTTTTCCATGTCTGAGTGTAGAGGACAGTGCTTCAGTCTTTGTTGACCTGCCCTGTCCCGTGGTGAGATCTGTTGGCAGAGGGGTTGTTGTGTGCTGGAATGGAGCCATGCAGTGCCAGCTTGTGTTGCTGTGTGTTCCTGCCTCCCAAGGAAGCCCAGTGGCAGTGCCAAGGAAGAGGTGAGCATGTGTACTTGAACCAGTGTTTGTGTTGGACTGGGTCCAGAAATCTGTTTTCATTTCAGCTGTGCTGTGGCTGTGTAAAAAGCCTGGGAGATGCTAATTATTTTTGTTGGCATACCATAACTTATCAATATGTTCACTGCAAATCGCCAGCAAGTCCTCTTTTTTAGATCAATGTTGTTTAAAGTTTGAAGATGTTCCACAACCTTTCGCTTATCCCGTTTTGCTTCATTTATCTTCTTGTCACTGAGTTGACAGCAGCACTGTTTTGCTGAGGTAGGAGGTGAGGACCAGCTTTAATTGTGGACTATGGATTGCAGATCCCAGCTCCTCTGACACAGCTGAGCTGCCACCAGATGTTTCACAACCCCTTCCAGTTGTTGTGGGTTTTTTTTTTAATAACACCCAAGGACATGACAGCCTGTGCTCCTAAATGCATCTTACCATCTCTCTCATGGATGCTTTTAATGGAAATCTGAGTGGATTGTCATGTGATATCCCATCCTCAGCTTTGACTTGGACACTTGCATTTATGCTGACATGTTAATTCCTAAAAAACAAAAAAGCCCAAAAAGATCCTGAGGGCAAGAGTCGGGTCTCCAGGTTGGAGCTGCGGTGCACCAGACCCATGGGAACAGCATTTCTGTGCATCCTTTGCCCCTGGAAAACATAGGGATAGACTGCATGGACTCTGCAGGGAAAGAAACATAAACACAACTGCTTTGACTTGTACTTGCCACAGGGTTTAGGATATCCTAGAAATGTTAAAAAACATCTGCATATGGCACTTTAGGGACATGGTTTAGTGGTGGACTTGGCAGTGCTGGGTTAACGGTTGGACTCAATGATCTTGGAGGTCTTCTCCAACATTAACAGTTCTGTGATTCTAAATTACTAATTTATCAATTACTGCAACAAAAGTAGTGCCTGGCAGTGTGAGTGCATTTGTCAGAGCTCAGCCCTGTTCCTTAGTATGACTGACAGGTCCCTTTCTGCAACACTTTGGCTCTGAAAATTTTCTGTTACTTCAAAATTATTTTCCGTAATAGTTTCATTTTATAAGTACTTTTTTGTAAGGATTTTGAACTTCTTCAGTTGCTTTTATGATTTGTCTTCACTTGTGAACTTCCAAAATACAATGAAATTAATACAGTCTTTTACTTCATTTTTATGCTGTGTCACATTAACCATTCAGGAATTAGGCAAATTAAATAATAAGAAGCATAAGCAGCATATCTTAATAAATTACTAATTAAAACAGCACAAGAAGACAGCAGTCCTGATTACTAATGGTTTTGGTGACAGAAGGCTCATTCAACTAATGAAATTCATAAAATCTTGGATCAAAATCCTATCTCTGACCTCTAGGTGTGAAATGCAAAACAATCATCATTACTGTGCTTGTGCAATGACTTTGGAATATATTGGTTTAATGACAAGCAGTGATGGGAACAAGGCAGAGAAACTTCTGGCCGTGCTGTTCTTGTTTTCATTGTAGTGCATCAGAAGCATCTTTAGTCATCCAAACAGTCAGATGATTTTAGATAAGACATTTCTTTGCCTTAATCCCATAGAAAATAATGCTATAAATCTTCATTTGAGCAGGTATTTACTGTGAGTTTGGCTGGACATGATGTACATTGTAAAATGTCCTGAAAATGCCTTTTCATGGAGTACTTCAGTTTTGTGTGTCAAACTCAGCTTAAATCCCTTTTCTAGTTAGTTAAACAAATAAGACTTCAGTCTCATCTGCAAATTTTCTATTTTTGCCTCTATATTCTGCAGCTCTTCTATTTTGGAAATCTTCACATGTAGTCTGTTAGAATAACTGTTGAATTGGAATATGGAACTAAGAATGAGAAACTTGTGCTGCACTCCCACTTCTCACTCTTGCCAAGCTGGACCCTGAACCTTCTGTGTGATCCTTTAATCTGTGCTTAGAAAAGACAAGACCTTATATAGTCCTAAATGTAGCAGGAGTATTTTCAGGGATGAGTTGTGCTGGGGTCCTTGCTTTAACATGACTCTGGAAAGCAAATGGACGCTATGGAGACCGTTTGGAATTGAAATGTGTTATTAAAAATGTAGCAGGGGCTGTCCATTTTAGGGAAATTGTGTGTTTGTTTTCAAACTGGGTGACCTGACAGCGCTGCTGCAGAGCTGGAGGCTGCCAGGCAGCTGACAGCTCATTTCTGGATATCCATAAGCCACGTGCCGTGGGGCTGCCAAGGGGAAATCAGGCAAGAGGCAGACATTCCTGAAAAAGTAGGGCACTTGGAGGTTTTGAGACCTCGACTCTATCAGTTGAGCATCTCCTGGAACTGGAGGGGAGATGATGCCTGTTTGAAGCAAACCAGGGTGGAGATCTGGAGCTGAAGGAAAGCCAGATGTTTTCTTGTTCCCTGTGGATGCCACCTCTAGCTCCTTTCAGAGCAAAGTCTCTTGTGATGTCCCAGGTCCCTGTTCCTCCCAGTCAAGCTTCGGGCTCTCCAGGTTGGTTGTGAGGTTGTACCGGGTCCTGGAAGGGTGGGATAACTGATGTGGTGGCTACTGCTGAGCAGCTGATAACACACCTGCTATCAGCTGATAGATCTCTGTTTGTCTAACCCATGCCAATCCCAAGTCAATCCCTCATGTCCTGCTGACAAGGAACTCCTCGTGTCTCTTCCCCAGGTGGTGGCAAACGCCGTGGCCGCCCTGTCAGAAATCAGTGAATCTCATCCCAACAGCAACCTGCTGGATTTGAACCCTCAGAACATCAACAAGCTGCTGACAGCTTTAAATGAGTGCACAGAGTGGGGGCAAATCTTCATCCTGGATTGTCTGTCCAACTACAACCCCAAGGATGACCGGGAAGCTCAGAGGTAGGGTGGTTGTTCAGGAGCAGGGCACTTGTGGGAGGTGTTAAAATGAAACAACAGGGGTTCTGAGGCCTGTGGCAGCACAAATAAGACGTGATAAAAGAGGTTTAAAGGGGAGGCTGCTTTTGGTAGTTTGGGCTGATACTGGAAACCTGCCCCATCACTCAGTACAACCACTTTCTCTGTTTATCTTAAGGGTTTCTTTTAACTTTTTTTTCTATTTAAAAGGCTGGTTCTTGTGGGAACTGGCACTACTAAGAAGGGATCAGCCCAATACCAAACCTATAACAGTGGAAGCACTGTTTGGAGGATTTTCTGATTTAAAGCAGAACTTCATATCTGGTTTTGCTACTTTGAGAGGCAGAAAGCCTTTATAGGTTTGCAGCTTTCCAAAGTACTAAAGGTCTGAGACCGGAATACTTTTTTCCAACTGCAAACCAGATTGTGATGTGAGAGAAATGAAAATAAAGGTAAGAAATTATTTTTTCTTATCACTCCAAATTCACCCTTGTGCTTTTTACCTTTAGCTGCAGTGACCAAACCTGAATACAAGGACCTCAGGTTTTAGGTATTGGAGTTTTAATTCGTGCACTTCAAATTGCCTCACAAAAAGTCAGATTGTGTTCCTACAAGAACAAGGAACCAGCAAGAGAAATAACTTGGAACAGGGGGATTCTCAGATAATGTATTTCGTGTGGATAATGTGGAGGGGGAGGAAAGGTCCCAAACCCACATGCAAAACCCTGGACAGGCCCTTTCAAATTTGATGAGTTTCTTCACTGACTGGTTTTTTGAGGTACAATAGGTAATCCACTGTTTCTGAGAAGCCTGCCAGGAGTCTTGCTGATTTTTTTTTTTTTTTTTCCCCACCTCCTTTCCCCTTGTGTCCTGTTTCTGTGCTAGAAGCAACTCCTAATGAGTGCTAGAAACCTGCAGAGATCTCCAGGGTGGGAGGCTGGTATTGTCCCAGCTCTGTCACAGAGACACCACTAATCTGAACAACTGTGAACATGTCCCAGTTCCTCGCCTGTAATTCCTCTGAAGAGTGGTTTATCAAACTGCAAGGGCAGGAACTACTTTTATTGCTTTGTATGCAGTTTCTCTCAGAGTTTGCTGTATCTCAGACGGGAGACTGACAGCACTGGGTTTTATATAATGTTCTTTCCAGCAAGGCTGGTGTCAGTACCCTGTGCATGGAGAAACTGAGGCTCAGAGAGATGAAGCTTTGACATGCAGGTGACCTTGGGCAGAGGCACCTGGAGGCTGCCCCAGCTGTGACATGGACTCTTCTGCTCTTCACTGAGCCTCCCTTCCTGCATGGCTGAAAGCAAATCTTTCAGGGAAAGAAGCTTCAGGAGGCACAGATGGGAATAAGATTGTTCTGGGTTCGCAATATGCAGGAGGGGGAGTGGGAAGAAACTTGACAGATGCTGCAAGAAAGACCATATGAACCCAAACTTCCTTTCTGCTTGGGATGGATTGTTTAGGGTGCTGTTGATTACAGGATCCATTATGGTGAATCTGAGACTTGGGAAGGTATTTAGGTTCTCCTTTCCCTGAGTCTTCAGAGAACCAGAAGCTTTTTTTTGTAGATAGAAATGGTTGAAATGGCAGCAAACCCCCCCAGGCAAGCCAGAAGCGTGTATCACCTCTGAATTACTATATGGAGGCTGAATTGTTTTTCCAATAGCTGTTTTGTTAAAGTTTTGTCTGTAAGTGATAGACAAAATCACAGAAATAGAGAACAGCACCAGGCAAAGGCAGGAAGCACTAATAACTGAGTGTGTGTTGGCACTGTAATGCTGAGAGATGGCAGCAAACCTGAGCTGAGAGTGGCAGGAGAGAAACTTGAAGCTGTGAGAGAGGTCCTTGTTTGCCTCCTGCTGCGTTCGAGCAAGCAGGACTTTGCCTGTTCTCCATAACAAAACCAAATCAAAGTAGCATGTGAGAAGCTGTCTTGAGCCATGTGCAGCCTCCTAAATCCAGATCTGAAATACCTGATGCCCTGAAACACATGTGAACTCTTTCCTCCTCCTCCTCTGCCTCCAGTATCTGTGAGCGGGTGACCCCCCGGCTGTCTCACGCCAACTCGGCCGTGGTGCTGTCAGCAGTGAAGGTCCTGATGAAGTTCCTGGAGCTTCTTCCCAAGGACTCTGACTATTACAACATGCTGCTGAAGAAACTCGCCCCTCCACTGGTGACCCTGCTGTCTGGAGAGCCTGAAGTTCAGTATGTTGCCCTGAGGAACATCAACTTGATTGTGCAGAAGAGGTAAAGGCTCGGGGGTGTTATTCCTGTGTTGTCAAAGGGCACCTGGTTATCTCAGACCTTCAGATATTTCCACATTCAGGGAGTCTCTTTTAATCCAGGCTCAGATCCCTTGAGAGACAGATTAAACAGTCTTGTGACTCTGGTAGCCTGAATTAATTTTCCCTACAGCATGCTTGTGATACCAGTTTCATACAGCATTTCTTCACCTGCCTCTCTTCACTGCCTCTTTATGAGCACTCAGAACTGCCCTCTGTAAATCAGATGGCAAATAGGACCGAGGGTGGAACTGTGCAGTTCACAGTGACCTGCAGGAACTCAGTGTGCCTGTGCTGTTCTGTTCAGCACAGAACCACCAGGCTGGTGACATCCTGGTTTCACTTGTTTTCTCCCATGTGCATGTGTCAATGCTGTTGTTCCTTGCTGGAAAGGTGGGATAGCTTAGATAGCACTTTGTGATTGTGTTCAGGGCACAGTTACTGTGCCCTGGCATCTTGCAAGTGAAAGTAGAAATTAATTTTTAGGTGAATTTGTAGATTTTTTTGGAATTTGAAAATTCGGAAACAGTTGTCCACTACCTGCCTGTTGGCTCAGCATTTGAAATGGAGGAAGTAGAGATGTAGCCATAGAAAGACTTGAATTCCTCATTTTGTATTTAAGCAATCTTTTTATCCATCCTTCTTTCTTTAAATTGTTGATTGCTTGCATGTCCTGGACACAAAATCGTTGAATCAGAGAAGGGTTTGGGTTTTGAAGGGACCTCAGAGATCATCTAGTTCCAAACCCCCCTGCAGGTTTTAACCTCCCTGTGGGCAGGGACTTTCCACTAGACCAGGTTACTCAGAGCCCTGTCCAACCTGGTCTTAAACACCTCCAGGGATGGGGAGTCTACAACCTCTCTGGGCAGCCTGGGCAAAATGAAACCACTGTGGTTTCTCAGTGAATATTTGGGTAGATTTCTAAAGAAAGGATGCGGCTGGTTACCAAAAAAGAGCCCGTTCGGGTTTTTAACCAGTCTTGAGTGACACAACTCTATGTTCCCTCTAGGCCTGAAATCCTGAAGCAGGAAATCAAGGTGTTCTTCGTGAAGTACAATGACCCCATCTATGTCAAACTGGAGAAACTGGACATCATGATCCGCCTGGCTTCTCAAGCAAACATTGCCCAGGTCAGCTGAGGGACTTCTCATGTGTTCTGGGAGGGGAAAAACCCTCTCCTGGTCTATGCCTGAGGATGTATGCAGCTACTACTGCAGTTGTCTTGGTTTTTAAGCATCACTGTCCCTGGTACAGTGCTCTTTGCAGGTATTTAATGGGAGGTGTTGGAGTTTCCTCCATAATTTAAATGTTAATGGCATGATATGTTTTGCATCGTGACCATTAGGTAGATCTTGTTTCACAGATTACAATTCCAGGAGGAGAGCTGATGGTTCCTGTCAAATGAGTCACTGCTGGTGCTCAGGCTGGAATGAGAGGCTTGTTTCAAGTTGGGGGGGATGTGCCTGTAACAGAGGCATTCAGAAAGGCCAAACATTATTGAAGTGTGAATTTCAAGTTAGTAAAATTGTTAAATGCTTGCACAGGCTAAAAAACCCTTTCTTCTGCTCAACTTGCTTCCAGAGTGGAAAGAGCATGAACCTAACTGAATTGAGGCTGCTTTGCAGTGTAGATTCTTCTTGTATTTGATGTTGTTTTAATCCAAATTTCTTTGGAGGAAGTGTTCTCGAGTGCATTCCTGGCCACAAGGCCTAACACTAATGCAGAATGATTAATGCCTCTGGTTACTGCTATTATTGTCCTCTCCTAATTGTCACAGAGCAATTTCATGTAATGTGACATTTTTAAGCAGTTCTCTTCAGCTCTCTCCTGATGTTTTTTGGAACAGAGCAAGGTAATTCATGCCCCTTTTGCACTGGGGACACAGAAACCATTTTAAAAATCAGTTTCCCTGAGAATATATTCAGAATTTTCTCTTTACTCTTGGTAGGCTCCATCCCAATTTTAATGTATAATGTCCCAGTAATGGGCTGGTTGCTTGAAAGGCAGTGGTGTCTGGAGGGCAGAGTCTGGCATCTGCAGACTAATGAATGAATCTCTTCCTGGTTCTGAAAAGACATAAAACAACACAGCTACATCAGGAATATGTCCTGGAATGAGACCTGAGCAGAGCAGCTTCCTCCCACACCCTCCCTGTGCAGCTTGGGGAGAGTGTCTATCCCCATGCCCGTTCTGGACCAAGGCAGCAGGATAGTTCTGGCCAAGGCACTTGGGCAGTGTTTGGAAAGCATCAGCTGCTAAACCCAAGTGCTCCCAGTGCTGTGCAACATAGATCATCCAAGGAAATAATAAAACTTCAAAACACAGATGTCCCATTGCCTCCTTGCAGATTTATTTGTCTGCAGTCTGGCCCTTCACGGCCTCTTTATCTTGTCATTGTTCTGAGCAATTTGCCTCGATGAGAGGTTTTTCAAAGAACTGTCTGGCTTTGTGCTGTTCACCTCTCCCTCACCATCTATTTGTGACATCACGATTAAATCCCTGATGTCATGTTTGGCATGAGAAACTGAAATAAATTGAGCTTTTGAGGGAATATAAATTACATATGGTCTCTTATTAAAATCATTTTTTCTAAGCTAAGTGATTTGTTTAAGACAAAGCAGTTTTTTAGTTAAAGGTCTGTAGGTTCCCGGCAGGTCCTGGTTTAAGCCCTTCTTCAGTTTCCATTAGCAAAAACATTGAGGCAAAATGATAAATCTTATTTTTAAGAGGGGAAGTATCTTAGCACTGTTATTAATCTCAGTGTAGATGTTCCAGGGTGTCCTCAGATCTCCTCTGCACCTTCTGTTTGGATTCAGTAGGGATCCAAAGGTTTATCTCAGCAAAGGAGAGACCTAAAACAGTTGTTGCCAAGAGCTTTGCATACAGTGAATATGTTTTCAGTGTAGGAGGGAATAGCAACGTTTATGTTTGGCAGGGCTGATTTTCCCCCAGCTTTTGTTCACAGGAATTTGAAAACAACCCAAGAGGGAGCCACGTTTTGGCTTTGTCCAGGCTAAGCCACGTGTGGTCCAAACCGGTGGGTTTTGGAGGTTGGTTGCAGAGTTTGACTGCGTGAGCTCTGGATATATATGGATATGGTAGCCGTGGCAGAACATCCTGCTGGTGTTCTGGTGTTCAGGTAGCATCACCTGTGAGAGTGGGATGTTCTCTGAGTGACCCAGGGACTCAGCTGGTGTCCTGCCTCCTCAGGTCCTGGCAGAGCTCAAGGAATACGCTACCGAGGTGGACGTTGACTTCGTGCGCAAGGCTGTGCGAGCCATCGGGCGCTGTGCCATCAAGGTTGAGGCAAGTACCTGAATCCTGACCTTTTCTTTGCTCCTCTGCCTTCAGAAACAGTGATGGGCTTGGCCACCTTGTCACACCAAGTTTCTTTGCTTCACTGGTGGCCATCGAGTGGCCTGGGTACATCATGGATGTGGGCAGAGCAGCAGCTGAACAACAGGGCTTGCAAGCTGTGAGTGCACCACAGGAGGGTGGGGTGCTCCTCTCAGATCTCAGCTTGCAGGCACAGCAAGGCAGATAATTCATTCCTGATGGAATATTTTACTGCACTGTCTTCAGTGGGAAAAATGACCACTTATCCATGAGAATATCCTTTAATAGCTGTGGACTGACCTTTTGAAGGCGGAAGGAGAAAAGATTGTGCAGAGAAACTCTATTACAAAACATTTTGTGTCATTCCTGCCCCCTATTTCAGCTGAGCAGAACAGGCAGGCATAGAATTACAGAGAATTGGGACATTAAGTGCAATTTATTCAAACACAGAGTGACTCTATTTGCTTACTTAGGTCCATATAACTTGTGGTTTCACTTGGAGTGTGCACTCTTTGGCCTCAGTGCTCATGAAGATAAGCTCCCAGGAACCTCTGCAGTTCTCCAAAACAAGTCTGAAATGTCCTCTGCCAGTGGAACATCCACCGAAATGCTCACAATAACATTTTTTAGTGCTCTCTCCCTTTCATTTCCCTGTAAGTGAATCTGAAACACCTGACAGGAGCTCAGAAATCCTGTAAAGAGAGGGAAGACATTCTGTGGTGTTGGTACTTTTCAGTAAACTGATGACTGAGTGCAAAATGTCACATAAGTGGTCTAATTTCAGCTGAGCTCATTTAGCTTTTGCTAAAGTGTGTTCCCATGAGCTTTGCCTGACAGCAGATTTGAATAATAACCCTGATCACGCCTGGCTTAGTGTGGTGTCATTGCACAGGTTCCTCTTGTCTCAGCTAAACTACTGTAAGTCTGTGTGTACAGAGGATACCAACTTCTGTGCTCTTGAGAGAATCAACTGCCTGTGCAGCCTTTTCTTCCTTCCTTCAGCTCTTGAAGGCTTATCCTTGCCATGGGCTGTCTTTGAAGCCCCATAGAGCAGGTGATTGCTGTTTCTGTTTCATGTCTGCGGTTCAAAATACCAAAGCACTCCTTCCATGTTGTGTCCAGGCAGGAGGTTGTCTGGATGGAGCCACAGCAGTGACAGTAGAAAATCCCCCTCAGCATGGAAAAGGGCTACAGAGGAGTTAAAAGAAGCTGGTGACAGCCCTTCTCATAGCTATGCTGTGTTGGGGGGTGGGAGTTTGCTTTAGTTCTCAGCAGGGGCTTCCTCACTCGGGTTTGGCCATGTGTCTGTCCTAGTTTCAAATGGGAGGGTGGTGTATTCCTGAAGTATGAAGGTGTTTTTAGAAGTCTTTACCCTTTCCGCCATCCCTGATACCACAACAGTCATGCAAAGGACTAATAATAATGTCCAGCAAATTCACAGTGACCCTCAAACTGGAGCTGTGTCTCTCCATAAGTAGTGTTAACCTTGATTTTTAGCATTGCTAAAAATCTGTTTCCTGCTCTGACAAGAGCCAGATTTAAAGAGGGCAAATATAGAACAACTCATTACAGTGTCCTCATCTCCAGGTTAATCCCTGTCCCCAGTGCATCTGTGTTTACTAGAGGCTGTTTACTCTGTGAGTTATGACTAATAGAAGAGCTTCCTCAGCCATCAGTGTCCAAGTTCCCAAGGCTTAGAAATCTGCTTTTTGACACAGGACACAGCCGGTGGGAGCTGTTGATGAATGAGAATTCACAGAGCATTTCAGCTCTGCCTTCAAGGATCCTACCTTTTGTCTAATTGTTTCTCCTGAGAGAGGAAGACAGTAAATAATTTTGTCTGCTCGGAGTCTACCCATAGAGGAAATATGGTGTTTGTACTGGCAGTGCTCATTTTGGATGTGGAACCAGTACCCATGTTGAGTAGTAAGGCTGGTGGATTTTTGCATATTTTTTTGAGTGATCATTTTGGTTTTGGGACTGTCAGGATATCATCATTTTGCGTGGATAGGGCTGGACTGTTGATAGCTGGGCTCAGAGTTAGCTTGGGTGTGTCTACAGCAAACCATGTGGTGTAGCTGCACTTGAATCCCTTGTGCATCACTTTGCTCCTTTCACAGCACTAGATGAAGTCATCATGCCAGACTTAGATTGTAAGGAAAACAAGCACCACTCCCGTGGGGAAAAGGAAATTAAGTGGATGCAGTAAGAGCAGGGGTTCCTCTGGAGCCAAAGGAGAAGCAGAAGGAGCCATATTACAGGGAGATTTGTCTTGTTTCCAGGAGATTCTGCCAGCAGCCTGGTTCTTAGAAATCATTGAGGCTTGTGGCTGAATGTTGATGTGTGATGAGCTACTTTGGTAATCTTGTGGGCTTTCATTTGATTTCTGCAGAAAAACAAAGCAATTTTGACTTTGGTTTGTTGTCCTTCCTCACTCCAACTTGAAAGCTGTTCTAGTTGGGGCACTCTTTCATCAGGTTGTAGAGCACTGCAGTCCCCAAGGATGTCCACCTTCAAAAAGCAATGTGTTTACAAGGGATGGGGTGAGCTGAGATCTATTTTGTTAGAGGGACTGCTCTTCTGGGCATGTGCCCACATGACTGCTCGATTTCCAAGGGACCATTGGGCTAAAAATCATTGCTGCATATTTCAAAGCGAACGTTGTGTTCTTCCTGGAAAAAATCACGCTTCAGAGTGTAAAGAAAAGAAAACTAATCCTTAATTTGCTTTTCCTTGAATTCTGCAGCTCTTGAAGCCTTGCTGGTTGTAGGCTCTGACAGGACTGCACTGCTTATTGCCAGCAGTGACTGGTGCTGCAGGGTCTGTGGAGTGGAGTTGGCTTAGGAAGGATTTACCCCCTTAAGGTCACTTGTTAAAACATCTGGTGAAAGGTATTGGGATGAAGAGATGAAATTGCAAGCTCTGATGCTTCTCAAAGCAAAGACTTTGAGCAGGGCTCCCACTGAGAGCAAAGTCAAACTCTGTGGAGCCAGGTCCATGGTCAGTCTCCATGAAGTGGAAGAGTCTTTGAGGTCACAGACCTCGAATCTCTTTGGAGCAGAAGAGATCAGAGCAGGGCACTCTGCCATTTCACTACCTCCACAGTGGCATAGTACCTGTAAAGCTGTGCTGAGGAGGGAGAGGCATCATAAAAAAATATTATACCAATCAAACAGTTTTATGTGATGCTTCTCTGTACTCTGACACCGGTTGTATTGGGTATATTTTCTGTTTGGTGTGAATTTCAGGGAAGAGTCATATGACTTACTGCCAGTTTGCAAAGCTGAGTGAGTGCTGGTTTAGGGTGTCTCCTCCCTTGGCTGATCCCCAGGCCAGCATGGTCCCTGTTTGTGCTGACAGGCCCTGTGTAAGATACCCCACCTTGAGTCAGGAGGGCAGGAAATCACCACAAGGTTTTAGTCTCTGATTGATCCAAATTCAGCTCTACAAGTCTTGAGGTTTGTCCTTGAGATTTTTGCCCATTCTCAAAAAACTGATTCTTGTGACTGAAATGCCATTTCATTCCTGCTCCTCCTGCCCAGGCTTCAAGTGCTCTGTAAGTCAAAGGGACTGTTAACTTACTGAAATTGAGAAATCCACCTGCGTTGCTACTGTTTGTGCCCTACAGTGTTTGTCTCAATCCCGAATGCTTTATGAATGTTCTGCCTAGGCAGTGTCAGGAGCAGGCTGCCTCTCACATTAATCACCAGCTGTGTAATGAGGCTTCACATGTGCTCTGCTAATAGCCAAATCACTGTCCTTATTGGAGGCTCTCTGGTGCTGAAGTTGGTTGCTCCTGTGATGTTCTGCCTCACTGTACTGTTTGGGAATAGACCTCCCTGAATTATTTGCCTCTAATTCCACTTCTGCTTCCTGGAGTGTGACAGTGTCCAGTCCTTGTTATCTCTTTTTTTGAACTAATTAATGTGAAAGCTGCATTAGCAACGGCTGAATTTCTATTTTTAGCTGTATCTTCACATGTCGTTAGTGACCTCACCCCAAAAGTGCTGACCCCTTGCTGCTGTGAGCTGCTTTTTGCTGCTCTTCCTGCAGTGTGATTGCCAGCATGGTTTTCTCCTGCCTTACAGCTTCTCCAGCCAGGAGTCTCTGTCCAAACTCTCCCAGCTCTGATTGCCCAGCTGGGGAAATTCAAGAGATCTCACTTGGTGGCCTGTTTAGCTGCTCACCAGCAAAAGGGTGATAAAAAGAGCAGTGCAGGTCTCCTGTGTGGTGACCCAGCTGTCTACTGGTATGGTTGCTTCAGATTTAATCTTTGCTGGAGCTGGAGTCAGCTGGTATCTCCACAAGCATTTATCAACCTGTGGGTTTTTTCTGGATACAGTTGGTAGCTACTATCGTCTTGTTTTCCCGCTCTGGGTCTTTTCTCATAGACATGCCTCATTCCTCAGTGTGTGCTGTGGGCTCAGGAGTGTTTCTGGAGCTCTTTTAATTGCATCTTTCTGCTCTCTCCAGCAATCTGCAGAGCGCTGTGTGAGCACCCTGCTGGACCTCATCCAGACCAAGGTCAACTACGTGGTGCAGGAGGCCATCGTTGTCATCAGAGACATCTTCCGCAAGTACCCCAACAAGTACGTGGAAGTGGTGTGAGGTTATCTGGGAGCCCTTGTCTGCTCTCAACAGAATAGAGCAATCTAAAACTCAGCATGGCTCAGCAGGGCTCTGAAGCAAAGGTGGGAGCAGTGTCCATTCTGATTCTACTCCTAGTTTGGTAGGATTCAGATGTTTGCTGTAGGTGAGGTATCAGCCTGACTCAGTTGGAATTGAAAGCTTTTCCTTCCCCACCACTCCATATGGATGCTGAATAGAAGTCTTACTCAAAAGCCAGTAAAGCTCTTGCAGAGAATGCCAAAAGGAAAATCTGACCAAGTTTACAGCATCAGGCTTTTCTGGTTTTGCTCATCTCTCCTCTAGAAGTCTTACATACAAAGCCAAGAAAGGTTCATGGCTCTCCTGGTCTGAGATCCCAGTCAGGTTGTACCAAACAAAATGCTGCTGTCTTTCCCCATCGAGTGTTCTCTCTGGTTTGGGCAGAACTCAGCTTTTTTTTTTTTTTTTTGCTGTTACTGCAGTAAGGTTTGGTCTGCTCAGCTACAGAACAGCAGCAGTGTTTTTCAGCAGAGACTTGATGATCACCTAAGTATTATGGGACATTGCAGGCCTCTCTGGCAATTTCTGCTGTCAGTAACAAGACAGATTGTCTGCTTGAGACAGGGAAACCCACGCTCGGGAACGGGGGAAGCTAAATTAGTGCGGGGTATTGTCTGTTTTACAGTAAAGCCTTTGGGGAAGTGTAATATCCAGTTCAGAGTTACCAGTCTGAAGACTCCAGTGAGGCTGCAGGATCTGATTCAGATGCATGGGCTGAATTGTTGGATGAAACATTCCCATTAGCAAACAGAAAGTGAGGCAGCTTTGTCTGGAATTCCACATCTGGGTGGTCTTGCTGATGAACTAAGCTGCAAAGACCCTGTGAGATCTTAGTGCTCAGCTTGGAAAAAGAAAAATCCTGGGAATATTCTTCTGTAGTTAAGCGAAAATGGAAATACAAGCTATTTAGTGCAGGATTCCCTGGAGAATGATGTGGGCAGAAGTGGAGTAAGACAAGTCCAGTTCACCCCAGTAATCCACCTGTACTCTGACAAATCAGGTATGAAAGCATCATTGCCACTCTGTGTGAGAACCTGGATTCCCTGGATGAACCAGATGCCAGAGCTGCCATGATCTGGATAGTGGGTGAATATGCAGAAAGAATTGACAATGCTGATGAGCTGTTGGAGAGTTTTCTGGAGGGCTTCCACGATGAAAGTACTCAGGTAAAATTGCATTGTTCATCTTATCTGTGATGTTCCATGCAGTGCGTTAATGGCATGGACAGTAAATATTATTCAATGAAAGCTTCAATATTTGGCTAAAGAAACCCTCTGGGAGCCCGTAGATCTGCTCTGTTGTCCCAGTCTCCAAAACTTCTCTCCTTGTAAGGATAAGGCAGAACTAGAGGGGTTTCTAGATGTTTCATATATCCTGGGGGAATAACCCTACTAGGGACCAGAACATAGAGAGGAATAGCGATGAGATGCATCACAGTACGACACAAACCTCACTGTGGTGCTCAGGGACTTGTCTGTGAAAGTGTTTTGCAACAGGCAAGAGTCTGAGTCTCGCTGTACTGGGTTTCACTGGCAAAGAATAGTGTAATGCTGTTATGAAACTCAAGTTTTATATCAGTAAAAGATGTTGAGACTTGCGAGATGTTGCTAAAGCGTGGATGAATTTTCTGTTCCCTGTTGTGTCCCTTTCTCAGGTGCAGCTCACCCTCCTGACTGCTATAGTGAAGCTGTTCTTAAAAAAGCCTTCTGAGACACAGGAGCTGGTCCAGCAGGTCCTCAGCCTGGCCACCCAGGTAAGCCAAGATATGCAGTGATCCAGAGCCCTCCAGACACTGTGCATCCTGTCATGTGCTGTCTCCCATCTGCCAGGCCAGTCAGCTTTGCAGTAGGTGGGATTCAAGGGTGTTTCCCTCTCTCCCAAAGAGACTCCATTTAAGAGCTGCTATGTGCCTCTTGCCATCTGGAACCTCCCCTCTTGCTTTATCCAAATTCCTCCCCCATTCCCCCACTAAATGGAAAGTTAAGAACAGGGTGGAGTTGTCAAGAAACCAGAATGCTTTCTCCTTGAAGGTGGCTCCCAGTTAAAACATCTGGAGCTGTGACAGAGGGAAAGAACCTGGCAGTGACTTTGTTCTGTGAACAGCAAAGTTTAGGCAGTGCTATGAAAAAGAAAGAACTGGAATTTGGGGTTTTTCCTTTGTGCTTGCTTGGATGCTGTCATCCAATGTGGCAGCTTTGCTGGAGGCTGTAGCAGTGGGTTAAGATCATGGATTCATTATGCATGAGGTGCTGAGTTCCGAGCTCAGATCACTGCAGGCGAGGCTGGGATTGAGCTGGCAGACACAAGTGCTGTAGTTCTGGAGGACAGAAGTGGAGATGTCCTGGTGGCAGGGGTGGCTAAGACCTCAGCCAATCTTCCTACACTCCCTGGCTGTAATGACTGGGGTAAACAGCCCAAAAAAAAGCAGCTGCTCTCCAGGCCTGCTGTGTCAAGTGATAAAAATAGTCTCCCAGCTGAATGGGCTGCGATTCTGAGCAGAAAACCTGGAGTCAATCATCAGCTGGCCTTTTTGATCCTCTGTGCTGCAAGAAATCATGGCTGTGAACATATTAGTACTTAAAACTTCTATTCATCCTTTTGAGGAGTTGCGTTGGTCAGCAGCAAGAAGCCCATGGCCTGCTTTTCTTGCTTCAAAACCTGCTTTTAGGCAGGATCTCAGCTGCTCTCCAGAGAGGAGTTGGCCAAGGGCTTGCTGTATCATTTGCCTGAGCCAACAGAAGAAAGGTACCAAGTGTTAAAACCCACTGTGCTGAGTCACAAAACACTTAATGGCACCCTAGGAGTATAATAGGCGTCTGTTTTTTCTCTGTTTGCCACAAATGTTGATTCAGTCTGGGTTCTTGTATTTTATATGAATAATAAGTCAATGTAGGATAACTGGCTGTAAAACACTAAAAAGCCTTACGTTTCAAGGTCTGATTTCTAGGTGGAGGTACTGGTTTTCACTTGAGTGGGTGAGTAATTACACGTGTGTTTCTTTCCACAGCTTAGGTATTGTTGCACTTTGAGTGTCTCAGGGTATGTCTGCACAGCAAACTGCAGGTGTGATTGCAGCAGGAGCCAGTGTAATCCAGCCAACAGTGGCAAAAACAGTAGTGAAGCAGCTGGGGATGTGAGGGGACACAGATGTGTAGCAGGGATCAGGTCCCTGGCAAGCCCATAACCCATAACTGACCTCTGCATCCCCACTGCTGTTGTGGGTCTGGCATGGGTGGGGAGCTGAGCTCATTGATATGGAGACCCTGGAGAGCAGGGAACTGGGAGAGAAATTGAGGAAGGGGAGATCTGAGCCTCTTGTTTTAGTAGGTTTACTAAAGTTTCAATTCTGTTTATTTGGCTGTGGAAAGAAACAGCCAGTCTTGAATCTGTTTGTGCCTGCAAGTAGATGGAAACACGTGGTCTTTCACATCTGCCTTGCAGAAACCCTCCTGATCTTGAGCTGCTGCTGCAGGCAGGATGTGGAGAGTCTTGTAGGGATTGTTAAGGGCAAAGGGATTGTTAGGGATTGTAGGGATTGTTAAGGGTGTAAAGAGTCAACCATCAAACAAAACCAGCGCTGCAGAGACACTGTCTGAGACAACAGGTAGATTTAACTGGGTCCTTAAAAGCAAAATGAGCTTAGCTCTGTCTCATTGCAAATAGAGGTTTTACTGTGTGCCTGAGGATGTTGAGACACAGCAGAGAGGCAGGTTCTGACAGGTCAGCAGCAGCATGAATGAGATCACAAAAGAGGAAAAGAAATACCAAGAGGAAGGCTGATGAGGTGCATGATATATTGCTGGAATTTTATGGGGGGAAAAAACCCTCAGAAACACTTATCCTGTTTTTCTGCTGATCTGGGGGTTAAAAATCCCAGGTCTTATTTCCATGAGCAGTTCAAACATGTTGCACTGCAACATAAAACCACGGCACCTCCCTCTTTCTTGAATGTTAGCTGCAAACCATCCCCACTGCTTTGCTGCTCTGGGCAGAGCTGCTTAAAGAGGAGAGAAATAATTAGCACTTCATGCAGAGGCAAAAGTATCAGCAATAAAATGAGGGTATTATTGACAGCTGGAGAACTGATGAAGTATCTTAAGTGTGTATCATTAACATCTTTCCATACTTCATTAGATAGCTAAAAGGCAGGATAAATAAGATCTCTTTGGTATAAAGAATATGGCTTATTAAGATGTAGCTCTGCAGCATCTTTTTGTCCAGCAGTGCCCTTGGGTAAGTCATGTATTTCCAGGGATCTTGGATCATTATTCAGCATTGTATCTCTACTCTCAGTATGTGAAAGAGTAATTTTCACTCACATTCTTTTTCTTCTGTCTACACCCCCTTGGAGTTCTCCTGATACTTATATCAAGTGACAGGAGAGTTTAGACAGCAGTTGAGAGCTCTGTGGTTTGGGGCGACTGTGGGATATAAATCCTGGGTTTCTTGCTCCTTGACCAGCTGAACAGGAAGCCAGGCATTAGTACTCTGGTTCTCAATTTTTATTTTAGGATGTTCATCACAACAAATAGTTTGTAACATCACTTTGAGACTACTGACTGTCGCTGCTGGACAGTTGGGGTTTTTTAATCCACCAGAATCACTGCTAAGAAAAATAAAGTGATTACAGACCTTAGTTCATGTCAGACCCATGAGTGATGTATTGCTCTGTCTCAGGATTCTGACAACCCAGACCTGCGGGATCGTGGCTACATCTACTGGCGCCTTCTTTCCACGGATCCCGTGACTGCCAAGGAAGTGGTTCTCTCGGAAAAGCCGCTGATTTCCGAGGAGACCGATCTGATTGAGCCCACCCTGCTCGATGAGCTGATCTGCCACATCGGGTCTCTGGCTTCTGTGTACCACAAACCCCCCAACGCCTTTGTGGAGGGGAGCCACGGCATCCACCGCAAGCACCTGCCAATTCACCATGGGAGGTAAGCTCAGGCAGCCACAAGGATAAATGGGCAGGGTTGCCTGTTTCTTTCTAGCAAACAGATGCCAAGATCTTTGAGAACACTCTCATGGGATTTTATTGATAAGTGTGTAAGGGCTTGCAGGTCATTTTGTTGTGGAAGGTAATCCTGGGTATGTAGTTTCTGGGTCAGAAGACACAGGAAGTATCAAAGTTCTTGTGTGAGGAGGAGCTGTGATGTTTAAGACGTTGGCTATAAGTGTTCTTGACATGAGAGATTGAGTTAAAAAGCAGAAGGTTTGGGTAAGGGTGGAATCACCTTCAGTGCAAGGGCTTACTCCAGGGGGGAGCAGGACTAGAGTAAGAACAGGCACCTTTCAGAAGATGATTTTGTAAGAGCTTTTGCTTCAGCAGCAGCACGGCTTTAGGAGCCTGTCTCCTGGAATACAGTATCAGTTTCTTGGAACAGGCAAGTAAAGGGATCCTTCGCTGTTGGAATATCAAATGGAGAAGGATTGGTAAAACCACATTTCTCACTTGGTGCCTATGAGACAGAGGGAGTGCAAAAACCATCAGAGCCCCATCACTGAAAACTGTTAGAGCTTAAAAGAAGATGGGTAGACTGATATCTGTCTAACCCTCGGGAGGTGGGGGGAAATGCTTTGGCATATTGCCTGGAGCTTTAATGCTTCCCTGTGATCACAGTCCTGGAAGCAGGTTGGATCTGCAGGCACAGGCAGTGCAGCAGTCCCTGACTGCAGAGGGGTTGCTACTGAGCCTGTTCCCATGGTCCCTCATTCAGGTGAGCTGTGCTATTTGCACTAATGGTATTAATTACACAGCTGAGTGTGCTTTGCAGCAGGAGGCAGAGTATGCAAGCTTACCTCTTAATAATATTCCCAAAGTGACATTTGGAGTGCTATTTTTTGCTGTTGCACTGATAAATCAGTGTGCGATGCTGCTTCTTTTCTATTTTCTGACACCACTTCTCTGCTATTCTTAGTAACTAAAGCTATTTCTGTGGTGACTGGCTTTGGGAAGCCGAGTTGTTTTCTCCCTGCCTATGAAATCAAGTCTGGCTGCACTGACCCAGAATCAGCAAGCACAAGTCTACCAGTTGGACAAGAAAAGCAGTGGCCGCTTTCCTACCTCTTCTAGTCAAAGATTTGTCTCAAAATGAGCTGGTGTAGCTTTGGTCTTTTAGTGTTCCCAACCTTCCTGTATGCTGTTGATTCGGGTCACTACAGAAGATAACATTTTAAGGCATTTAGCTCAAGGAATTCAGCTTTTTGAAGTAGTTTTTTACTAACTTCTTGTATGTGCTGTGTACATGCTTGACTTTCATAGCTCATGCTCTGTCTGCTGACCTTAAATCTGTTCTGACTATAGCAGAACCATTGCTTCAACATAAACCCTCCAGGCCTCAGTCAGCAGTGTTGAGGTGGGGGATCATACTGATTCAGTGCTGGAGCCCATTTGGTAATTAAAAAGAGAGTGGAGTTAATGGCACGCTGGGGTTCTCCAACAGGAGCTCACCTCATAAAGAGGCCCCATTATTGGGGTTTTCTGTCCACAGTGAATGTGGCTTGAGAGTCAAGAGTGGATTGAGTAGATTGGCAGAGGTAACTAGATGAATGATGCTTCCCTAGGTATAAACCTTGGAGTAGTTAGTTATGGCTGGCAGAATTCACTACATTGCTTTTCGATTCATTTGATTTCCATTCAAAGCAAGGACAGGTTTCTTTCAGCTCTCTCAGCTGATGGGAAGACCCATTGAACAGCTCACAGATGGTGAAATGTTCCTGCCTCTTCAGTGAGCCCAAGTGTCACAGAGCTGCAGATGTATCCTGAAGATGGGGGAGAAATCTGATTGCTTGGCAGTGTTTCCTCGTGTGGTGGCTTCCACCACCCCTGCTCAGCCATAATTCAGCTGGGAAATTTGGGAAGATGTTTTATAGGGCTCCTGGGAGGAGTCTGGTTAGCCTTGGGCAGGAGTCTCCATCTCCCTATTTCACAGGTGGCTGCAAGGAATTTTTGATTCTGATTCTCTCTGTGCATCCCTTGTAAAACCCAGCATATGGGAACTGCTGGAAGCTGAATTCACATGGGCAAATGCAGCTGTTACCCACTGCCCCAGACTGTGAGGGGCAAAGCTTATATCAAGGCTTTTAGCCCTTTATAACCCACATATTCTTTATTAATTTTTTTCTTTCATATAAAATTCAAAGGGGTTTTTTAATACAAATCTCCTTAAAGAGGCCTATTCTTCCCAAGCAGGGTTTTGTTTTTTAATACAAACTGACTTAGCTTTGTCCTTTCCTAATTTCTTGTTGGGTTTTGGGGCAGCAGCAGTTACACAAGGCATGGAGGGATTTCTCTGTCTCCATCAGGAGAAGGATGAGTAAGTGTTGAAGAGGTGTAGTGTTAAAGGGATTATAGACTGGGAACGAACCAAGTGGCTTGTAATGTGCCTCTGCTTGGAGCTGCTGTTCCTCCCCTTCCCAGGGTGGGGGTGGGAGTGGATCACAGTAACCACTTGCTCTTCAAAAACCTTTCAGTGAGCAGTTCAGCACACTCAGCAGTCTCCCTGCTGAAGGCAGAAGCAGAAAGGACAGCTAATATTAGTATTATTTGGGGTCTAAAGCTTTTAATGCAAAGAAGCTTTCAGTGCTTTCTGCTGCTGCTGCCTGGTAACTAATTCATTCTGCAGTCCTTATGCTCCATCTTCTCCTCTTGGCACTGAAGTTGGGAGCAGCTTAGACTCTGTGGCTGAATCTTTCCCCTCAGCAGCTGAATAAGGATAAGGGAATTCTGGCTACTCAGAATCAGGAGGTGCAGTCCTTACAGAAGAGCCCCAGTGTTAAGCACCTTGTCAGGACACTAATTCCCACAGCATTTGTGTGCAGTTACCTGTTGGCTGCAGCTGCAAGAACATGAGCTGGAAATCGTTTTATCACTTACTGCTGGCAACAGGGTACAGAATGGATTTTAATTATCTAAAATGAGCATCTCTGGACCTAAAGAATAAATACACTGGAGTGAGATTTTCAGGAGCTACAGTCAGTTACTCCCCCCCACCCTTCTTGTTATAAAATTCAGTGACAAGTGACTGTAAATGGTAGCCAGACTGCATATGATGAGAAATTTTGGAAGCTGTATAATGAGCATTTCTAGACGAGCAATTAGCATGCCTGCTAACTCAGAGGAAAAGGGAAATTATTGATAGAAGGGAGGAATCAATTTTAGATGGAGGTTTTTAATTAGGAAAGAGTTGTGGAGCTTGTTGCTGGTCAGTAGAAGGTGATTAATTGAGATGTATGGGGAGTGGTGGAGTTTGCACTGGTTAGAGTGAGGGCTCAAGGGTTTCATCAATGGTAGGTTGATAACATTCTCTGAGGAAGTCTGAATTATTTATTCTTCCCCATGTTTGTCTGTGGTTCTCAGGCCCAGTGGGCTGAAAATCACCTCCATAGGTTTGTTCTGAGTTGGGAAATACTTTTTTTTCAGTGCTGTAGTCCATGTAGTACTCATGGCTCACTGTTTTGGACAGGTCTGTGGTTCTTAAGGTGGGCAGGTCCCACACCTTGGAAGATTCCATGCTGAATTGAAGACCATGCACGATGCTTGGGAAACCTTTGTGCTCAAAGCATGTGGTGAAGAACCATGTGCCATAACACGCTGCCATGTGTATCAGTGGGCAGACCACTGCTGGGATAAGCTTTGAACTGGCTTCTGCTTGTCTTGCTGTGTTTCCCCACGCTGGGAATCCGAAGCTGGAGACCAGAGGTGACTGATGTTTCTCTCCTCTGCTTCTTGTCCCACCTCCTGTAGCACCGACGCAGGCGACAGCCCCGTGGGCACGACGGCCACCACCAACCTGGAGCAGCCACAGGTCATTCCATCCCAGGGAGACCTCCTGGGAGACCTCCTCAACCTGGACCTGGGGCCCCCTGTGAATGTTCCCCAAGTGTCCTCCATGCAGATGGGTGCTGTGGACCTCCTGGGAGGAGGGCTGGACAGCTTGGTAAGCAGCATCCTTGTTAGCTGGTGTGAAATAGTTGGAGCTGTGCTTATCTCTGCAAAGCCTTAATTATTTGTGCTTTCAACGCTTGGATCACTGAGCTGCCAGTGCTGAGTCCTGAAACTCTGAAAGGATTTAACCAGTGCTATTGTACCAACTTCCAGTAGGTTTTTCCTGCTATAAAATGGATGTTGCTGCATGCTGTAGAATCCCCATGGTCAGTGGATATATTTGTTCCCATGCTTTTTCTGTGTAAAAGAAAACCAAAAAGTTGTTTTAAGCATGTAAAGTGTTTCACTGCTTTGTATTTGATTTGGGCTCCCTTTCAAGAAGGCATTTACTCCACCCAGTTCCCAGCCCTCCTGAATTGTGGTGCAAAGCTCTCAGGCTGTAACTCTGTGTCATCTCATTTGTATATGTCATGGCTTAGTATGGGTGACACCTTAATGGCAGTGAGGTCAAGAGGGAAGCACTCTGTGTAGTCCTCCCCGTGCCACAGCTGCTCAGGAGGTACCTGCCCTGGTACTACTGGGGTCAGGCTCCAGTGGGAGTAATCACACCTTTCTGTGCTCTGGGGAGTGAGCTGGGCATGAGCTGCAATGAGAAAATCGCTTGGCAAGGAGACAGCAGCAGTGGAGAGGTCTGTAGTGTGGTCCTGTGTGAGCTATTAAGAGGTGGTGAATGTAATAATGAGCTTAGAAGCTGTTCCTGTAGAGGGGAACACAGCACACAGGTCTCCAACTCCCTGGTGACTTCCCTGCAGGGGAAGAAGCACTCCTGGGTATATTTGCACTGTGTGACTGCCCCAGTGAACACAGCTGGGTGTTTTTTCAGACCTGCAGTGGGTTTGTCTTGCTTGAGGTTTGGCTTGTAGTTCTCTGCCTGGTTTAGGTGGTTTCAGTTCTGAGTCAAGCTGTGAATGACAGAGGTAGGAGGCAGCTGGATGAACCCCAATGCAACAAATCCTTATTTGTCAAATATATCTATTTTTTAAGCTGCCATAATCTTATAAAAGCAGACATTAAACTCATTTCCAGCTCTCCATGAGCTAATGAACTGGAAACAATCTAACCCTTAATGGCACTGGCATTCACAGAGGTCAGCTGTGCTTTAGCCTCTGTGCTGACCAGCAGTTTGTTTGGTCAGTGGGGTGGCTGCTCTTACACAGGGCAATATCCCAGTGGGGATCAGGGAAATGGTCGAGCTGGAGTTGCTGAGAAGGCAGACAGTGAGCCCAGAGCCCTGTGCAGCCTTTCCCTGCATTGCAAGACTGTCACTAAGAACCTGGGATTGGTAACTGTGTAAAGGCATTGCAGAAGATGGTGCTGTCTGTGGTGACAGAGAAGGTTTAGTGCTTAAATTCTTCTGTCTGTGCTGCTTTCCAGCCCTCTTGTAGTAATCCTTTGTTTCTCATTAGTGTCAGACAAATAAATGGACACAGTAAAATTAAAACTTGGTTTTGGGAGAAGAGCTGTCTCATAGGTGGCATTAATGGGCTTTATTTAGTGACCTGCTTTGACAGTAGAGCTGTTAGTTGATATGGTCCTAGGCTTTTACTTAATGTTTTCCTCAAGCCTTAAGTAAATCCGTGGAGCTGTGGAGTGTGATGTGACAGAATGATCATGTCTGGATGGGGAGTAGCTGTGCCTCAGGCTGCACAGCCCAGCACTGTCTCAGCTGAATTACTGATGGGGTGAGCACTAAACCAAATGTCTGAATGATGGAGGGGTTTTTGATGTTGGGTGATTTCTGTTGAAGTGCTGTTGCATCAAATGAATCAAAGCTCTACCTTTTCCTTCCCTAGTGCAGATGTTGCAGATGACACCAAGTTGGGCAGGAGTTTTGGTCTGCCTGAGGACAGGGAGGCTCTGCAGAGGGATCTGGACAGGCTGGATCTATAGGCTGAGGCCCTGTGGTGTGACGTTCAACAAGGCCAAGTACCAGGTCCTGCACTTGGAGCAGCCCCATTGAATGCTCCAGGTGTGGGGCAGAGTGGCTGGAAAGGTGTCCAGTGGAAGAGGACCTGGGGGTTGCTGGTGACAGTGGCTGAACATGAGCCCAGGTGGCCAAGAAGGCCAGTGGCACCTGAACTGTATCAGCAATAGTGTGGCCAGGCAGGGCCAGGGCAGTGACTGTCCCCCTGCACTGGGCACTGGTGAGGCCACACCTTAAATCATGGGATTAGTTTTGGGCCCCCCACAATAAGAAAGACACTGGGGGACTGGAGTGTGTCCAGAGAAGGCAACAGAGTGGAGGAAGGGGTTGGTGTGATGAGGAGCAGCTGAGGGAGTTGAGGGCACTCACCCAGGAGAAGAGGAGGCTCACAGGGACGTTCTCACTCTCTACAACTCCCTGACAGGAGGGTGCAGGTGGGACTTGGTCTCTCCTCCCAGATAACAGGTGACAGAATAAGAGGAGACAGCCTCAAGATGCACCAGAGGAGGTTTAAATTGCATATTAGGAAAAATGTCTTCACTGAGAGGACTGTCCAGCCCTGGCACAACTGCTCAGGGCAGTGGTGGAATCACCACCCCTGGAGGGATTGAAGAGGTGTGTAGATGTGGTTTAGTGGTGGCCTTGGCAGTGATGGGGTAACAGTGTAGAGGTCTTTTCCAACCTAAATGAGTCTATGATAATAAGCCTAATTAGTGAATGAATGTGATCTGTATCTTTGTTCATTGTTGTGGGCATGTGTTTAACAAGCATCAAGCTGGCTTAACACTAACCTGGTATTAGCCAAATTGCTGGGCAGTGTCTCTGGGCTGCATGACTCACCAAGAGGGTTGGGATTTGAATCTTAGCCTAATTATCAAGCCACATTTGTGCAGTGCCATCCCCTCTTCTACCCCCTTTTCTTTGGAGGGGGTGTCTGACTTCAGAGGGATGCTCTTGCAGTAAAAGTCACAACAGGACTAACCCAGAAAGGCCAACAGCATCTTTAACTTCCATGCCAAATGGCATTCTGCATTTCCATTTCTTAAACTGGAGGGGGTTATTTTTTCTTCCAGGCCTTTAAATAGAGACGATGTGGTGTAAAACTGGATAAACACCAAATTAATATTGTTCATTTGAATTTTCCTCAGCACTGCTAGATATTTATCCCTGTGACCAGTGAGACTCCAGCTGCTTGAGAGGTTAATTTATTTATTGAGTAAATCTTATTTTATCTCCATAGTGAATTCTGTAATTGGTATTAAATGTAACATGCATGCACAGATGCTGAGCATGTGTTAACAATTAAAAAGAGAAAAAGGGCTGTTAGTACAAAAAGAAGATATAGTTTGCTTATAACCAGAGCAGACTTGCTGTAGGACCTATGGAGAGCTGTTTTCTAGTGAACAAAACCAGACTGGGTTGTGCCCCTGTTTGCCTTCATGGGCAGATCTAGTTCTTCTCTGCTCAGTTTTCTTTTCCATAAAATGGTGACTAAGCCCACTTCTACAGAACTTTTCTGAAATCTCCAGCTCAGCAGTGTCAAGGAGTCATACCCAGCCACTCCTGTGGGAGAAACAAAACTTCCTGGGACAGCAGATTGCTGGATGCAGAGCTCTGTGCAGTTGGTGCTTTATCCCCTCACAGGCAGCTCTGAAGTGGCTGAACCTCATGCAGGTTCCAGGCACCCTCCCAGCTCCTGTTTGCTGCTGATGTGGTGCTGTGCAGGATGTCTGTCTGTGCTGACGTGAGCTGGGGTCATTTTGCCTCTAAACCTTTTTAGTGTGTTCATTTGTCCTGAAAAATCCACTGAGCATGTGAGTGAGAGCTCTGTGCTGCCCAGCACATCCTGCAGCTCCCTGTGAGCCCGTGCATTTAGTGGGAGCAGGGCACCATGGCCAGGAGCCAGGGAGGCTGGCTTGAAACCCAGGGGCAGAGCAGTAAATCTGTTGGAATAGACAGGCTTGGATAGCCTCTTATGTAAGGGTTTTATTTAATGCTTGAGCCACTCATCTACAAGAATATTATTGATTCAAGACTGGCAGCTGGTCAGATTGATTTATGTCCTTAGTTGAAAAGCTGTTTGATAAACACAGGATATCTGCAGTTTTTTGTAATACCTGGACTGATTTGGGATGTTCCAGGTGGAGCTGTGCCTCTCTGTGGAATCAGGTTGGATATAGTGGGAACCCCAAGGTTCCCTTCCCTCCAGTTCAGGGCTGTGTCCCACCCCTGTGCTAAGCTCTGCAGTGGAATGGAGGGTGCACCAGCTCACCCTCTCCCCCAGAGTGTCCTGAGCTGCAGGCACCTGGCAGCCTGGGAAGAAGCCCCTGCTCCAGCAGCACTGAGAGCCTGCCTCATCCCTCCCTGCCTGACTGCTTTCAAGTGGAGAGTTCAAAGTCTGGCCTCAGGGAACAACCTCATGGCTTGTTGGGGTTGATTAGGGACTCACCAGTGTTTTATAAAGAAACCCTTAAGCTGGTGTTTCATAGAGTCAGAGTAGTTGTTGGAAGCCCAAAAGCAACCTGGGAGCCAGATTCCTCTCCTGGCTCTGCAAATGACTTGCTGTGTGTAATCTTAGGAAAGTTACTTCCCTCACCTTTTCCTGGAACTACAGTGTGAGAGTGTCAGTGCTTGGTCAGCCCCAGCATCCATTTATGCAGTGGATGTGATGCTTTCCCAGAGTGCTTCTCCAGCTTGTGATAAGGAGCTGAGTGACTCCTTTCATCCGGGCTGTTCTGGTTTGATGAGCTTCAAAGGGCATCTGTTAAGATTTTTGACAAAGGACACGTGTCCAGTGCTGGAGCAGGGCTGATATGGAAAAGGAGCTTTTCTGGTGGGTCACTCATTCATGTTTGATTGAAGGCTGTTGTAGCAGTCACAGGACTGCTAGAGCTTTGTGAGCTGCTTTTTTTGCACTTTGGAAACTGAAAATGGTTAGTACTCAGTTTTGTTTGCTGATGGAAGTCGTTCAGCCAGGTGTAAAGCATTAGCAATAAGTGCAGTGAAACCGGTGACCCTGGTATTGGCAGCAGGACTTGTTCCCCAGCACCTTTGACACAGCTGTCCCTGGTTTGGAGAGCAACCCTTCTGCCCTGCAAGCCTGGCTTGGTGGTGTGAAAACAGACACATAAAATAGGCAGCAAACAGGCACTGAAAATGCCTCTGTGTGAGCCACAGCAGTGTCTGCAAAGAGATCCCTGCAGCCCTCCAGGAGATTCAGCCTGGTCTGTCCTGCAGCTCAGGTGTCTCTAACAGGATTAGCCCAGATCAGTGGCATCTCAGTCAGCCCCAGCTCCTGATTCCTCTTAGGTAAATGCCTTTTGTTCCTTGCTGCTGTGTTACTGAGTGCTGGCTCTTATCCAGCTCCTTGAGCTGTGGTGCTCGACCCTTGGTTTGGGGAATGAGGGAGGGAGGAGGCAGCAATTGTCCCCTGTTAACCCATGAGCTATGGTTCATGAAATGCACAGTTGCCCTGAAAGCCTTGGCTGTGCTGTGGGCACAAGGCAAAGCAGTTGCTGGGCAGTGGTTGTTGCAGCTTCTGTCCCTGGCTCCACCCTCCCTGTTATTTTTTGGTGCTCCAAAAGGCTCACGTCATTTTGCAGAAGTGATTGTAACCCCTCTGGATCACATGAACACTTCAGCAGAGTCACTTCATTACAAGCTGCTGTTAAGATGCAAATAAACCCTCCTAAATGCAGTAACTCCAGCACTGCTGCACTTCATAAGTCAGCATAACTGCTTCTATGGAGCTGGAACTACAGGGCAAAGGCTCTCCCACTGCAGAGCAGCTGCAACGCTGTCCAAGCCAACTCACACCAAGTAAAGGCACTGCTGCACTTTGGGAAGAGGTGCTGGTTTTATTGATACAGGCTTGAGCCCAGCCTCTTCTTTAAACCCATGTGGCTGCTTTGGTGCTGTTGTGGCACGATGGGTTTGGAGGGAATGAAGAGAACTCCTCTTTGAAAAACTTGGTGCTTTTGGGGGCCAAGACTCCCTGTTCATCCCCTGCTCATCTCCTGGAGCTGGCAGCTCTTCCTCCTGGGCAGAAGCTTTGCCCTCTTCAGCAAGAGGCAAGCCTGCCAACTTTGGGCTCAGGATCATGGCTTTGCAGTGCTGCAAGTTCCCTTTGACCATCAAATGCCAGCCCTTGTCCACTAGTGAGCATTTCAGCCTGAGTGGAGCTGACAGCTGTATTCCCATGGTCCTCTCCTCCATGGGGCTGTTGCCTGATCTGCTGTAAGGCAGCTCCAGGTTGGCCTTCTGGCAGTGTCTGTCCACCCATGAGATGAATGGAAATGGTTAACTAGAGCTGCCAGCCCTGGTGAATTGCTTCAGCAGCACTTCACGCCTGACTAATATCTGCTTCTTTCCTTCTGCACTCTGCCTGTCACTCCAGATGGGAGAGGACACTCCGTGGGTAATTGGTTCCTGTTCCCTCTGTCTTCCTCCTTCCCTCTTACTCACACACGTTGCTCTTACCGTCTCTTCCATCATTCTGAGTTTGGAATAAAGTTAGGTCTTGGGTATCTTACAGCAGGATGGAGTAAACCTGTAGTCCCTGAATGGGGAGAGAATTGGTGCCATGGGAGGGTGACGGGCCAGAAGAATGGAGAGAAATACTTGTGTGCTGCTGCAATGGGCAGTGCACCCTGGATCTGATGGGGAACTGATTAGTTCTTTATTAACTTGTGTTGCAGTAGATGTGCTGTCACTTCTCCTTTCACTGTTAGGTAGAGCCAGCTCTGCCTGCAGGGACCTGGAGGAGCTGGCAGCTCCTCGGCGCTCGCTCTGCAGCTCCGTAGCACATCTGCAGTGCTGGGGCCCGAGGACTGGAGCCAGGAGAGGCACAGACTGTGCTGTGCAGAGCCCTCTGACCAACAAAGAGGGCTTCAGGAGGTCACAGCTTCCTGCCATTGGAAAGAGACCTTTTCTCCCACAAAGCAAAGATATCAGGTGCAATCTGGAAATGTAAAGGGACTTGTGGTAAATTCTCCGATCCAGCAAGGGAGGGGTTTTTTTCCTACTCCTTGTAGGGGGTGAGAGCTGGAGTCTCCACTCAAGCAATTCTACTTTTCCCCCAAAGCCTGACATTTAGGGAAAATGGAAGACTTGTGGATAGCTTGAGGAACCCCAATATGTCATTTCTACTCTCCCTCACAGTGAGTGCATGCAGATACCAGTGTACGAGCTGCTTCGAGGTTGGGTTCCTACCCTGCAGCTTCTTGTGATGAGTGTAATAGGAAATGGTAGAATGGTTAACATCTGGCTTGATTATGCAGAATTATTCAGTCATTTCCATAATACCCTTTGTAAAATGCTTGCTGCTTGATAAACCAGTCTTTCTCCTGCTTCAGACAACAGTACCAGAAGTCCTCCGTGCATACAATAATATCTGGAAATGAACTGGATTCTTTCTCTTCCCCCAGACTTCGCTGCCTGTCAGTATAAAGCATGAAGTTCATCTGCATGCAAGACTATGAATAGAGATGAGGTGTAATAGTTGCATTTATTACTCCTCAGTGAGCCAGTAACAAGATGTAAATGATCTGATATATTAATCTAAATCATGGCTTGGCTTAGCAGTCAATAGAACAAAACTCAGCTCTGCCAGACTGTTTCAGTGGGGGGAGATTTGACAGTGTAATAAGCCTTGTTTTATAAGCTCAATATTAATTGGATTTGCATCCTCTGGCTGGCTTCCTTTGGTCTCTGACTGATCCTTCTTTTGACTTTGGAATCACTCACTTTTGTGTATTATCTCTTAAGTAAGCTAAAGAAAACTGGACAGCAAGAGCCTGGGTTGCTGTATGAAGAGGTGGCTGGTGCAAAAGATGAGGAACCTGCTATTAACTTATGCCATGACCTCAAGTAGGGATAAACTGAGTCTCACACAGGAAAAAAAATTAGCTCTTAAGGCTTCTTAACAAAAAGCAAATTGTGTGCCATTTGTACTTCTCTAACACTTACTTGTGGTGGCTGATGTTGCATCAGCTGGCTCCTGTGGGGACTGGGGAAGGAGAGGTGCCAGGGGATAGAAGGGGGATCCAGGGTAGCACAGGGATTTGTCAAATTTTATGTGTTTTATGGAGGCTGGTTATCACCTGGTAAGTCACTGTCTTACGACTTTGCTGTTGTTCTCAGGGCAATTTATGCTTTTTATCTGTGCTCTGATGGAGAGAGGTGTGAAGCTTTATGGTATTTCTTGACCAGCATAAAACACATTTGCTGTGAGGACTGCCAGGTATAAGGCTGGTGGGGAGCAGAGCAAAGTTGATTTCCAAGTTTTTTGTGCAGAGGGAAAAGGTCGGAACCTTTTTGGCCCCAAGCATAGGCACTTCTGGCAGCTTCTGCTTTAGATTTATGGTGCATTTATTCAGTATTCTGACACATCAGCATTTATTTGAACAAGGTATCTAAGAGCCTTTGTTGACCCAGTTTGTCACATGCTTTTTATAAAATCAAACTAACTCCCCAAACCCTAAACAAATGGAAGAGGAAAACCATCTCAAGGTGAGCTGTGATGATCTGGTCTGACAATCCAGTTTTCCTAATGGGGCTGGCTCCTACCTCACCCCTGTGCTTGCATCATCCTCTGTGCTTATTGTCAGGTCATGTTCCTTGTCTGAATGTGACCCAAAAAAACCCCTGTACTAAGCAAAAAATGATCGTGGTCTTCAGCAGAAAAGCCTGGGACACAGATAAGCCTGGAGATGTCTCTGCAGAGCATAACCACTGCAGATCTGTGGTTGTTCCCTCCTGGCTATCAGTCATCTGTTGAGTGCTTTTTAAATATTCACAGGAGTGATGTTGTACTCACAAACAGCGCTTGTAGCCAGCTTTGGAGCCTGTCCTGATCACTGAAATCTCTCAAGCATGTAGAATGATGTTTGAAAAATGGGCTTTGTCACTGAGAAAGTGATATGGATGCTTTTGTACAGGGAGTTCATGATAGAAGAGCTTCTAGGTGGGCTACAGAAGGGCCCCAGAGAGGATTTAGTGTTTGTGGAGGGTTGTGGGGGTGTACACAGTTGCTGTTTCATCACTTCAGACTGTAGCTGTGTAGCTTGGCAGAGATTATTATTGAAATAACCTGCTGCAGCGAGAGGTCTCTTTGCTGTTGGAGTGCCCATTAGATCATGAAGCTGTTTTTTCTCTGTCTGTGGGTGGGTTACACCTTCAAAGGGAAGACAAAGCCCAGCTATCTGAGCTGTTGCAATAGCCAGCACATATCCCGTTCTCTTTCTTCCCTGTTATTGAAGAGAGCCGCATGTCAGAGGAACACAGCCAAGACGCTTTGTGTTTGCCCGTAGTTCCTAGCTGTTCCCTAGAAAACCAAAGCTTTCAGGAAGTCAGCTTCCTGTCAGTTTTATTTTTATGCCATTTCACAGTTACCCCACTGGGTTTTGTGGAGCTGCTGGGGCCTGCTGGCAGGCAGTGAGGTGGGCTGGAGGGAAAGCACTGATGCATGAAACGTGAAGAAATAGCGCCGAGGTTCTGGTGTGGACGACAGGCGCGAGGAGGGATGGATTTTTGTTCTTATTAACCTGCAGAACACTCCTGTCCATAGTGTGGGGTGCTTCTCCAAGTAGCTCTGCACACACAACAAAAAAAGCCCCTCTGTTCCCTGTGCTTTCCCAGCACTGCATTTCCATCTGTCCTGTGTGGCGAGCGAGCCGTGCTCGGAGCAGCGCGGGCGACTGGGCTCCGCTCCGGCCATCTGACACTTGGCTTAAATGATCTCCGTCTTTCTCTCCTCTCTCTCCTTCTCTCTTTCAGCTTGGCAGTGACCTTGGCGGGGGCATTGGAGGAAGCCCGGCAGTAAGTGCCATTCCATTTTTTTCCCCAGTTTAAAAGAGCTGCTCAAAGCTCAGGGTTTTTTTTTAAATGTAACCTCGCCCGTTACGTGCTGGAAGATGCTTTTAAATGCCTGAAGATGTTGGAAAATGGGCAAATGCAACTCTAATCTGAAACACACAGGTCCCCACCTATGTTGCTTTGAGTCTAGCTGTCACCTGGGCTTTCCTAAGAGCAGCCAGGGCCAGAGCTGTTCACTCTATCTGCTTAGCTCTTCTTTCTCAGAGCCTTTAGTTGGGGCACCAGCGTTAACACTGGCAGTACCTCATCCTTGTGCAACTGCTTTGGCAGCTGGAAGGCCAAGGATGCTTATCTCTACTCACAAAACCCAGTCTGTTGTAAGTAACCCTTAACCCACTGTCACCATAGGCTTGCCTGAACTCAGTGCTTTTCTCCTCCCAAAACCCACAGAAGTTTTTTGCCTGGACATCAGGAATCAGATGCTCTGAGCTCTCCTACTGTGTGTGGTCAGTGCTGCCACCTCCACTGTGCTTTCTGAGTGTCCTGGTGCCTGCAGTGCTTGCCCGGACATGGGAGAGTTTCAACCTGCTTCCAAAGCACCCTTTGCTTCAAACACATACCAGCTTTTTCCAAGAAAGCATGGGAAATGAATGCAAGATGACTGGAAGATGCAGTGGGCAGGAGTAGCCAAAGTAGTGTCCCCTACTAGAAAGCTCGAGTCCCTCTGCCCAGGACTGTGTACCCAGTAATTTAGTGAGGAAAGCACACTCAGTTCTGGAGGGAGGGCTTTTCAGAGACCCTTGTTATGGCTGCAGTCATTCTCTCCTTCCTTCCCTGTGAATCTGACACTCCTTTCTGGCTTCAGCACAGGGGCAGAGGAGAGCTGGTGGTACAGTACATGTATAACCCCCAGACAGTCCATCCACACCAGGGCATGGGAAATACTTCCCTGTGGTGATCATACCTACAAAACCAGGTCTTTGCCTTCCTGGGCCAACAAAAACCCACCAAGCAGTTCTGTCTTAGTAATTCTGGCTGTTTCTGGGCTGCTGACTGGAGAATCCTCTTCTCAAGCACATAATGCTTCCTGCTCGCAGTAAGGAAGAGAACTTGGGAGTCAAACTTGAGTGTGACTATCACATCTGGAGCTGGGCACCTGAAAGTTAATATTCCTGGTTTGGTGCCCTCATTTAAGTCCTGAGAGAGAAGGATTGCCCTCCTTGCAGGAAGGTTGTCCTCTGGCAGACAGAGACAACTAGTTCTGCTTCATGTGATGAACCTTTTGGACCACAGTGCTGAGAATGCAGAGCTCTGGCTTCGGGTGGGAGTACACAATACGGTCATGACTCCCTTGCTATCTCTGGAAATGCAAAATCTTGCAGATTCCTGAAGACTGACGTAGTTGGGGGAAGATTGGAAGCATTTTTTTCTTTTCCCTGGGTTTACATAGGGTAGATCCACAAAGCATATTGTCTTATGAGAAGGAGAGATGGAGAAGAAAGATTCCTCTAGAGTGGGAATAGATAACTGGAGCTATAAAAAATGATGTGAAAGCTTGGTTGAGGTGACAGCCGAGTGTAGGGATTAGTTGCCAAGAACCTTGGAATTCAAATGCATAATTTAGCACTATTGATAAATCAGCAGGGAAGCTGCAAATGGCTTTAAAATATTTAGGATATTGCCAGAGTTCATGCTTTATTTAATAAGTAGTGTTCAAGTGTGGTGTTAATCAGCGCCTGTTCTTTCTGACTCCTCCAGGTGGGACAGACCTACATTCCCTCCTCCGTGCCAGCCACCTTTGCCCCTTCGCCCACCCCTGCAGTGGTCAGCAGTGGACTCAACGACCTCTTCGAGCTCTCCTCTGGCATAGGCATGGCTCCCGGAGGATATGTGGCTCCAAAGTCTGTACGTAAGGAAAAACAATCCTCCTCGGTATATTGCCTTACCCTGGGCTACAAGGAGCCTGAGGTTGCTCACTTGTCCCCTTTATTTGTGAGTCTCTGGTGCTTTTGGGCACCTTAGTTCAACTTCATCCCCTTGGGGATGCTCTGGTTTTTTCCCATTTGGAATAACAATGTATTTGAGACCATGTTAGTTAGTAGTTACAGACTTCTGGTGTTTTAGCAGTTGCCTCATTTTGCCTGTAACAATATTACTGTCAAAAACGGCTTATATAACATCCGAGACTTTCCATTTTGCCAGAGCAGCTTTCCTGCAGACCTGCTTCTTAGCAAGTTTCCTCAGGAAACTGAGGGCAGGATACGATGTGCAACAACTTACTTTGGTAGCAGATTTGTTTATTTGGAGGAATCCAACGTGACAGCGAAGATAAAACCATGTGATTGGGATGAACATGCCGCAGTATAATGCAGATAAATGCTCTGTTAGCGGCAGAGATCGCAGATGCATTGGCTTAGTCAGGAGGGGTCGGGAGATACAGAACATGGTTCTGGAAACAGGCTGTGGAGCAGCCACAGGGAGCTCTGGGTTAGCCTTTCCTGCCTGAAAGGGAATTAACAAGAATTAGCACTTTTATTAAATAGTCCATGGATGGATAAACTTAAGTCATCCTGTGAAATCGAGGAATATGAAATGGAGTGTGCAGAGCATACTCAAAGCTCTTGGTCCTTGCAGTTATTACACCATATATAAGACCAACTACAAAAGAACACAGTAATTTTGAGCTAAGCACTAGCTCATCTTGCACTACTCAGATTTGGGTCTGGGTTTCTCCCACAAAGGTGGTTTGGGAATCCAGAACCTGAACAGCTAATAGATTTTATTTGGTTCAAACTTCAGTATTGTCCTGCCTCTAATAGCCCAACAAGCCCTTGGAGAAGCCTGTCCATCAGCAGACTCGGTAAGTCTCACATTAGTGTGATGGACACAAGTTCTTGTGCACACTAATGCTGTAGTATATTTGATTTCTTATGTGAGTGCTGTGAACAAATACGGATTAGGAGCAGCAAGCTTATTCCTCTTTGGTGAGCTCAATCCTTTCAACACCCCATGTCCCATCTTCCCTGTAGTGTTTCTTTAGCCTTTGTGGGCTTAATGTGCCAATGTAGCTGGATTTCTGAACTCAGGACTTCTGGGTTTTTTTGGAAAATTACTAGTTTGTTATCTTCAGGCCAGGCTGCTCACGCTGAGTGACATCTCTTGTGTTCAAGGTTTGGTTGCCTGCAGTGAAGGCTAAAGGATTGGAGATCTCAGGCACATTCAGCCACAGGCAGGGACACATCTACATGGAGATGAACTTCACCAATAAGGCTTTGCAGCACATGACTGACTTTGCCATTCAGTTCAATAAGAACAGGTAAGAAACCAAAATCAATACACTGTGTTCAGAAGACTGCATGCTCCTGTGAGAGGAGGTTGTGTCTACACTGCTAGATCTAGGCAGGGCTTTTACATGGGTGTATAATGCAGTTGTGGAAATAGCTTGGATGATACAGCCTGAACTCTCCATCACACCACAGTTGTGCTGAAAGGGCTGAAAATACAGACTGATAAATCTCGGGGGAAACAGGCAGCAGACGGTCCCACTGTTCTCCCGGCTCTGAAACAGCATCTGCCCCATTTAATCTCCATAGAGTTTTAAAGCAGCCCTCATGAGTTGTTAGGCTGGTTAGTGTTTTTATAACCAGTGAGTGCCCTGAGGAAAACCAAGAGCATAAACAGGCAAGATCTGAGCTGCACAAGTATCAACCCGTAATGCCTCTGCCTCCTGACCTAATTGCTGTGCTGCCCCTCAGCCTGTCTGGAAGTACAGGACTCATTAATAAAGCTGTTTGTCAGTGAAGAAGTTGCAAGTTAAGAGCCTGTGGCACATGTTTTGCCCATAATTGGCAGCAGAACAATTTTGTCAGAAGGAGCAGCCACTTGAATGTTTAGAGCATACAGATTGTTCTCAGAAACTCATCTCGGCCAAAGGACATGACATGGCAACACAGCCACAAAGTCTTCCCACAAATACCCTTTCCAGCAAGAGCTTATCCTGTGGTTTTACGTTATCTTGAGCAAGGGCCAGGCTAGTTCTTATCAGGACTTGTGACTGAAACATCCTCCCTATTTTTTAATATCACTTCACTGCAAAAGGGTTCTCTAGTAAAAATCCACTGAAACCATCTCTTTAATATCACTTTTAGCCTTGCAAATTTAGGATTTCTTGGGACGAATAAGATTTACTTAGAAAAGACATTATGCTAAGTAAGTCTTAGTAAATGTTCTCCCTGGACTGTGATATTTTCTGGAGAGTTTTGCTAAGCTGCTATATGCAAATGTTGCTTGCAAATTGGCCTAGAAAAAAGGCATTTTGTTTGTGATTTTCCCCATACATCAAGCTATGTTCTAGCCACACCTACGTGGCTTCAAGGATGTAAGAAGTTTAAATGCTGTACAGTAAACCAGCAGTTTTTCCTCTTGCGGCAGAAGCTCCATGTACAATCTACTACTATTTACTCTTTTACAAATGCTGTTCTCCTGTAACTGCTTTCCACTGTGGCTGGTGCATTGGAGAGAGCTGCTGAGGGCTGGTTCTTTAGTTTTAAATATTAAGGTTTGTGATTGGGAAGTTTTTATTGCTTTTTTCCCCCCCTCTCCTGCTGCTACTAATCGCATCCACTGCAGTCTTGGGATAAAGCATTGAAAAAAAAATAATAAAGCTAAAGCTGTTGAGTTCTGTAACATCACAGCCCCTTAGTAACAAACTGCAACTTTGGTTTCCCTCTGAGTCTTAGGGAAAGCACAAAAGTTTGTCCTCCAGGGTGAAATGGCTGCAGAAGGCGAAGCCCTTGCTGAGGATGTTCTTATTTCGGCTCCCTAGAGCTGGTAACTAAGGAGAATCAAGAATGGGGCATTTACTGGTTTCTGAAGGAGTGAAAAATCCAATAAATGTGGCTGACTCTGTGCAGAGACAGTATCAGGTTTTTAGTGAATAAAGTAAAAATACACACCTATATGTCCTGTAAATGCTCTGTGACCTCTGAGCTCATGTGGATTCTGCTAAAGAGAAAGGCATTTATGGGTGGACACCAAAGCATCTGCACTTCCATGTTTTTTTGGAAAGCAGTGGGTACATAGTACAGGAGTAATGTGTTAAATGTGAGCTGATTTCCCTCTTCTCCACAATAAGCAGAGGTGCCTGTGGAATTAAGTGTCTTCTGGACTGCATGGTCAAGTAAGCATTGCTTTGGTGGGATAGATCCCCAGTGAAGGAGCTCCAACCACGTGGCTGAGCCAGGTGCTGTCATTTGTGACTGGCTGCTCTGGTTCATTTGTTCTACAGTGCTGTTACCAACCACATGTTCTTCCCTGGCCATTTATTTAATCTGTGTTGGCTCCGGTTCCTTCTTCCATAGCTCCCAGTGATACAACAGCCATTCAGTGTGTGATATACTCTACCTGCAGTGCTCTGCAGCTCTGTAAGAGAGAGCCAAGAGGCCTGACTGAGTCCAGGTGCTGATCCTTGCTGGGCAGGCTGGTGCTCAGCACATAGACCTGCAGGTAATGGGGTCGTTCCCAGGTCTGGTCCCTGGGCAGGATGGTGTGTGTTCTCAGCAAGATCACCTGAATGAGTTTCCCATGCTTTGTCCTACTTCTAGTGTCTGTCTTTCTTGAGCTCTGTTCCTTCCCTGGAGTAACAGCAGAGGCAGCTCAGGAGTCCTGGGAAGATGAGCCAGGTTATGCTTGGCAAAAGGGGAGTGATGTTGGGCAATGCAGTGCTGGTCTCACCACCTCTGTTTTTCTTCTTGCCCAGCTTTGGGGTCATCCCAAGCACCCCACTGGCCATTCACACACCTCTGATGCCAAACCAAAGTATTGATGTCTCCCTGCCCCTCAATACTCTGGGACCAGTCATGAAAATGGAGCCTCTGAACAACCTCCAGGTAAGGGTTGTGTCTTTCTGGGCAGGGGGGAGATGAGCTGATGCTCAGCCCAGTTTGTTTGGCCCAACAAAATGTGGTAAGGCTCTAGTCACAAAATACCACGGGTAACCAGGCAGACCTCATGGATTTGGGCCATGAGTCTGCCCAAAACTTAGTCCACTTCCTTTTTCTAGTCACTCTCAGAAGGACTAAAACAGAGACTTAGTGAATTTCTGTGAATTTTCAAGCACTTCAAGCCGACCACTCGCACCTGTGTAGATTAAGATCTTTGTACCAGTAACACTGTTCTGTAAACTGGGCATGAGGTTTGGTTGGACTTGTGAACTGGAGCTGGTCTGAGCAGCTGTGAGCACCACAGAAAGTGCCTGTGGTGGAGCAGGCAGCAAGAGCTGTCAGTGAGAATTGAGGCAATTAAAGGAATTGCAGGAAAGATGGCAACTGCTGAGTGATTAATATTTCTCTAGTGCTCTTAAGTTCCAGGGTGCTTTGCAAAGGCATTGGCACATCTCTGCCCCAGATAGCTTAATCCAAGGCAAATGATGTGTTCCAGGAAGGGCAGAGGAGAAATGACGTAAGCAGCTGATGTTTCATTAATGAGGATGTTAGTGCATGGCGGGGACAGCATTCCCTAGAGGAGGCTCTTTATCAGATTGGGCTGTCAATCTGATAAAGACAGGACAGATCCAGGGAGATGTTCCCCCTCTGCTTTGGACCAGACTGTCTCCATCAATCCTGGCGTGCCTCAGGGGCAGTGGGCTGGAAGTCATCAGGCAGACAGCTCTCCCTGGAAGGAGGCTCTTCCCCTCTGCTGCCATGTGCAACTGCTCTGTGGAGCAGAGTTCAGCAACTCCTCCCTCTCCTCTGGGCAAGCTGGGTCCTCCAGGATGATTTTCCCAGTATCCCAAAGATGCAGTTAATTTGGCACTGTAGCACATCTCACTCACCTCCAGTCTCCAGGAGATGGAACTGGATTGGGTTCCTGTAGCGTAGCAGCCCATAAAGGGGAATATTTTGAAGCAGCTCATTCTCTTTTTAGATTAAGAGAATGCAATGGAAGCTACTATTTATTCTGCCTGAGCAACTGTTTTTTCCCTTCTTTTGACTTCCATTCTGGGGCTTATGACTTATTGATGAGTCTTTGGGCAAACAGCTTGAAATAGCTTCTCTGGCACTCAAACGAGCAGTCCTACACTGAGCGCAGTCATGCGATGGGGGAGCACGCAGACAGTGAATGAATTACATGGTGTGTCTTCCACAGAGGGCCCTTCCAGCCTCGGGAAAAGCTGGACTCTCTCTGTGCCCAGGTCATGAGGATGAGGTTCCCTCACTGCATTTGGGTTAGCCATGATAAAATCTGCCTCTTGCTCCGAAGGAAATAGGGATGTCTCTAGGAGGTGACAGTCCCCATCAGCCCCTGTAACACCAGGGACTCTCTCAACAAGGCAGCCTCAAGTTGCTGCTTCCTTTGATCAGCAAGGAAGTGAAGTATTTGGGTTATTAAATCTCTGAAGAAATGGGAACACAGTTTGTTTCTTGTAGCATCTTCTGCTAGAACAAAGCAAAGAGAAAACATGTGAGGAAACCTCCAGCCACCTTCTACTGAGGCAGTGGAGCATTCATTAGTGCCAGACTCAGTTGCTAATTTGCAAAAGCTCTCATTGCCACAGAAGTTGGCTGCCCTTTTGCAATTGGGGAAGCTGCCATATGGAGTAATAGTATATTTCTCTGCAAAGAGTTGAATCACAATAGCAGATGCCAAGTTAAAAAGAGCACTCCCCTTACTTTTTTGACAGCAGTGGGTTTGATGGAGATCTGTCACTGCCCTGACAGCCAAGGCTCTGGTTTTGTTTTGTGAGTCCATGTAGAAAGGATTTGTCTTGAAACATTCAGAAATCGTTTTGGTGACCTACTTAGGGAACAATTTATAGCATAATATAGGAGTAGAGAATACAAATGTTCCTGTATTCATTGAAGAACCAAAACACTCATCAAGTTGAATTTGCTTAATGCGTTTTTTTCTGAGCTGGGGAACATTGGAGCAGATGCAGGGCTGATTTGAACCTGAGGACCTTATGTTCATCTCCTATTCTGGTGGGGGATTTTTGGTTTTAGTTTCAAGAAAAGTAAGTCCTGCAGTAACCAAACTGATAGCTTTCAACTTTTTGTCACGTTAATTAGAAACTTGAAAGACTAGTTGTTCATTCCTTAGGCAACTGTTTCAGAATTAATGAATTCAGGTCTTGTTCAGGTTATTTTTATTACCATTTCTAATCTTTCACCTGATACAGCTCATTTAATCTTAACATTTGTAATCATGGAAAGAAACTAAAATATTTGACAAGGTAACAAAAAAGCCATTTTTGCAAGAAGAGTGGGAAGACTGAAATATTTTCAGAGGCTCGCTTAGGTAAAATATAACTTTGTCTTCTGTTTGCCAGTGACCTTGCATCTTGTGAACCTCAATGCCAGGTTTCTCCCTCACATCTCAAATTAGCAATGATAATTTTCTTGACCCGTTGACTCAGATTTAACCCCCAGTCAAGCCTTTTAAGGGCTATGAAATGCTGTGAAATTGGAATACCCATTTGGGGGCATGAGAATTGCTCCCCTAACCCTGGAAATGGGTGACGTGGAGCCAACCTGCTGCAAGAGTTTCAGAGCTCAGGCCTGGCCTGTCATAGCACAGATATCGTAATCCCTTCTGTGAGATGACAGCCCCTTGCAGGAGACAATACAATTGCAAACAAGCTGCAGGGACTCCTGGAGCAGTAGCAGGGCTGCCTGAGGCTGGAGCCACCCTTGGGACCCACATTCAGAATTCCTCATCAGTGTATCCCATTCCCCAGCGTTACCTGCTGTCAGCTGCCAGCCCTGTTTGTTGCACCTGAAAGCAGCAGCAAAGAGCAGGGAAGCTGCAATGCCTGTTTTCCAAATGTTCAGTTTTCCAAATCTGATGATTATGGAAAGGAAAGGATCCAAGAGCTGCATTTCTCCCTGGAAAGAGGTTTGAAACACAAACCTCTCCCTCGCTGCTGAGCAGCGTGGGGTGCAGAACACTTTGGTTTCTTGCAATGAGTTTGGCAAAGTGGTTTTGTAAAGGCAGAGAGGAAGGTGCAGCTTCTTCATTGAGGAAAATACTGACCTTGCACATGCACTAGATTATGGTTATCTTTCCACACCCAGCTCTGCTGCAACTCATCACTTGTGCTCCTCCTCGCAGTGCAGAACCACTGGAGCTCTCATTCATCAGAGCTGTTAATGTATCTCAGGGCACAAACAGAGCACTCAGTACTTGGAAACAGACTTCACACATTCAGCTCTCCATGAAAACAAGGCTGAGAATCAGTGTGAGCAGCAAGTCCAGCCAGCAGATGTTCACCCTCCAGACCCTGCTTGATAAATGACACCATGTGTGAGCTGTGTCAAAATCACTGACCAACCACTGCACAGCAGCCTTGGGCAGCTAGAGAAGGAAGGTATTTTCTTGGGTTTGCTGCCTAGGTTGTTTTTTAACAGTCTGTACTCATGAGAGTCTTACTTCAGCAAAGAATCCTCCTGGGAACTCCCTGAATTAGGGACTTGGATCACAGCTTGGCGTCTGCGGCCAGTTCCTAACTCGGTTGGGAAAGCTTTTGGTTTACTGGTGAAGGGCAGGTCTGCCACATGGCACAGCATATTTGATAAAATGTGCATTTTGAACTCCCAAGTACAGCAAGGCACAGGAGAGTGTAACCCTCCCAGTAACTCTGTGTTCCCTGACCATTGACGTAACCCAGCCTTGCTGCCTGGAGGCAAAGCATCCGCCTGGCAGCGGCTGCAAACACCCCTAGGATCCCAAGAACCCTACCTGTCACACCAAATGAAGTGAAGGAGCAGCATTCCCTGGGGGCATGTGACAGGCAGAGCAGCAGACTGTCACAGAAGGATCCGTGACCTTGTGCTGGCAGAGGTAAAAAAGGCTCTGCAGTGGAGAGTTGTTCTCGCCTTGACAGTTTGGCTGTTACCAGGCTCTAAAGCAAAACCCAACTTAAGTAAATCCTTAATTTAGTGTAGGTGCTAATGGGATTCCAAGTGGGTATGTTGTGTACTTGCTGCTGATGGAAAGCATCTGTGTTGCTTTCAGACTTGACTTTGAAAGTCAGTTCTTACGCTCAAGTCTCGGATTTAAAGCATCAGAAACCTACACTATTGAATAAAATAGCTTAACCTTGTTTTTATGAGGTACCACTTCCCCAAAATACCATATGTTGGTTCTCAGAGAGTTGCACTTAAAGGAGGGTCACCAGAAGGATGCTCATGCTAGAAGGTGAGCAAATATGTTCCAGGGCTTATTTCTAGAGGTGCTGCTTCCTCTAGTCAGATCATGAACTAGACGTGATTTGAAACCCTGTGCCCATTTTTAGTGGGCTCACACCTTTTCATCAGTGAAGCATCACACAAAAATCTGTCACCTTTTGACTTCTATCCCTCAGAGCTTTGTAGGCTGCTTGACTAAATTCACAAGGTACTAATATTTTTTTCTGCTCGAAAAGGTTGCTGATAGAAAGCCATTTTTATTAAAAGTGCTTCTGTTTCAACTCTGAAATGTCTGAGGCTGAAGGTCTAGCTAGAGATTTAATAATTCATGTCCAGGTCAGCAGGTTAAAGCTGCAGAGCCACGAGGGAAGTTAGTGTGGAGTGGAGAATTTATGGAATGCAAGTAGAGGTTCCTTTTGAGCGTGTCAAACCTGGAGAGACTTCTCAGCTACTGGTATCATTTCAAATGTCATTAACTGTCTCAGGACAATGTTCCTACCTGAGGAGCACTGGATTTTCTTGGCAAGTTGCTGTTAGCTGTTCGGTTTCTGCTTCCTGCCTGTGGTTGCTTTTGTAGCCTGTCAGGTGGCATTGGATGCTCCTGATGTGGAGCAAAGCACGACTGTGGAAAGCTGTTGTCGACTGGCAGGGCTTCTCCGCATTTCCTTGGTGCAAGTTTCCCCGTCCAGGGATCCGCAGGTGCCATTTCATGGACCAGATTTTGTGGGCCGCAGTGCTAACAGGGCATACCTGGCTTTTGGGGGGAAATATGGGGTGTTGAATGATGGAAACTGATGATGAAAAGCTCACCAGCCTTGTCCTAGTGCTGTAGGTTTAAACAGACCGTAGCCTTTTCCTTTCCTGTTTGCGAAAGTTATTTGTAACAGCTGGTTTCTGCATCATTACAGATACTTGCAAGGTGACACGTGATGTCATTACTGAACCCAGTGATGCAGTTTGGGAGGAAGGCTGGCATGTGGCTTGATTTTTCTTTACTGGGAAGAAATTGCACTTCAGAGCATCTTAATTGGGTAGCTCTCCAGAGTATAGCCAAAGCAGCTTACTCAGTATGTTTCTACAGAGTTGAGAAGCAGGTCAGCAGATACCTTTTTATAGCATCCTTATAACTGCAGGGACAGGGTTGGCATATTAATTTGGAGTGTGCCTCTCAAACAGTGACTGGAGAGAAGGCTCTGCTTTCCAGCCCCTCTTGTAAGAAACTGCTGTTGTATGGCAACAACAATTAGCTACAAAAGCTAAGTAATCTCTGTTGTTCTAAGGCAAGGCAATTAATCATTAAATCAGAGCTGGAAAAGATCTTGGGTCATGCAGTGTAGTCCCTGCTCTGCTTTGTTGTTTTTCTACAGTTCCTCTTATTGAGAGCATTGTCAAGGCTGATTTTAGATAGTCCAAGCACTGGAGCTTCTCTCTTTCTCAGAGGAATTTTTTGTTGCTTAATAATTTTCACTATCAGTTTTCCCAGACATTTAGCCTAAATTTTCCTTCTTCTGGCCCATCTCCATGACTTATAGCCAAGCATAGCATCTGGAATGGCTACACTTGCTGTCCTTTCCCCAGCTCTTCCCTCCCAGACTTGGAGGTGTGTTTTTGGCTGCTCACCCAGTGTGTTCAGTCACATCTTGCAGAGGTGAATCACTGAAGTCCACCCACCAATCTGATTTTACCCCCCTGGCTTTGGTGCCTCCAGCTCCGACACTGAACACTCCAACTCGTGAGTGTGACGCCAGCAATGGGAGCACGTAACAGGACCATTGCCAGGTTTTTTTCTCACTTGCACCATCATTTACGTGGTTTTAGTGGGCTTTAAGCTAATCCCTTCTTAAGCTGGTTTGCACTGAGGGAATTAAATTTAAGCTGTTACCTTTACTGATGGCTGGAAGTAGAAACACCACAGGCTGTCACGTCTACCTTTCTGCAGTTCTTTGCACTTCTAGGACCTTCCCAGTTGCCAAAAAGATTTTGTTTTGGGAGCTTGATCTCCTTTTACTTGTCCTCTGGCTTGCATGCATGTCTAATCAGCTGTCTTGTGTTTGAATTCTCTGGTTTATTCCCCTCCCTTGTCTATCTGCAGCTTTTACCAATATTCGGGGGTGTCTTTCTAAACTTGCCACTATGTGACAATAGATTTTCTCAGCAGGACACCAGTATATTGTAATTAATGTCAATGGAGTTTGTCTTGGCATCAATCTTTGTAGCAGCCAACTCATCCCTTTGGCTCAGCATTTAGCATGGTCTGGTTTGTGTTTCAGCTGGGTGGCAAGTCAGAGAACTCCTTCTGGGGCTTTTCAAAGGAAGGAGGAGCTCAAATGGCTCCTGAAATTCCCCCCACGGCCTCAATTCTGGGTCTTTCTTACAGGCTTTAGATGCCTTCGTTGGAAGCAATGGCAGGTGTGTGCTGAGCTGTGCTCCCCTGACAGGCTATTGCTGTGCAGGCTGACGTGGGGAGAGCGTGAGAGGCATGGAAATAAAGCCCAGAGCTGCCTTTTTCTGTGCTATGTTATGACAGTGCACTTCTCAGACCTCCAATTTGCTCCTGCTTGTACCTTCATCTCTCAGCCTGGGGAGAACTGAAGGCAAGGTTGCTCTCTGTAAGGAGAGATTAGTGGGTAACATGGCAAGTGTGTGTGATAAAGGCAAACCAGTGCATCTCCCTGGCTGGCAGAGTTTAATGACACTGAGAATTAAGCCTTTTGTGAAGTGATCTTTTGTTAACCTGCCCTGATTGCTCTGTGGCAGGGCTTTCTTTTTCCAGGAATCAACACCCTATATAACTTTCACTAAGGGAAAGGCAGGAGGCTTGGGAGATGCTGCAAGGAAGACACAGGCAATGGACCCACTTGAGGCTCTCTAGAAAGTGTGTGGACTGAGGCAGGGCTAATCAAGGAGGTGAAAAATAAGGAAATGAAGGTGCAAATAAAGAATACGTGGGGTTTTGGAGCTGGGGAATTACAAGAGTGAGATGGCAAAGATGAAGAAGCTGATGTGCAATATGACAGGCACAATAGCATCTGTATGCAGCCAAGTGGTGGGGATGTACCTCGGAGGTGTAAGGAGTGAGGAGAGGGAGAGGCTGGACAAGAGCAGAGAAGAGCAAGGATGCTGCAGTGAGCCCATCAGTGCAATTGGCTCTGAAGCAGCAGTGGTGAAAGGCTCCCAGGAGAAGATTGGTCAGCTTTTAGAGAAAATGGAGTGAGTGCAGAGGGTTGGGATTGATCCTTGTCTGAAACTACCCAGAAGCTCAGTAATGTCCCTCCAGGGAGTCTCACATTTGGAGGTGGCCAATGCTCAGAGAGAGCACTCCAGGGTGATGAGCCTGTGTGAAATCTTGTGATCCTTTGGATTTCCAGCTGATGGAGACTCTAACCTCCCTGTTTCTTCTGTAACAGGTGGCTGTGAAAAACAACATCGATGTCTTTTACTTCAGCTGCCTTATTCCTCTCAACGTGCTCTTTGTAGAGGATGGCAAAATGGGTGAGTGCTTTTAGGTGCCTGTGGTCAGGCTCCTCCAAGACAGACTGTGCTGGCAGTGCCCAACTGGGTGCAGTTGTCTCATGGCTGAGATTTGTGTGTGCTTGGCAGTGACCTTCGTGCCAATACATCTCTCAGCCTGAATTGATCTGCTTTGGTAGCCTGCCCTTGTCGTCCTCCAGTTCTAATTGCTGCCAGAACCTAAGTCCTCTGCTCTGATTCTCTCTGCCAGGCAAGGGACAGATCTGTTTTCTCTGAGGTGGATTTTTTGGGTATTGGTTTGGGTTGTTGTGGTTTGGGGTTTTTTTGAGGGTTTGATTTACTCAAGTGGCTCTAGAATTTGCTCCCATACCACTTTCACTGTAATTTTTGTATTCCTTTATTGAACTGTTGTTTGAATAGGCTGGAAAGTTGCTTGAAAATCAGCTTTCACTAACATAATCCTAAATGTGTGGATCTTGCTCCTTCTTGTCAAATCTTGCCTGTTCTTGGCTTGTAAACAGCTCATATGTTACAGACTGTCTCTGTTTTTTGGGGGGCCAAAATCCATCAAAACTTTGCTGCTTTTGCAGTGAGACTGAGGTTGTTACAGGAGCAAATCCTGGATCTGTCGACAGCAGGGCAGAAAGTGACCACAAGCTCTTTTGTGTGTCTGCCTTGAAACATTCTGTGGTGCATTAATTAATGCTGTGGCCCTTTGAGGATCCCACGGTGCTGATCGTCTTTCTCATTTTTAGAGCGCCAGGTCTTCCTTGCAACATGGAAGGATATTCCAAACGAAAATGAGCTTCAGTTCCAGATTAAAGACTGTCACCTGAATGCTGGTGAGTAGCTTAATTCTCCCGTGCTGAGAGCACTTTTGATGTATGACCACTAAACATCACCTCATTAATATCACCTTGTTAAAATAACCTTATGGTTAATGAACAGATGACTGTTGCACTTTTGAACAGAACAGCCTTGTCTTATGAACAGAGCAACCTGGGATCCCAGGGCTTGTTTCAGTGAAAAACTTCAGCTGGGTCCCCATAAAAGCACATCTAAAATCCCAGGTCTTTGATTTTACTGATCTGTTTCTTCCTTTCATTCTGGGCCTTGTATTCTTGTTTTCTCTTTTATACTTTGCTTCCCTGTAAAGCTGCTCTTTAAATAGAGCTGAATACGGTGCTGGGGCTGTTAAGCAGCCGTGTCCTGCTGCTGTGAGTTTTGGACATGGTGTTCCAGCCCTGACTTTAACCTACTGCATCATCCTGGGCCAGTCACTTCACCTTTTGGCAGCTCCTTTCTTCTTTCTGAGTGAAAGAGTAACCCTACGTACACTATAAGGTGCTGTGATGTCTGTGGAGGACAGGCCATGTGAGAAGACCTTTGGGATATTGATGCATTTTGATCAAATTTGGTCCACTTCAGTCTGTTTAGCCATCTAGTTGACTCTGTGAGCATCCTAGTTGTACGTGTGACCTTACTACTGCTGAAGGATGACGGAGTGTAAAAGAGTGGAATGGGGCCAGTGTAGCAGCTTTGCTCCTGTTCAAAAGGTTCTGGACAGGAGCCAAGTGATTCTACCATAAGCTGCTGTGTTTCACAGATGAAAGAAGTGTTCCTATTGATTACCAACTCTGTAACCTTTTTGTTCTCTCATGCCTGCTATTACACAATGAACACCCTCGTGCTTCAATTGCAGACAGAAACCATGGGTCTCTTTGTACCCATAATTATTACTATTTTGGAATATAAAAGATGGAGCACGGAAGAGGAGGAAAAAAATAGCAGCTGTTGGACCTTATGACTTGATTTCACTGTGGGGTTTCAAATGAGAACAACCTCGGTGCCTCCCCCAGCCCTCCCTCTGCTCCCAGCCAAGCTTGGCATCGCCTCTCCCCCTGCACTGCAGAGCTGCTGCTGGTGGTGCCTTCTGCCCTGGCCATGTCCTGACTGCATCCAGGGCTCTTCATCTCCAATCAGAATCGCTGGAAGCTTCTCCTGTTTGGTGTTGGAGTGCTGGCTAGCAGAGGACGTGGGTTTGTAGGAGCCCTGGCGATCCTGCAGCCTGGCCTGTCCCATTCCTCCCTCCGGAAGAAAAACGTTATAAAATGTGGAGTGACAGAACGCTCGCCATTCTGGGAGGGTTTACCAGTCCAGGCCTGCCTGAACCGGGTCTACTCAGAGCAGAATGTGTTCCCAGCTTGCAGGGAGAGGGCGGGAACGCCGGGTGGTTTCTCTGCAGTGGGATCTGCAGCCATTGCCAGGCTCAGGCGGGAAGAGCCTTGGCCGCAGTGTCTCTCCCGAGTGCGATCCGTCACTCGGGATGCTCGGGGGTGTGTGGGATCTGCCAGCCTCTCTGGCTTGTGTACGGCAGAAAGTGGGTCATGTCTCATAAACAGATTTCAAACCCTTCCCTCTGCTGAAGGTTCTGTTTCTGGATCTCTGCTGCTGACACCTCCTCCCTCTTGCAGCTCCACCGGCCCTTCCTTGACCACCTGGGCTGGGGCACGGAGCAGGCCGGTAGCAGGAGGGAAAACCAGAGAAATCTTGTGTGCTTGTCTTAATCCTTTGGATTTTATCTACCCTGACTCGGTCTGCTTACCTTGATTTCATCTGAGCAATACCCTCCTCTAGTTTAGACCATCCTAAGAGCTTCAAGCCTTGGCTCTACAAGGATCAGCCAGAGCTGAAAACCCATGGACTGCTGAGCTTCCAGCATCCTCAGGGGTGGAGACTTCTCACAGCATGGCAAGCTGCTGCATACTGTGGCAAAGGCAGAATAAGCTGGGTAAGCTCTGACAACAGTTGAATCCATCTTGCTACTAGTTTACTCCAGAGCAAGGGTGTGTCTGGCCACTTGCCACAGTCCGGTGATAATATTTCAAGAATCAATCTTGATTGTTCAAATCCAGTGAAAATAGTAGAAAAGACACCTCCTTTCTTCCAAGAAGAGCAGCTCTGGGTATAAAACCTTTAGGAACTTGATCCCTGTGGAGGAAAGACTGGTTCATGTTCCAAAGACTCTCCTAGGAGAGATGTCTAACCCAAGTTAAGCTCTCGATTTGGGCTGTTGGATGTTCTGTTGCCCACTCATGACACACCACCACGTGCAACTCGTGTCACTGCACAGATTAAGGTTCACAGTGGCCATGTGCCAGAGCTGCACAAAACCCTCTGCAGATTTCAGCAACTCCCCTCCACACCTGAGGAGACGCTGGGTTTGTGCAGTCCTTCAGCGCAGCGAAAAGCTTGTGAGCACCGCTGGCTCTGCAGAGGTGTGAGTCGTTATCCCTCCTCACATCCTCTCAGATCAGTAATTCATGCCCTGGATCAGTAATTCATGCCCAGGATCAGTAATTCATGCCTAGTGTGGGCCCACCCACTCAGTGGCGAGTGCTCAGGGACGCACTGTGCCATTCATGCTTCGGTCTCACCGATTCCAGCCCCGTGACATGGATTCAGCTGTGAGCTAAAAATACCTCTGCTCCCAGCTGATGTGCCCTAAGGCAGCTCCACCAGCCACTTGGAGCTGTGGCTGCAGCAGGATTTGGATGGAGCAGAGGGTGCCAAGCTGGGCTGCTGGGCAGAGGCTGATCAGGAGTGTGTGGTCCCTGCACCCTCGGTACGTGGTTTTCCTTCTCCCAGCTGCAAACAGCCTTCAGTTCCCTGAGAGTTCCCACCTGTGCTGCTTCTGCACCATGTGAGAAGTGGAGCTTAAGTTCTGTGTGGACACACAGGAGCTAACCAGGGTATGCTGATATTCTTCAATGAAGAAACTGAGATTTTAATTTCCTTCTCTCTAAAGCAAAGTGAGATAGGCTTGGAACAAGGATTTTTGAGGGGCTGGGATTTTATCTGTCAAAAAAGCAGCTTGTGCGTTTCTTGTACATCCAGGGCTGTCTGTCACCATGCAACAGTCACCTTACAGCACCTCCTGTGCAAACTGCAGACTTTTCCTCAGGTTATTGCTTTTCTTCCTTCAAACAAAAAGGAGATAAACACAGTCAGTCAGCAGAGGTGCTTCTGGGGGAGTCTGTGCTCCCAGGCCTTTGTAGGTAAAAGATCCATCCTGTGCCCACAAGGCAAGCCAAATAGGATTGATTTGAGCTTTGATGGCGTGCAACAGGGATGGCACAACAAAAAAGCTCCTGTCCCTGGCAGCTCACCCCAAAACAGTGCACAGGACAACCAGAAAATTTTGGCTGCTGCAGGAAGCCCACAGCACAGCAAGCTGGAGCCAAGGATAAGGTCCAGGCTGTGGGATGAGGAGCAGGTATCCTTAAATGGGCAGAGCTGGCCACTCTAATCCATGTCTCCAGCATCTTAATTTCCAAAAAAAGCAAATCCTGGACCTTTGAAGGTATTCCCACTGTTCCCAGTGACTCAGTGAGAGATGAGCACTCAATTCTGGGTTTGGGGGTTGGATTCCCAGAGGTGGGAGCTGGTGCTGGCCTGAGGCTGTTCCTGAGGGTTGTATGGCCACAGAGGAGCCAGCCTGGAGCTGTACCATGGGACCAAGGTGTTCTTAGGATGCACTGCACGTCTGAAATTCATTAGAGCTGTTTCGTGCATCTGCCTCTTAGGAAGAGGCTGGGATAGTTCCATGGAGAAAACTTTATTCAGAAATAATGAAAACACAAGGTCATGGTTACAGCCCAGCATTCTCATCTCTTATGAATCCAGCACTAAATTAATTGATTGGGGCGGGGGGGTGTTAATGAACATTCAAGAATCTAGTGCATGAAAATAGATTACTAGTCTGTTATAGCTCTAATAATCTGGGTGCTTTTGGTGCAACTTAGAGCATCTGAGGTTTCCCCTGTAACTGAGTGTGCACTGAAGCTCAGTTTGACTTGTTTACACTGTTTTTTCAATGTGCTAAGTTTGACTAAATTTTAAAGGATCACTACATTAGGATATGCAAATCAGATTAGCTAAATGGTTTTCTCTTTTTTTTTTTTTCTTTAATTCTGCTTACCCAAACCCACAGAGCAAAAGAGGACAAGCTGACTTGCACATGAAGACTGAGTGCTGTTAAATGGGAGGCAGTTAGTTCCTGTGCTGTTCAGCAGTTCTAGGAATTTTTGTTTTACTTGCTTATTGCTTGTCCACAATTCGGTGTGAAACAGCAGCTTTTGTGTTTGGAGTTGAATGTGGCTTTATTGGTATGCAGTGGTCACTTTGTTTTTCTCCCTCGAGTAATTTGCTAATGCCAGAACAAAGAGAAATTGGATTTTTTTGATGAAACAACCTGGGGGACAATCATACATAAGCTTTCCTGGTAGGTTGGTTTTTCTTCTGTATGTGCAAATCTTGTACCTGATAGTTTAATAAATTACAGCACTAGTGCATATTACATGTCTTGAAAATTAATGTGCTGTCATCATATTGCCCCGAGTGCCTCCCCACTGCATCAGAGTCTGCGTTTGGTATTTGAATGCAGCTCTTGGCTGGATGCTCAGAACCATTCAGGTGGTGCTGGAAATGCCATGGGGATCTTCTCAGCTACCACAGCACAAAATATAGTAATTAAATTTTCCTTTCTGATATTCAGTGCTTGTTGCAGAATGCCACTAGGTTCAGGAGAGGTGTATTGTTGATGTTGGCTCTGAACTGTGCATGTCCTTCGTGAAAACCCCCGTGGTTGCCTGTTGGTCATCTTGGCTGTTTGAGTTCAGAAGTGAAGTTCTTAAGCTGATGGGTAGAATATTTAAGCATGTCCTTTGCTTTGCCCATAAGGAAAGTGCAGTTAAAAAGCACTGGATCACTTCAGTGCAAGGGAGACGTTGTCCAGCTGTTCTTTCCTGTGTTTCCTTGTGCATTATTAAATTGCTGATCTGAGGTAAAGAATTCTGTTTAGAAGGGAAAAGAAACAAACCCAAATACCCAACCCTGAAAGGTGACCTGATGTTAGAAGCTTCCCTGGCCCTGGTGATGGACAAATCTCCCCATGTCCTTACATTTTACTTCAAGAAGGTCGTGAGAACAATCCCTGAGCCAAAAGAAAAAGCCCTGCGGGAAGTTGCTGCTCAAGGTCAGGTGTGGACTGTGCATCTTGCCAAAGGACTCCTGTGCGCTGGTTTGCAGAGTCACCAGCCCCCAGAGTCACTCAGCCTTCCTCCTGCCTTGCTGGGGCTCTGGTGGGTGCTGTGCTGTGGCTGTGCAGAGCCAGGCTCAGCTCTCTGCTCCCAGCAATATCTGCCTGGGTTTATTAGTTTTTTTTTTTTAAAGGCTGTGCTGTCACATGGCATTAGCGGTCCTGCCTTCAGCCAGGCACAGCCTGGCACTGTTGCTTAGCAACTCTGATGATCTCCAAAATCCAAATTCCTGATATTCCAGAGTGCAGGAGGGATGGGAGATGCTACCTGTGGGGAGAGGGGGTCAGCTCTGGCCAGTCCCCAAATTGGCGCTGAGAGCGGGGGCAGGAGGAGTTGGGCAAGCCAAGCATCAGCTCCATTGCTGGGGGTGTCTGGCTGAGGCAGGACATGTTTTGTTGGGCTTTTTGCTCTCTTTGGAGCAGAGAACAGGCTTTCCTAGGAATTGCCCTGCCTCACTTTCCCTCCTTATATCCCCTCACAAGCATGTTCCTCCTTGGAAATCTGCCCCTCAGCAGAGGCCGTGGATGTTTAATTTGCAAGAGGAGCCACCACACAAGGACTTTGGCATAAGAGCTGCTGCTCTGCAGCCCCATCTCACTCACTGTGCTCCCAAAGCACAGCTCCCCTCCTCTGGCTCACACCGTGGGATGGGGTAGCGGCCTCACAGCTGCCAGAGTTACAGCTTCTCACTTGCAGCTGCACTTCCAATCCTGCACCCCTGGTCCCCAGGGAATGCCTTTACTCTGACAGCATCCCCCAGTGGAGGGGGAGACTGCTGTGGCCCATGTAATGATGGCAGGAGAAAGTCCTTGCCAGTAGTTCCACCTTCAGGGCGCATGTCCAGAGGGGTGAGGTTTAACCACAGCCTGTTAAAACTGGGCAAACAAAATCCCGTTTAATTTCAGCGTCCCTCTCTGACAATGATGTGCCCTCTGAGCTGGTGCCTGTGCTGGACACTGAGCCTTTGCAAAGCCCTGGAGGCTGCTCTCGTTCTGATGGAATGAGGAGATGGGAATTTAAGCTTCATCCCCGCTGGGTGATGTCTCTCCCAGCCACACTTTCTGTGAGGGGACTGCTCTGCATTGCCTGTTTCCCTTGTCTGGATGAGTTTGTTGTGTAGAGGAGGAGTATAGGTGGGAGGAGGAGACAGGGAATGAGGGGTTTTAAGCAAAAGATCTCATTAGTTACTTATATCTGCCAGTTTCCATAGTAACTGGGGAAGAGAGGAAGCCTAAATCTGAGTGTGTCTGGGTAGCTGGATGCCTGAACCGTCCTCGACCTGTGTGTAGCTGCTCTGAAACCTGGGGAGCAAAGGGGCTCAGTGAAGGGTCCAGGCTGCCCATGGAGTTACTCCACAGGTCTGATTATCAGCCCTGCCCTGGGGAGAGACAGCAGATCCAAGTCTCTGCATCAGGATATGGATTTGTGGGGCCCTTTTTTTCCTCCTTCCACCATTCCCAGGTGCATGAACAGGCTCTGCTGTCCTCTCTCGAATCCCCCCATGTGCCAGCACAGACTCGTGTCCATTCTCAGATCTAGTACAGGTACATCTTGGTGTTTGTAGGTGCAGGGCTGGATTAGAGCTGCGGGGTCACTTCGCTGCTCCTCTGCTGCTCCTTGAGATGGAAACTACGTTTCCAGTCTCTGGGCTTTCAGTGCAAGTTGGTTTAAGGCTGTTTCTCGCCCTTATTTTTTGTCAAAAGTGCCCAACCTGCTGGTAATGGCCCAGAGTAGGTAAGGTGTTCCACTTGCCCTGGCAGGGAGTAAAATTCCTCCTACTGGGCACCAGGAATGGGAATTGGCCAGTGATGCTTATCAGATGTGGTGTCTTCCTCCCTGAGCCCAAAGTGTGGATGTGCCCTTTTCCTGGCATCCAAAGTCTGAGGCTTGCTCTGCTCTGTGCTGAGAGGCCCCTTGGCATTCAGAGATTGCTGGTTTCAGCCTTTGTGTTCTGTGTATTTACCTCTGTTCTGGTTTCCTTGAAAGATCACGTAGAAATAATGTGTGTCACGATGACATCCATACAGGTCTGCAGGTGAAATCACACATCATCTGGGAGACCTGAGGTCAGGCCGTGTGTTAAAACTTGCATCACAGCCCTATGATGTCTAGAGACAATGTCTGTGGGTTTTTACCTTTGAAGTAACTGCTTGAAAATAAAGGAAAGGATTTTTCTTGCCTTGTACGACATTGATTTGGCCAGAAGTGTCTGCGTGTGAGGGATGCAGGAGGGAGCTGTCAGGGTTTGACAGGACCTTGGGCAGTGATCTTTGTTCTTTCCCAACTTCTTGTTCTGCCTCCAGCTGATTGGGGCTTACGGATAAACCAGAGTGCTCTTACCCTCTGAGCTGCCTTGAGAGTCTCGCCTTGATGAAGGCAGTAAGTCCTGAATGACCCGGAGCAGTAAGTGAAAGCCCTGTAAAATGGGCAAATACTTAGCAAGGGATCACAGCCTAAAAGAAAGGAGGTGGGTCCATGAAACACATCAGAATTTTTATTCCTTGTGTCATGTTAGCTCCTGTCCCCAGGGAAGAAGTCAGCGTTTCCTTGTGCACTTGCATCCTGGGAATGTTCCTCTGGGCTCTCCTGTCGCTGCAGATGATGAATCTGAATTAACAGATGTGGTTTTTTTCTTCCTTCTCTCTGAAGACACTGTCTCCAGCAAACTGCAGAACAACAATGTCTATACCATTGCCAAGAGGAACGTGGAGGGCCAGGACATGCTCTACCAGTCTCTGAAGCTCACCAATGGCATCTGGATCTTGGCTGAGCTTCGCATCCAGCCGGGGAACCCCAATTACACGGTGAGGTGTCGGACCGTGGAGGGCACGTGGTGCAGGCTGGGGTCCTGCTAACTCACCTCCCATGAAGAGCAGCTTCTCCCTGCTCTGCCTAGTGTGCTGGTTTTGGGGGAGATCCTGTTAATTTGACTGGGGGTTAGCAATGCCCACTGAACTGGGAAAAAAGTGAGAAACAACAGAATTACCAGTGAGCTGGGATAGTGTCCGCTCAGCAATGAGCAGTTACTTGCCAAGGTTACCCAGAGATAAAGCCAAGAGATATTAGCGAGAAAACAAAGCCAGGATGCCCTTCCCTCTCTCACAGACGAGGGGTGATTTATGCCCTGCAGCAGGGACCAGGTCTCGGGGTGTCAGAGGCTCTTTGACCTCATGCTGGCATCAGCCTGGGGCTGGTGGGAAGGGTGCTCCCTGTCCTGCCTCGTGCACCCCTGTGACTCTTCTCTTTGACTTTGCTCCCCTTCTGAGGACCTGTGTGTTTGAGCATCCTGGTATTAGAAGCTGTGCCAGGAGCTTCAAGAAAAATCCCTGGTCTGGGGACCTGCAGGGTGAAAGCAAGAACTGGAAGGTGATTTAAAGTGTTTGCACAAGGATTGATGCCACAAGCCTGGTCTCAACCTGATCTTTGCTTTAGAGAGGGGTGACAGCCAAGCTTGTGTCCATCAGGGCTGAGCAGCAGCTTGTTAGAAGCCCTCGGGTTTAGTGCTGGGATTTGCAGCGTGAGGATGAGCCTTGTCTCAGTTTGGGGCCATGTCCCCTTCCTGCATGCCTGCTGGAGCACCTGCATTTGTTAAGGAATTTGGGAACCCCACAGTGGGAGTTTGCATTTGTGTACCTCTGAAAAGGCAGTTTGGGGTTGGTGATGAAGAAAGCAGTACCCAGGAGAAATATTCTGTGTGACTGTCACCATCCACATCCTGGGCTGTCCAACCCATGCTGTAGGCCAGAGGTCTCCAGTTGCTTTGTGGACATGGTAGGAAGCTCCTGCCTCCCTCTGCACCACCACTAACCTCTCCTCTCCTCTCCACAGCTCTCCCTGAAATGCCGAGCTCCCGAAGTGTCCCAGTACATCTACCAGGCCTATGATGCCATCTTGAAAAACTAACAGGAGATCAGCCTGTGCCTCACCCTGCGGAAGGAGGGGGGGAAAAAGGGGTCCCCAAATCCTCCTTCACCGCTAGCGCGGGGGAAAAGCACTCGTAACTGGAAGCAGCTGTATTCATGTGTAGGATTTCAGTCAAAGGCACTGATTAAACAAGGTAGCAATTAGTATCCACGTGCTAACGATGATAGGGAACAAACCCCTTTGGTATTTTTAGCGTCCATGGAGTTTGTAACCACTGCTTCGACTACTCCCGTGTCCCCCTCGCCCTTCACTCATCTGTTCTCGTGGGCTTCTCCATTTTGTGCCAATGTTGAGTGTTTTCTAAATGGCTTTAGGTGTAGTTTCGATTTTGTAAAATACCGCTCATTGGGGAAAAAAAAGAACAAAAAAAACACAACAAGCAAAAACCACACGTCCGCTCATTAAAACAAGGCAAAAGTGTCGAAAACATAACACTGCACTTTATTTTATATTTTTATACATTTTTTTTGAGTTTTTCTATTGTAATTGGCTGAAAGGGAAGGTGATTCCAAGGAAGTGCTGGGAGCCCTGCAGGGACATAGGGCTCGAGCAGGGCCTCGGGGAACAAGGAACAGAGCCATCAGTTCAGTCTGAGGAGGAGGATGGAGCCCTAAAGAGGGGTTTTTATTACACTCGTGCTGGCAGACTCAGCGCTGCTTTGATGGTGTGTTTTCACTCCAGCCATCTCCCTGGCTCATTAGCTGCTGATTTGAGGAGAGAGGCTGCTTTTGCGTGGGGAGGAGCTGCAGGCCTAGATCAGTGGCAGGACAGCGGTGGATGAAATGAAGGAAGCGAGCCCGTTCTTAAATCAAAAGGCTCATGCCAGAGCTCCAGGTGAGGTCTCTGCATCCTCACCCATCTGCAGCCCCTCTTTTCCTGTTCTTTCCATGCCTGCTATGGCTGAACTGCCTTCTTGGGTATCCCCCAAGCTGTGCCCCCTTCCTCCAGCGCTGTGCTGGCCCCAGCAGTCCCCGAGGCTCCGGGTACATCCAGATGTGGCAGTGCCATTTCCCTGATGGGGCTGTGGGTGTCAGGTGTGCCCCTATAGAGAGGGGCCACTGCTGGCAGTGTCCCGGGGTGCCAGGGGTGCAGAGAGGCTCTCCCTGTTCCCGTGCTGTCCCCCAGAACCCAGGCTGTGGTGTGATGGGAGGTGGTTTGGGCTTGGCAGTGTTTGCTCCTTGCCAGCCTGGGGGCCTTCAGTTTCCAGCTGGGCTGAGTTGAGCAAATTATGGACCATTTCTCCCATTTGCAGCTCAGCTCTTTGTGCCCAAAGGCACATGGTGACAAGGCCCAGCCGAGTTCCTGCTCTCACCCCCTGCCCTGAGCAGCTCCCTGCCCTGGCCCCTGTTTTCTGACCTGTCCCTAGGGCCAGGACTGCTTCCCTTCCTGTCCATGGCTGTGGACTCTCCCCATTGCAACCACTAAGTGCTGCAACAACAGCAGTGAAAGCAAAGCCTCTTGCATGTCCCTGCTCCATCCATAACTTGTCCTGCTTAATCCAAGCCCCTTTCCAGAACGGCTTTGCCCTCCCCAGCATGCTTGGACACCATTTCCTCCCGTGCTAGCAAAGCTCTTGCGTGTAGCAACCCCTATGTCGTCCTTTTAGATGCCACTTTCAAAGTCAATAAATGTTTTATGGTGGGAGATCGTTCATCAGGGCTTTGGCACTGGCTGCAGCCAAGAAACCAGTGCTGGGAAAAGGTCACAGTGCTCTGGGAGAGACTCCAGCAGGGCCCAGGAGCTGCAGGACCTGAGGAAAGTGGTGTCCCTACGTAGGAATCCCTGTGCTCTGGCTGGGGAAAAAGTGGGGCAGACCTGGAGCCATCCAGCCCTTGAGCATGTGCTGGGAGGTGATTTGCTCCGAGCCCTGCGGGTGTACTGCAAAAATCATTAACAGAGCAATTAAGGAAACACCAGTGGCCCTGAGCGCGATGCTGTGTCGGGGCAGGGAGGAGAGTGTAGCTTCGACGTGGGGAGGGGATGCTGAGCACTCCCTTCTCTTGCCAAATTTCTTCCCAGCTTCCCGGGTGCGCAGGTGTCTGTGCCACAGGGCAGAGCCTGGGCTCCTGGGTGACATTCCACCCTCCTCTCCTGCTGCTCCGCTCGCTCCAGTGTTTGGCCGCGTTGTTGTGTTGCTCTCCAGGCTTTACCTGCCGTCCGTGTCAATAAACTCATTTCCACAACGCTGTGGCTGCGTGTGGCTCTGTGGGGCTGGGGAGAGGGGCTGCCCCCCCCTAACTCCTGCTCTGCCCATGGGAGCAACAGGGCTGAAGGCTGGGTTTGGTGGGAAGGAGACTGCTCACTAAGAGCCTTTTGTTGTCTTTTTCCACGCCAGATTAGGGGCTTGCAGGGTGAGGATGCAGCAAGTATTCTCAGTGTCTGACTGCTGCTCTCTCCTCAAAGGACAGTGAGGACAGGCTCAGATGAGGATCAGAAGATGGATGTACCCACTTAGCCCTTTTGTGGCCCCAGGTGGGCTGTGTGCAGTGTGACCTGTTTTCCCTGTGGTGAAACCATAAAACCCTGGGTCAGTGATGTGTTTTGGATCAGTTTGCACTGGTGCTGTTGTTTTCAAGAGGACTTTGCCATTGCTGGTCCTGTCTCAAGCAGGATGGCTTTGGGCTGCAGAATCTGTGTATGGGGCCAGAGCCGAGCTCGAGTAACCCCAGACTCAGTACTTGAAGTGGCCAGAAATACAACAGAACAAGCAGCAGCTTTGGGAGGTGTTGCTTTGAAGCAGAGCAACTCTTTCCCTCACCACTGCCTAGCTTTGGCTTAGCAGCACTCGGAGATTTGGGCACTTCCACCCTCTGTGAAGGGCAGGTACTGTATCAGCCCATGTTGCTCTGCACTGGGATGGCTTTACGTTAGAAGCAGGTGTATGTGCCAAGTAACAGCAGTGACAGGCTGGTTTGGGGTCACTGATCTTGCTGTTCTGTCCCTTCATGCATCCCTGGTGTACCTGGGATGGGATCATCATTCCCTGCTGTGGGTCACCTCCTGCCATGGTGCTGGTGATGAGCCTGAAGCAGCATTTGGCCCAACGGGAGCAAAAGCTGCTGTGAGTTGCTCAGGGCTCTGCCCTGTCAGCTGCTGTCCCCTCACATCTTGTGACAAAGGGAAAGGTTTCTCTCTCCCTTCCTGTTCTGCCAGGGGCTCCTCATGAAGAAATGGGGCTTTCCTGCTGCTCTGGATTTGCAGCCACACTCGTGCCCTGTAAACAGGGACACACCAGCCCCGGGCTGTGCTGAGCTTCGCTGCTGGGATTGCTTCATTAGCACTGTCAGCCCCCAGTGCTGGCAGCTCAGGGGACAAGGGTGATGCTCCCTGGGCTGGGAACTGCCAGGGGGATGGATGGTCCCCACAGCCTTCCCTGTTCCTCAGGCCCACACCATGGGACAGGGACCTCCCAGGGTGGTCCCTGCTGCTCTGGCTGGAACTGGGGCCAGCCCCACTGTGCTGAGTGGGCTTCCCAAAATCCCTGCTGCTCCTGCTGATCCTGTGCACATCCTGCCTCAGTGCGTGTGCTAAGGGCCAGCACCAGGTGACAACAGGTCCCTGAGCCCATGATGAGGTCTGGGAAGAGGCAGGGACTCTGCTGAGGATTTTGGAGGCTGTGGCTGAGGCTGGGGCTGATTGCAGACCCCTGAGCCATCAGCTCTGCCTGTCCCCTGCTGCCACCTGCGTGCCAGGACACGAGAGCTCTTGGATGGATGATTTTAGGTTTGCATCAGATTCCTGTTGCTGAAGCTGGGATTAGCCTCTCAACCAGCAGGGATGTGCCAGGATCCAGCCCCACTCCCCTCCCCCCTCCCTCGTATATTAAGTTTCACACATAAAACTGCTACTGAAGAGCATCTTAGAGGGAACTGCTAAAAATAGCCCCGAGGCTGGAGCCTGAATTGTGCAGGAGAGTTCGTGTGCAGCCTGATCCCTTCCCTCTCCCGAAAACATTCCACAGCTCAGGACTGCTTTATGGCAATTCGGGGAAGGGGAGCAGCATCTGAGGCTGGTAATAGCCCCGGGGACACATAAATATTCCCCGAGCCATGAGCATCAGGCAGCTCTGCAGGGAAATAACCCCCAGATCTCCAAAAACCTGGGTGTAATGTGGGACAGGGCGAAGGGGCTGTGAGCCCCATGGCCTGGTGCTGATCCCAGTCCCAGCCTCAGTGCAGGGTGGCACAAAGGTTGTTGTGTGTTTTGCCAGCCGTGGGGCTGTGTCTGCTGTCCCTTTTTTTCCTCCGGGAAGGATCTGGCATTGCATTTCCACTTGCACCCCCTCCTCCTCCTCACCCTGCACAGGAGCCCCCGGAGATGGTGTTTTTTCCAGCCAAAGGTGCTGACGAGGCTGGGGGGGAGCCCGGCCGAGCCGTGGCCAGTGTTTGGACTCAGCCAGACCCACAGAGGCTCCCCGGTGCCCACCGGTGTCACGGTGAGCTGCAGCAGGGTTTGGGGTCAGCTTCGAGGAGCAGAGAGGTGCAGGGAGCCCACCAGCAGCGTGTCCCGGGGGCCTGGACCACGGTCCCGGAGGTGTGACCAGCACCTTCCCCTCTGTCCAGCACGCAGGTAAATACTCCGTGCAGGGTGACCCAAGGTGCAGACTCTGCAAGAGAAATGACCCTCCCTGGCACCATCCTGGGCTGAGAGTCCCCCCCGGTGCCAGCGGGCACAGAGAAACCCCCAGGGGCTGGCACAGCGAGGAGGTGATGTGCCCAAGAGCACAGCGGGTAGCGATGTCAGAGGAGGGAAAGGCTCCCTGGGAGGGGTCCTACCCTCCTTCCCCAGAGGAGTCTGGCCTGGGGGGCTCGTACAGGGTGGGCATGAAAGTGCAGATGCCGCTGGGCGCCGGGAAGGGAAGGGGTGACGGCGCTGCACCCAGCACACTGCAGGGGGGACATGGGAGGGTCTTTTCCCATCGGCACCTCCCCAGAGCCCCGGGAGAAGCCGGTGTCCCTCCTGGGCTCCTGCGGCTCGCTCTGGGCATTCCTTGCCTCCTTTCCCGGGCTCTGCCTGCTTCCCTGCCTGGCCACTGCCTGTATCGCTGCCCGGGCATCCCCTGCATCCCTGCCTGGACTGAGCGTCCTTCCATCCGCGGGCTCTGCCTGCATCACTCCCGGGCATCCCTGCCTGCATCCCTGCCTGAGCTCTGCCTCCCTCCCTCCCTCCCTCCCTCCTTCCATCGCTCCCCAGGCG
>VYXB01000728.1:205045-216992 GCA_013397135.1 Pachyramphus minor | reverse complement strand
CGGGAACAGGGGGACGGGAGGGGGTAAAGTTACCACTGGGCAGAGCCGGGGGAGGGTCGGAATGATGGGGGGATCAGGGGGTCCCCAGTGAAAGTTGAGCGCCGGCGCTCCCCTCTCTCCTCCGGCACGGGGGGCGCGGGTGTCCCTCCCCGGTGTTCCCCCCCACCCGGTATCCCCAGCCCCAGCACCCCACTGCGGGCTGGGGGTGCTGCGCTGCCCGCCGCGGCCAGAGTATCCCCGCGAGGGTCGGGGCGGGATGCGGGATGTGCGGGATGTGGGATGCGATATGCGGGATGCGGGGTGCTGGATGCTGCCGCCCCCTCCTCGCGGGGGTCAGAGCTTGCTCCTCCGAGTGATCCCGGCACCCAAGGTCGCACCGGGGGCCGGAGCCCCCATCCCGGGAGCCCCCTGCAAGCCCCCACCCCGACCGTGCAGCCCACTGAGCCCGGCCTGGTGCTGAGCACCCAGGGACCACCCAGGGTCCTGCTCCACCGTGGGCTCCCCTGACAGGTCCCCTTGCTGCACCTCAGATTCCCACAGTGGCTGCTAATGGGGCTGGGGGCCTTCAGGTCAGCCTCTGATGTTCTGGGGTGCAAGCTCTCTTGCTGGGGCCCGTGAGTGTTCCCCCTGTGCCAGCACAGAGGGGAACAGTGTTTTTGGGGTGGCACAGTAAGGCTCAGCCTGTGCCCCAGTTCCAGGGATCCCTGCAGGCACTGGGTTTCCAGTTGTATTGCTCCATCACCCTCCAGCCCCACAGAGGAGCTGGGGAAGCTGCTGTGAGCAGGAGGGGTTTGTGGGGACGGGGTTGTCCCTGCAGCAGAGAGGCCCCCCGGGTTCTGCAATGACAGTGCTGTCTGCTGGTGGAGAAAGGCCCCGGCAGGGTCGGGCGTGGGGGCTCCTGCACCCCCCATTTCCCTGCATTTGGCACAGAAACACTCCTGCTACCAGGGCTGGGGGCAGCCAGCACCCCAGGGGACAGTCCCAGCAGCAGAGGGTGACAGGGTCCCCAGTCCTGCTGTGAAGGGGGTTAGGATGGTGTGAGCCATGGCCCAGCTTGGGAGGACCTCAGGAAGCACGTCCACTCCAGCACCCAGCAGTGGGAATCTCTGTGCCCAGGCTCTCCCTGGAGCAAATAATCCCCATAGAACAGGGTGTTTGAACCTGACAGCTTCTGCTGCTGCCCTGTGCTTTGGGCATGGTTTTAAAGGAAAATGGACCAGAGCACCACAAATTGATCAAAACATCCACACTTTGGGATGAAGCAGAAGCTGCTTCCTAGTGATGACAGCAAGCAAATGTGGGGCTCATCCCCTCACCCTTGCTGTTCCCATCACAGCTCCTGGTCAGGAACCCACTGCCAGCGGGTGTTTGGACTCCTCAGACTCAGATTCAGCTCCCAAATTCCCATGTGTGGTTATCACCCCGTGTCCCCCCACACGTGTGGCCCTGGCAGCAGCTCGTGGGCTCACCCCGTCAGCTGGCTCGGAAATTAGTCTCCATCAAGTTAATTGCCCAACCGCTCAGAGCCTGAAATTAAACGTTAAAGCTGTCGCTCGCAGGCGCACAGCAACCTCCCCCCGCCCCAGCAAAAGGCAATTCCAGCTGTCCAAGCAGAGGGAAGATGGATTCCCTGTCTTGGGGCAGCACTGGGAAGGAGCAGCTGGTGACAGTCTCCACAGTGCTATGGAACAAGTCCCCAGCACCTGCTAGTGATGGGCTGAGCAAACACTGAGCCACAGACAGACCCTTTCCTGGAGGTCTCCTTGCTCGGGTGCTGAAAGGGAGCAATGTGCCTGTGAGAACCTTCCTGGAATGCAGTTCACTCAAATCCTGGCTCTCCTTGGCTGTGTGGGGTGGGCTCCCCAATATAACCCTTTTCCACAGGCTCCTGCTTCAAAAAATACCCCCTGAAGTAACAACAGTGTGACACCAGGGTGTCTATAGGATCTGACCAGCTTCTCCTCGACCTTGCAGTGACGGGCTGTCCCAGAGGGGAAATGCATCCTGAATGGGGCTGAGGCCCCCTGCACGGGAATATGCAGCCTCGGCACCACGGAGGCAGCACCAGGGCAGCGGCCGGCGCGCGGCGGAATGGTGGCAACGTTCAAGATCGCCGTGCTGGGAGCCCAGGGCGTGGGCAAGAGTGCCATAGTCCGGCAGTTCCTCTACAACGAGTTCAGCGAGGTCTGTGTGCCCACCACGGCCCGCCGCGTCTACCTGCCCGCCGTCGTCATGAACGGCCACGTCCACGACCTGCAGATCATGGACTTTCCCCCCATCACCGCCTTCCCTGTCAACACCCTGCAGGTAGGGGTGCTCCCGAGGGGACCTCTGCCCTGGGGGGTCTCTGGTGACCTCCCTGGGGTTTTGCTGTGTGACTCCACAGGGTCCCGGTTCCCCCTGTTTGGGGGATGCTTCTCCCTCCATGCCAGGGTTCAGTTGCTAAAAGCCGGTGTGAGGGATTGTGTCCTCATGGATACTGGCTGAGCAGGTCCAGGATAAAGTGCCTTTTAAAGCCTGATGGCAGCAAGTGCAAGAGACAGTGTCCCACTCCAAGGAACATGGCTCTGGGATTGCCCACAGCCACATCCAGCTGAGTGGTGGATCCTGCAGCACTGGGATCCAGTTCCATGGCTGTCAGAGAAAATGCCAGAGCACTCAGGTGGAAATCAGGGGTTCCTGGAGAGCCAGACCCCTGATGTACCCACTGCCCAAGCCAGGCAGAGCAGGGCTGCTTGTTCCCTCCTGGGAGTGATGCTGGATGCTGCCGCCTGCTTGGGCTCATTCTTGGAGCACTGAATCCACCAGCTCCTCCTCAACCCCCCTGCGCTCTCAGGTGCTTCCAAAGCATCCCCAAAAAGCCAGTGTGGGGCTGGAAAGTGCTGACCAGTGCTGACCATTCCAGGGAGGTTAATAGTGGAAAAAGGGGATTTTAAGCTCATGCCATAGCCCCATCCCAGAGGCACAAGCTGTGTCATTGGAAAGGAGCTGGAGGTGCCCAACCGCAACCGCAGCCACACTGGAGGGCAGTGCCACCAGTGGGGCCACCTCAGTTAATTACAGTGTTCCTGTGCCTGACAGGGACGGGGTTACAGGGGCCATGTATTGCTCCAGGAGTCCCTGTGCCATCGGGCAGGAGGTGAAGCGAGTGCTCCAGGGGCGAGGAGCAGGTTTAAAAATTAACCGGTGAGCGCAGGGAACGAAAGGTCAGCGCGAGAGACAGCCCGAAATAGCAAAGGGTAATTTATTGACACAGCAGCCGATGGTAACACACTCGATTAACTCCCTGCCTTGCTGCACTCAAGTGGAGGCGGCCGGTGGGAACAGATGGAGGTTTCCAGGGAGGAGAGGGTGCTCGGGCTCCGAGGGGAAAGAAGAGGACCATGGTGGAAGAACATCTACCCGCTGGGAAACATCGCTGGACTCTGCTCCATGCCCAGGAGAAGCATCCCTGCAGTGATATCCTGGGAGAGGAGCAGGAGCCAGTGGCTCTCTGACATCCTGCTCCAGCAGTGCAACCTTTCTACAGCTCAAGTATCCCGGGAAACCTGCACGGCATGAGGAAAACCATCCTGACACCGCAGCGCCGGAGCAAGCTGCACCTGGTGTGGTGAAATAGCTGAGATTTGTTGATCTCCCGAGTGTATCGGGACTCAGTGTAACCCGAGACGCTGCTGCTCCACCCGCCTGTGTCTGTGAGGCTGAGGATCTCCCCAGCACCTCTTCCCCTTGGTGGACAGAGAGGGCAGGGTCACTTGGCTTGCTCCCAACTCCTTCCCATGTTGCTATCTGCAATGGAGACCAACCCACACTCCAAAACCCCCTTTTTGCCAGTTCTCTTCAGTCCTAGGTCTTCTCATTTTGCTTCACTCCAATGATAAACTCAGAAAGGGCTGATTCATGGTTCTGAAGGGGGTTTGCTCAGGGAGAAGTGATGCCTTTCCTCCTTGGAGCACCTTTCTCCTTTCCAGAGGCACTCAGGAGGGTTTGCAGTGCTGCCTGCACAGGCTGCCATTCCTGGTCCCACTACTGGGATGGGAAAGTGGCTGGAAGCGGGGCAGGTTTACACTTATGGCATGGGAAAAAATCACATTGTTCCCAGAAACCCAAAACTTTCACAACAGCATCTATTTCTTACAACTCCAAATTTTGGGTGTGGAGAGGCCACCCCTACCTCCCTCTGCAGTGGCTCCAGATCTTGGTCTCACAGACCTGGTTCCTGAGCAGCCACTGCTCCTCTCGTGTCCCCATGTCCCCTGCAAACAGACCGGCCATCCTCCTCCCACTCTGGCCCACAAAGCTGCTGCTCCATCACCCTCAGACCCATGGGGATGGGGCTCAGCATTCTCCTCACCTGCCCTGCCCAAAGAGCAGGGTGCATCACTAATTAACACACCTAATTAGCAGCTCTGCAGGATGAAGCTTTTACATCCAGGGCAGGGGGCTGCATTTGGCCCTGCTCCCAGCTCACCACTGTGTGTTAGGCAGGATAGAAAGAGAGAAATTGGGGCTGACAAATCTTGTTACCTCTCCCCTGGATGAACAAGGAGGGATAAGGCTGAAGGGCTGTGGGTGCAGACGCAGCTGTCGCAGGGGTGGTCACAGAGCAGAGGTGAGATGGGTGCTGGGTGTCAGGGCTGGAGAGTGTTCAGCCCCCCTGCTGCCTGCTGGCACAGCAGCCTCCTTGATGTGCCCTTCCCCAGGGCAGCGTGGGGCATCCCCTGGGCCCAGCAGTGGGGCTAAGCCAGGATTGATCCCTCTCTGCACCTTGCAGGAGTGGGCGGACGTGTGTTGCAGGGGGCTCCGGAGCGTCCATGCCTACATCCTGGTCTATGACATCTGTTGCTTTGACAGCTTCGAGTACATCAAAACCATCCGCCAGCAGATCCTGGAAACAAGGTAGGGACCACTTTGCTGGATGCTGCATCCTGTCCTGCAGCTCTCAGCAGAGTGGCATGGCTTGTCCCAGTGCTCCCCTGCTCTTGGCATCGGAGATGAGATATTGGAGTGGGACAAAACCCTTTTGCAGGGCTGGAAGCCCAACAGCAAAATCAAAACTGGGACTTGGGGCAGGAGAAGGAGCAGAACCCTGGGCAGGTATCCCCTGTGGGTGAGGGCAGCCGTCCCTGGGAGAGAAGCTGGGGGTGGCACAGTGGGGGGCTGTCCATGGAGAGGGACGAGAGCATGGGACAAGGGGAGGCACATCCCACTCAGCAAGACAAAACCAAGAGCCAGTGTGGGATGGGTTGGGCTCTGTGGGCCAGTCAGTCACCACACTGTGCCCCTGTCCCCTTCTGTCCCCCCTCACCACCCGCCCTCCCCAGGGTCATCGGCACCTCGGAGACTCCCATCATCATCGTGGGCAACAAGCGGGACCTGCAGCGGGGCCGGGTGATCCCGCGCTGGAACGTCTCCAACCTGGTGAAGAAGACGTGGAAGTGCGGCTACATCGAGTGCTCGGCCAAGTACAACTGGCACATCCTGCTGCTCTTCAGCGAGCTCCTCAAGAGCGTGGGCTGCGCCCGCTGCAAGCACGTCCACACCACCATCCGCTTCCAGGGCGCGCTGCGCAGGAACCGCTGCACCATCATGTGAGCCCCCCCCTGCCCCGATGGACACCCCTTCCTCGGGGACTGCAGCTCCCCAGAGAGCACTGGAGCCTCTGCTCTCCATGGGGGTGATGCTGCAGTGGGAGCTGTGCTGGAAGTTGGCCTCCCACTGGCACCCTGCGGTGACATTTGGGGACAGCGCACCTTGGGCAGGGTGATGTGGTGGCCAGTGGCAGGTTGGAGCAGGTGGCTGCCTGGAGGTAGTGATGGGTGAGGGAGGTCCTTGGTTAAACCCCCAGGGCCTCCCTGAGCCTCAGCTTGAGGCCAAAGCCGTCCCGGGGTGGGGGGGTTGTACATGGCACTGGAGGGTGGAGGAGATGCCTCAGAGGGTGCACAGATTTTGGCTGTCAGGTCCATCCTTGCCAGTTCCTGCTCTGGCAGCACAGGGGCAATGCTTGCTGCTGCCTGCCATCACCTGCCCCTGGAAGGGAATGATCCAGCACCTCTATCCTGAGGTGCTGGGGGTGGTTCCATCGCGGGGGCACAGGGAGACAGGAGTCCTGTTTTCCTCCCTGCAGAGCTGGGGTTTCTCCCCTCAGAGGACAGAACAGTGCAAGAGGCCAGGTTACACGGGATCTCTTTTGGCTCAGTTGGGTCAGACTTCCAAGTGGAATTTCTGGGCGAAAGCAAGAAAGGGGGGAAAAAACAATAATAAAGCCCCCATCCTGCCCCTTACACCCCCAGGGTGCAGGGAGCTGCCTCCCCAGGGCTCTCAGCCCCCCGCCCTGCCCCAGCCCAGCCCTGGAGGGCTCCTCCTCCCCGCCAGCCTGTCGAACACCAAATAATCTCGGAACGCTCCTTGCCGGGCGGGTCACCCCTCCGCTACCTCTCGTCCCGGGCTCGGCCAGCGGCCGGCTCTGCACGGCTTCCACCCAAGCCCCCGGTGTGTCCCGGGCGGGCGGGCAGCCCCCTGTGCCGCCAGCTCCGACCCGCGCCGCGTTTTCCATGGTGATCCTGCCTCCATCCCGGTGAGACGCGGCCCTGGGAAGGCAGCCTCCGAAGCAATAGGGAGCTGGAGTTGCATTTGTGGTTGCATTCCTGCTTGTTTGTTTTTCTTTTTTATTTTTTTTTTTCTCTTTGCGTATCCCTAGCAGGAAAGTGAGCCTCTCGTAATTTTTTTTTTTGTTTTGTTATTTTTTTAATCTTTCAGCATGTTTTCCCCCCAGACTTGCAGCTCACCTGTGTCCTGTCCTGCAGGCCCAGGTGGCAAAGGGCAGCCCCTGTTAGGAAATGGTGGTGGGGCAGTGAGGGCTGAGCAAGGGGCCAGGGTTTATCCTTGGCTGCCCTCTGTGAGGCCTGGGGAAATACCATCCTCACCTCCTGAGGCAGGATCTGTGGCTGGTCCATCCTCCAGCAAAACCATCTCCATGATTTCTGGTGTAACAGGGAGGTGCAGGTATTCAAGGTATTCAGTGCTGCTCTGGGCAACAAAGCAGAAGGACACGAGTCCCTCTTCCCCCCACAGCCAGGTGACCATTACCCAGCAGCATCACTGTGCTCTTGGAAACACTTCCCATGAAAGGCAGGTCCAGCTGAGCTCCAATACGGTGCATCCCACCACCCCATCCCTGTGCCAGGGCTGGGGGGGGGTCACCCTGCTCCCTCCCCTGCTTGGGGAACCAAACCCCTTGATCCAAAAAAAAAAAGAAAATTAAGGAAAAGAAAGAGACAAGGCAACAAGGAGGACATGACTCCATCTCAGCCAGGAAGGGCAGTGGCACTTGTCACCACCCCTGGCCTTCATGGCAAACCCAGCTTCCCCATCCGACCTCATCCCATCAGGATTTATGAACACTTGTTAAGTCCACTTATCAACCTCTGGCTAGCTTTATCCCTCTAAGTTGTCTGAGAAGGAAATTCCTTGGAAAATGCTAATAATAAAGCATTTATAAAGTGCTCCAACGTACACATATCAACGACTAAGCCAATACATTGTTTGTTATAACCCTGTAGCCTGCAGTTTATAGCACAATTAGTTACAAGTTTTTATAGCATCTCTTTAGTATTTTGGAAAAAAAAAAAGGTTATAAATATAATTGTTATATTCTATTGTACTTTATAGACAGAGGAAGTTATATTAGTAATAATAACTCTCACTGCTTCGTCAGCATTTCCCAGCTCCCAAGAAAACGAGGGCTACAAAGAGCCGCTTTCCCAAAAGCCCAGGAGGGGGTAGGTGGTGGTATCCTGGGTGGTGGCACCCCGGGTGCAGGCAGGGACTCGGAGGCAGGACATGTCCAGGCACACAGGAATCGGAGCCCCCAGGAGCACAGCAGCAGCTACAAGCACCTCGTGCCTCACCCCTACTCACACCCGTAGAACAAAGTGTTCCCACTTCCCCAACACCGCCCTGGCCCTGCTGAAAGCAACCTGCTCCCGGGGCTGGGAGAGGCTGGGATGTCCCCAGCGCTGTCCCCAGGACAGTGCTGTGTTTATGCCCTCGTGCGTGTGGAGGTGATGCCTGGGTTTGGCTCAGCCCCACCAAGGATGCTTCCCTCTCCTCCTTCTCCTCCTGCCCCAGTGAGCGTCCCAGTTGCCTGGACTTGCCTTTCCTTTCCCTCCTGGACTTGTTGTTGGAGATTCCCAAGGTGTCTACACCGCCTACAATGCCCTGCACCCCCTTCTTTGAAATCGAATTAAAAATCAGGTCTGTCCCCCTTGTTCTGTATCTGACTCAGGAGTATTTGTGCAAGCAGGTTTTGCATCCCCAGAGCCCCAGGGCTCACCCTTGCTGTGTCTGCAGGGATGTGGGGGTGGCTTTGTCCCCTCTTGGAAGATGGGGATCCCTGGCCCCCGTGGGGCTCCTGGAGGGACATTTGTTGTGCTCACAGGGAGCAGACTGGCAGCTGTGACCCCTCATCAGCATTGTCCTCTCTCCCTCCTCACCCATACCAAAAAAAGTGTGGAAACAGAAGAGCTTTGGTCCGTCTCTATTGCACAAGCAGCATTGCTGGGTCTGTGGTGCAGGCTCAGTGTGTGGACCAATGACCCTCAGGGACAGCCACCACCCCTGAGGTGACCACAGCCCCTCTGGTTCTCCCACCTTCGCCCACAAGGAAGCTCATGGGGAGTCAGCAAGGGGCCCTTCCAGTGACCCCCCAACCTGAGTGACTCAAACACTCATTAAGGGTCTCGGAGCTGTGAGACACAAGGCCCGTTAGTCCCAGGATACAGACGGGGAAGTCTGAGGTTCGAGATGTTTTACACCTTTGGTTGCCAGGGGTGGGGTGTCCCTCCTCTAGTGGGGGTTACACCCCTCTTCCCTGCAGAAAGCACTCCATCCTCTCAACTCGGAGCTGGATTTTTCCACTCAAACCAGCATAAAAGCACCTGTTTATCCCAAAGAATTACCAGTACAAAAAAAAATCCACAGGGAAGGAGGGCGCGTAGCTCCCACGAGCGAGGGGGGAGGACCCCCGGGCTGCCTGGGAACAACCCCATCCCTCCGCCCATGCCAACCTCGGGCACTGCAGCTCCAGCTTCAGCATCCCTCCCGTTTTTGGAGTGGGGGGGTCCGTCCCCAGGGGCACTCGGGGAGGGGTCAGACCCAGGACTCCTCATCATCCTCGGTCAGCCAGGCGCTGCTGTCGGCTGGGGAGGGCTTGGCCGGGGGGCTTGTGCTGCCGGGCAGGGGGGGTCTGGGCGGCCCCGGGGGGCGGTGCTGGACCCGCCGGGCAGGTGGGCGATGCCCCAGCGGGGTGGGGATGCGCGAGGGGCGCTTGCCTGGCCTGTGGTCCCGCCGGGGACGCACCTTTGGCCGCAGCTTCAGCTTGTAGATGGAGGGCACTCGCTCAGGCTTCTTCAGACACCGCCGTGGCTTGGGGACGTTGTTGGCCCTCACTCCTTGTGGGGTCTGGGACCCCACTCCCGGCCCTTCTGCTTCCCCCGTGGCTGGGAGGGTGGCGGGCTGTGGGGCAGCTCGTGGGGGTGTTTGGGGGACCTGTCTACCCAGCCCCACAGGGCACAGGGGATGCTGCCTGCGGGAGAGCTCCTCCACCACCCTGTCATAGCCGGGGGGCTGTGTGTGCCCCCAGCACCCCCGAGGACCCTTGCTCCCATCACCAGGGCCACAGACTCCCCTTGGTTCATCCTCTGGTACCCCAGGTGCCTCAGCACCCCCAGCCCTTGGGTTCAGGGCTGGGTGGCACAGCTGTGTCCCCTGGGGACTCCTCCCAGCACCACAGACCTTGCACCCCTCTGCAAAATGGGCCAGAGGGGTGGGGGGCCGGGAGGTGGCCAGGCTGGCTTTGACAGGGCGTTTAATGCTGCTGTCCTGTTTTGGGGGCTGGCTGGAGGAATTTTGGAGTGAGGGGGATTGTCCCCGGCTCAGGGCTCCTCCTCTGCCTTCCCATGGGCTTTTCTGTCTCTGTGAGTCTCTCTGGGCACCTCGGTGTGAGGAGGGGGCACAGCCCTTGAAGGGGCTGTGGGCACGGGGGGTCACTGTGGTGGATACCCCTGTTTCCTGTGGCCTGGCAGCCACCACAGGTGATTTTCCTCCTTGCTGGGTGCTTCTTGGAGGTGCTGGTGTCACCCGTGGGCTGGGTGCTGTGGACCTGCCCCGCGTCAGTGCCACTGGGGTTTTCCCTGGGCTGCTCCCATGTGGTGCCTTAGGGACCCCCACACCGTTCGGCAAGGTCAGCAGGGAAGGGGTGGGTGCCCGTCCCGTCCCCCCGTGGCCAGGGGAGCTGGGTCGAGCAGGAACCCTGGATGGTGGTGGCTGCCTCCCCAGAGAGGCAGCCGGTGGCTCCCGCATCCTGCAAGGAGAGAGAGCAGCGAGGAGCTGGAGAGCTGCTGCATCCCCCCACCCAGCCTGGTGTGGGCACATTTAGAAGGGAGGGTGGGGAAAAAATTCAAGGATGTGAGGAAAAACTGCTCTGAAACCAGGCAGTTTGGGGCACGAACCATCTCTGCACCACTTACCTGCCTGAGGGGACCCTCCGGGGCTGCGCTGGCTCCTGGCGAGGGCTGGCACCCGGTGGGCGACCTGAGCTCTGTGGTGAGGGGGTGGCAGGGGACTGGGGGCGAGGAGGGACACGGGACCCCCAGGTGACGGGGGGCAGGGGGCTCTGGGAGCGGCTGACCAGCAGTGTGGGCTGGGGGCCACGGGTGGGCGACTTCGAGGCCGAGCACAGCCAGACCTCGTGCTGCACTTGCTGCTGCGGGATCCTGGCTTGTTTGTGAGCTGTGGGAGAAAACAGAGAAGGGCTCAGCATCCCTGTCCCCTGCACGCAGCCTCGGGGGCAGCCCTCCAGCCATCGCTCAGCATCCAGTCCCCCGAGGATGCTGGCAGAAAGCTGTTCTCCCTGCGAAGGGGTTTTTGGGGTCTGGCTGCATCTGAAAGTCTTCCATGACCTCTAGTGGCCACCAAAGCCAGAGTCCCCGAAACCAGACATTCCCCAGCAAAACAACGAGGCACAGCTGTACAAAAGCCTCCTGCTTTCAGGAGCCTCGTGCTCCTGAAAATGGCCACAGGTGCATGGAGACCCATGACAGACACACACACACACACACACACACACACACCCCCTCTCCGCCCTCACCCAGCCACAGGGTTTGGGGACGTGGGGACTCACAGAGGGAGGTGCAGCGACACGGGTCGTGCTTGTCCAGGTAGTGCTCCAGAGTGTCCCAGCCGCCCCCGACCCGCACCATGACGTGCTCCCGCAGGATCTGCAGGGGATGCCGAGTGCCATGAGGCCCGGAGAGGTGCTTGGGACGGGGCACCCCCCACTTTTTAATCAGCCCGGGGCGACACACTCAGCCAGCCTTGCCCTAAGTGCCACCAGGTCTCTCAGAGGACAACTTCATTCCCAGCTCAGGTACCTTTCATCACCCCAAGGAGAATGGGGACCATTTTAGAAAACCCCTCTCCTTTGTCATGTGCTGAGTTGTTTGGCTTAGGGATGAATCCAGGCAGGGACAGAGCTTCCCAGTGTTCCTATTGCTGGGTAAGACCTGGCTCTGGCTTGGTGAGATATGGGTGAGGGACAGCCTGTTTTGTCCTGTACACATGGATGGTTACATCCATGTAAACACTGACAGCAACACTGAGCTTCCCTGCTTTGGGAATAATGGTCAAAACTCCCACACTGCCCCCATTTGGGGGATGGATTATGGAAGAGGCATCAAGGCAGCAGAGAAGGATTCCTTGTGCCTGTGCCCCAAAAGCACGAGGAGGAGCAGACTCACCCGGACAAAGATGAGGGTGTCAGAGTCACCCACACGGTATTTCCCTTCGGATATCTTGACCATGGGGAACTGCACAGGGCAGGTACAGCGACTCACCAGGTGCTGGACCTGCAGGCAGCAGGAATGGGTCCTGGAGTGGCCATCCCCAT
>VYXB01000728.1:160784-204976 GCA_013397135.1 Pachyramphus minor | reverse complement strand
CTCCTGGCGAAGCTCCTCCTCGATCTCCTCCTCCATCTGCACCAGGGTCGGGGCGCGCATGCCGAAGCGGGAAGCGCGACGTGCCAGCTCCAGCAGGCACAGCACGAAGTTCTTCTCGTTCTTCCTCAGCACCAGGTCCTCCGTCTCAAACATCAGCACATCTGGGGCGGGGCAGGGCAGGGCTGGGCTGAGCCAGGGCTGGCACGTGGGGATGGGGACAAAGAAGATGGGGGCATGGAGGGAGTCAAAACCCACCCAAAGGGGTGCTATTTGCTGGAGCCATCCCACTGGGAACGTGGTTGGGTTCAACAAGAGTTGGGATAAACTAAAGGATTTAAGACTGTCTTGGGCATCTACAGCTGTTTCATGGCATTGCAAAGCCACAAAACTCAGTGTCTGGGTGCCTTGAGGATGTGTCACTCTGTGCCATTTTCCTTCCTGGGCACCCATTAGTGGAAGAACAAACAGCCTGACAGACCCTTTGCTGAGCCAGGATTTCTCCTGCTCTCCTTATAGCTGGGATCACGCCATGCCTGGCAGGGACACACTGGGCCATACACCCTTTCCTTTTCTACCCCTCCAGCGCATATTTGCACCCAAGCAAACACACTGGACATGTGCCAGCACCCTGCCCAGCCTGGAGGAGCTTGTGCAGGGAATGCCAGCTCATGGATGCATGCACACAGTGCTGCCCCATGCCGGGGTGGCACTGACTTGGGGGGACACATGGGAAAACACACGGGGTGATATCAGGAGCATCTGGAGGGGACTTGCACACAGAGACATGGGGCAACAGGAGCCTCTTACCTTTGATATCCATCTCCTTCCTGCACCACTGGATGAAGTTGGAGACGTTGTCCCTGGCCTGGAAGGTGCCTGGCTGTGCCGTGAGGTTGCAGGTGACACCGGCAGTGGGCAGGCGGAGGTGACGGGCCAGGTCGGGGTAGGTGCGGGAGAACTCCCCGGCCACCTGGGTGATGTTGTTGGCGTGGGAGCAGAGCACAGCCCCCGTTTCCAGCACCTCCACAAAGGTGCCCACCCCGATGTCCAGGTCATACAGCTCCTTCAGCCACTCTGCCAGGTCCTCCTTCATGGCGTACAGGTACTGCTGGCTGGTCGGGTAGGGACGGATGCTCCGCACCGCCGGAGCGCCCCACATTCTGCCATGAGACTGGGAGGAGGTTGAGGGAGAGGGATGACAGGGACATGGGTGATGGGGACATAGGGAGCTGCCCCCAGCCCACCTCCCCAGCAGCCACACTCACCCAGTGCCACTTCCCCCCTGCCACCCGTGACACTGCCGTCCTCCCGCTGTCCAGAGCCCTTCTGGGGTCTGAGGGCTGAAGGAAATCACCCTCCTGGGCAGTGGGTGTTTTGTTTCCTTCCCAAGTGCTGATCCCTTCTCCTTGGTGACAAGGGACTGGCTGCAAACACTCCCTGTTAACCCTTCAGCACCTGCTCCTCCCCAGCCATGCCAGGAGTGGATTCTCCCCCGAGGGCCCTGGCTCCAAGACAGGAAGGAATTAGCAGTTCATCAGCTTCCCAAGTTGCTCACAACCACATGAGAGGGATTTCCCCCCTTCTTGACACCTCTCCACCCACCTCCACTGCAGGTGGGGTGACCTGGTGGCCCCAAGATGCATCTTCAGTGCAACTTCAAGGTGAGGAGGGTTTATTTCCACACCCACCTTTGGGCTTTCTCTGCCCTATGCTTCCTTGCAAACTTCTCCCCAAATTGCCCACAATTTGGTAAAAGCCAAGCTCATCCAGGGACAAATCCAGGAGTTGGGGCTTTAAGGAAATAACTACACATGAGTGGGCACCTCTGGGAATGTGGGATACTCCCTCCCTAACCCAGGGCTTGCAGGGCTGCAGCAGCACCCAGGTACCTCTGCAAAAAGCAAATCTACCAGGGAAGTGCTCACACCTCAGGACCAAAACAGAGCCTCTTGTGTGCTTGGGGGACTCTGCCATGGGCTTTGGGGGCCTTCCTGCTGTGTTGAGAGACCTGTCCTTTCCCTGGAGCCAGCTGCTGATGCTCACTGAAGCTCACTGTCCAGCCAGTGTCGTTTTGGGGGAGGAAATGCAAGAATCCCAGCAATTCTGCCTGGGAATGTGTGGCAGGCTGGAGGAGTCTGCGCCTGGCATGCCCAGCCAGGGAGCTCAGCAGCAGAAAATGACCCTTGTGAAGCTGGATTTCCAGCCAGGGCACCCAGTGGGACTCACTGCACAGCTCAGGGTGTGAGTTCACCTCCCCCAGGTCCCCCCCACACAAGTGGGGTGCAGGTCATAGAGCACAGTCACCCCATCCCTGCCAGAAATTATGTGCTCAGCCCCAGCCCTGGCAGCATCACAGGACCCCGAGGCTCCCAATGGGACACAGCCACAGCAAACACATGGCAGCAAGCCAGGGAGGAAAAGGAAAACCCAAAAAGGGGAGAAGATTTGAGGTTGATCCATCCTCAGCCTCCAGTCCCACAGCAGATGGGATGCCTGCTTTCTCCTAAGAGAACAGGAAAGAGGATAATGAACTGCTGCTTCTCAGCAAAGCTGCAGGTGTGGAGCATTCCTGGGGTACAGCCTGGCCCAGAAATCCTCCTGTACATGGAGCAGGAGTGACGCTGCTCTCCTGACCCTGCTTGACACCCAGAGCAAATGCCTTGAAAGAAAGACCTTGTCCAGTGCCAGCTTTCCCCATCAATCCTCCATCCCCCCCTCAATGCCCCCATTAATCCCCCATCACCTCATCAATGCCCCCATTAATCCCCCATCACACTGCAGATCCCACAGCCAGTGGCAGCAGAGGGAGCTGGTTCAGGCGTTCCCCGTCCCTTGGGAAGCAAGGATCCATCTTCACACATTTCAGTAGGCAGGAGGGCCCCCATCAGCATGAATTCAGCCTGGGGAAAAAAACCTATTAACACATCCCAAGGTGTGGAAAAATCCTCAGTGATTTGGGAGGAAGTAGGGAATAGAGTTTCCCTGTTTTCATCACTCTCAGTGAATTTACAGTGGGATCCATTTCCTCCCTTTGATCCAGCGAGCACAAAAGCTGAGGCCAAATTCAGCAATACCCACTCCAACCCCAAACACCCACAGGCATCTTAAACACAGCCCTGTCAGGAAACCGGAGATTGGCTTTAAAAAAAAACCAAACAAACAAACCAAAACCAAACTGGGACAGGAAAACAAGCAGAAATCCCAATGCCACATATCCAGAGGTTCGTTTTATTTGCCAGGAGGTTTCCAAGCCCTTGGGACTCCCCGCAAGAGACGTTGTCTTATTATCATTCGATTCCAAATGAAAACGCTGCGGTCCCGTTTCTTTGGCAACGCTGAAAGTCCCCTGAGGATTTAAGCAGATGAAGTGTCCGTGTTCATGTCTGTGCATGAAGGGCTCACTCACAAGTGAAGAACAGGAAGAACAGGAAGAGTGGTGGCTCTCCATCCTGCCAAACCCACATCCCAGCTGGCAGCAACGAAAACCCTTGGGAAGTACCAACCCCTGGCACCCTGCCTGGGTCAAGCCTGGCTCCTGCCCTCTCTAGGGAAGGTTTAGGGTGGGTGAAGGCGAGTGGAGGATGTTGTGCTGAAGAAAAGAGTTCTCAGAGCTGCTGGCTTGGGGAAAGCACCACGGCATGGCACCACAGCACAGCACCCTGACACAAGACCCTGACACAGCACTGGCACAGCAGGACCAGCCCAAAGCAGTGCTGGGGTCTGAGTCCTGGGAAAACCATCAATGGCACGGCAGCCCACGTGTGCACGACCCCAGCATGGTGAAAATGCCCCAATCTCTCAAATCAAAGGACATCTGAATAAAGTTGAGCCCCATCTTGCTCAGCACCCATTTGCTGCTGCAGAATTCCAGCCCTGGGAAGCCAATGCTTGCCTATGTGCTGTGGGACTCAATGGCCCTTTGTGGACATGACAGGTGACTGTGCACAGGAGCCAGTGGCGTTTCCAGGTGGGGAGCCTGCTTTGGGAAAGGAATGAGGAATATGCAGCCACACTGTCCTTGTGAGACATGCACAGACATGTTTGTCCTGCTCTCCCTCTCCTCTTCTCCTCCTCCCCCAGTAATTTGTCAGCCCCTTGTTCATCCAACTGTAGCACAGGGACTCAAAAATACACCAATCCTGTCTCTTGCAGAGACAAAGCAGAGCTGCCCATGAGCTGCACAGCCACATGGTCACGTCTCAGCTTTGCCTCCCCTCTCCCTTCATCCCAAAGAGGCTCCTGCACCAAACCCCTCTGCTTTCTCCCCCCAAATCCCACTGTGCTGGTGTCTCCAGCTGGTGCCTCACCAGAGCTCTGGGATGTGAGCACATCCCAGCAAAGCATCCCTGACCCCCATCCCTGGGGCTCTGGGTACACATCAGGGGCAAAGCTTAACACAGATCCAAAATTTCATCCAAATGTCTCTTTTCTATTTGTTTGAAGTGGGAAACATTCTCAGTCTCTATTTTAAAGCATCCAAACCCCAAGCCAAGCAGTAGCGAGGCACTTCTCCTCCTGGTCGTGGGAAAATGACAGATATCAACAAGTATCAAAAAAGATATCAAAAAGTAGCAACAAACCCCAATCCTGCTTTGGAAAAAACTGTGTAACAATATCCTGAACGTTAACAGAAATGGGTGAGATTGCAGTCTCCATGGCTTGGGAATTTTCTGTGGTCTTTTAAAAAAAATACTGTCTCTCAAATCCTCCAGCCCACCTGGCTGTGGCAGACCTGTCCCATTGCATCCATGCCGTGCTGGGACACAGCTCCACGATCCCATGGCTCCAACCACCCACAGGCAGCTGGTCTCCCTGCCAAACCATCCTCGGACAGGAACCCAGTGTCAAACAGAGAGGGACCCAGGCAGCGGTGAGCGAGGTGGGGTTCAGACCCCTGTTCCATCCCAGCAGGTTCTGCTCAGAAGAGGACCTGCCCACTGTTTGCGTCCCAGCAGCCCATCCAGGGGAGCTGGGTGGCCCATTTGCCAGTGGCCACCACTTGCAGCTTTGCCCGGTCAAACTTCCAGAACTGGTCGTCCCGGAAGAAGTAGATGAAGCCGTCGCGGTGGGTGAGGGCCCCCGCCGTGCTGGGGGGCAGCCCCTGCCAGTCCCGCAGGCTGCGGGGGTAGTAGGGCTCCACAGCCAGGGTCTCCTCGCTCACCACAAAGTACTTGGGGCCCTTGAACAGCACCAGGCGCCGCAGCTGCTGGAAGAAGAGCGCGGTGTCCGGGTGCCGAGGGAGGCCACGGGCGCTGCACTTTCGGGGAAAACCTCCCTCCAGGGTGGAGCCCACGTAGCGCCAGCACCGGCCACCTGGGGAGGGACAGGGAAGGGGTCAGAGCCCACCCCAAAGGGGTCTGTGGCAGGACCAGCTCCAGCAGATGTGGAAAGACTCAGCCACAGAGCCAGCTTTGTGTCCATGACATCCATCCCACTGGGGACCCAAGCGGCACCACTGCAGGGCTGCCCCAAGGAACAGGCTGGGGGGAAACTGAGGCACAGCAGCTCAGGGGTTTGGAGGCACGGAAAGGGACTGCCAGGGACAGAGCAAGGCCCCCCCATGCTGCTTCCTTGCAAACCTCCCCCTGTTCCTGCACAGCGAATGGGACAGACAGACCCAGACCTGACCTGGGCTGGGACAACACTGCAGCAACAGGAATTGTGATGGGGACCGATGGCTCAGCCATCCCCACAGTGCCCTGTCCCCACAGTGCCCTGTCCCAACAGCACAGGCAGACAAAAGCCCCTTTCTGCTCCCAAGCCGCAGCCTGACCCAGCCCTGGGAGGGATGGAGGGAGCAGCAAGGGCTGGGGAGGCAGAGGGGCTTTGGCTCTCACCCAGCAGTGGCAACAAAGCCCCTTTTCTGAAGAATCAGCAACTGGTTTCCATTAAAAGCTGGGGCTGACCCTGGCAGCCGGGCTGCCTGGTTTGACCTTCTTCTCCCCATCTGGCTGTGGTGTGCTGCCAGGCAGCTTATGGATGGCATTCCAGCTCCAGGGGCAGCTCAGCCCCTGGCACAACACAGGGATCCATGGGTGCCACAAAAACACCACACTCAGCTCCTCTGCACCACGTGTCTTTGGGGAATGTTTTCTCCCCAAGACCCCACAGGGTTTGATGCAGCTGGTTTGGTTCTGACACACTGGTGAGCTCTGCTCTCCTGAACAGGCTGATGGGGAAACTGAGGCACAAGGGGGTGATGTGGCTGCCAGGGTGACACATCCCAGTCCATGGCAGGCACTGAGCACAGAGTTTTGCACACCCAGGACACCACAGTGCCTCAACTCTGCACTGGGAGGGGACATGGGCAGGAGAAGGTGCTCCAGCCAGACCTGGACAACCAGCCCTGCAGGCAGGAGCAGCAGGAGCCACAACAGGAGCTGCCCTGCCCAGGCCTCACCTACCTTTGAAGAAGTAAAATTTGCCGCTGAGCTGGGACCAGGCACAGGCGTCGATGCCAGCGGGGAGGCCAGGCCAGTGTGTCTCCAGGGGCTGTGGGTCACTGGCATTGCCACTCGCTGACACCACCCAGTAGTGGCTGCCCTTGAAGATGTAGAGGTTGTGATCTGCATCTGTGAGGCAGAGGGAGGGTGTCCCAGGTGAGAACCCTCATTCCACCACCCCACCACTGCTCCCCAGCTCGCCTCTCCTCCCCACACAGCCCTGTGGTGCTTTGGGGATGTTTTGGATGTTCCCTTCTGCCTCTCCAATCATCCCGTCAGCTTTCATGATTCATTGCCTTTGCTCCAGCCCGGAGAGGATAAAAGCTGATCACAGCTCCAGGCTCATCTTTCACAGCTGAGCTCCTGCAGCGATTAATTCTTGCCATGGCCCAAGTTTCAGCATGTTTTCCCTGCTCCTGACACACCAAGCCATCACTGTGCCCTCAAGATGCACTCTGCTCCACAGCAGCAATTTGCATCAGTGATCCCACCAGTCCCAGGAGCATGTGCAGGGCTGTGGATGAGTCAAACCCCCCTTTCCTACCACTGGAGCTTATCAGAGCAGGTTGGGACAAGGGTAGGGGTGCACAATTTGGGTCAGGGTCACACTGGCCAACACCCACCAGCAGTTATGGCATCGAAGTAGGAGTGGCAGTAGTAGGTGCTGAGGCTCCTCTGCTGGTCCCTGCCATAAAGATCCGTGTTCCAGTCCTGGAAGTGGGTGAAGACCTTTCCTGGGAGCTGGATGGCCGAGCCCTTGGAGGGCTTCCCTGGGATGGAACAAAAGGTGGTGAGTTGCAGAGAAGGGGCAGGGAACTGGCTTTGTCCAAAGCACAGGGCTGAGGAGCCATCCCAGGGCTCCAAACACTCCTGCTCTCTGCTTCCTTCCCCCTCTGTATGGTGGTGGCAAAGGTCCCCTTGGTACCCCAAAAAACATGCACCAGCATTTCCCTGGCTGCAGACAAGCAGGCAGCAAGTCCAACCTTCCCTGCCCTGGAGGAGCTGGTGCTCATCCCATACATCCTCCCACATCTTCCTGCCCAGCCACAGAGGGGCGGGCACCCACCCTGAGGGGTGCTCAGGGAAGCCACGCTCACCGTACAAGTTCTGGATGGCCAAGATGTCATCCCAGCTGAGGACAAAATCCTTGCTGAGCTTCTTGTAGTAGGGAGACATCAGGGCGCTCTTGACAGGGGAGTGCTCCAGCCCCAGCGTGTGCCCGACCTCGTGAGCCACCACGATGAAGAGGTTGCGCCCTTTGCCGCTGTGCAGGGACCAGCGCTCGGCGCTGTCAAAGTGCGCTTCCCCACGCCGGGGGAAGAAGGCGTGGGCCAGGGCACCTCCTGGGGACACGAGAGACATCAGGGACCACGGGGCAGGGGGGCACGTGCAGCTCTGGTTTGCCTAAATGGGCCCCAGTTTTAGCTCTGGTTTGGAGGATGCTCCTTAAAGGCCACCAGCGCGATCCTATGAGGAGTATCTCAGCCACCTCACTGGCAGGCCTCAGTTGCAGAGGGAGGGAGGAAGGACCCCAAATCAGACAGCAAACTGGGCAAACTGGGTTAAGAGGCACTGCTGGGGCAGAGCCCTGCCTCCCTCGCCCCCAGCCCTCCTCCCTGCCAGGGAAGAGCCCACGTTGTAAAAGAGCAGCTTACGAGGGGGAAGCGACCAGCACCTGGCCCATCGAAGGCGTTGTTGAGTCCATCGTTGTGGTCCCCGTGGAAGAAGGTCAGGCGGATGTCAGCAGGGCCGTCCTGTGCCTCCCAAAACACCAGGGAGGACACGTTGCTCCAGAGCTCAAAGGCGGCTCTCACGGCCAGGCGCACCTCGTGCTGCGGCAGGTACGGCGGCCAGTTCACCACCCGGTACGTCAGGTGCCTCTTGTACCACCTCCCACCTGCAGCGGGGGCAAGCTCAGTGTGACGATGGGCACCTGGACTTGTTCTTCCACCCAGGAGTGCAGGGAAGCTTCCCGATGCTGGGAAGTGCCATGGCTTTCCCCAAGCAAAGCTGAAAGTCAACCCAGTGCCACCAACAACCCTGGCACCCTGCACCACCATGAAATCCCGCTGGAGGTGCCACCACTAGAACCCACCCAGAGACTGCCCAGGCTGGAGCTGCAACCAAATCCTAAGAGAGGGGCTAAAACATCTTTGAGGAGAGGAGAAGCTGGGGCACCCAGTTTGAACCCTGCCCTTGCCTCAGTATGCTCACCAGAGCCACATCCAGCATGGGGCCCTGCTGGAAGGTGTCCTGCCTGATGCCAGCTCCACATCCAGAACATGCAGCCCGAGGGCTGGATTTCAGGGAGAGAAAGCAAAGCCCCCTCTGGAAACAAGTTAGGCAAAGGAATGGAAAGGGCTCCTGGCAGCACCTTGGGGCATAACAGATTACTGCCCAAGGCTTCCTTAAAAGCTTTTGGGGGAGGCAGAGCCCTGATGCCACCAGGACAATGAAGAAGGGGACAAGCTTGTGTGACCCCCCCCGAAGCTCCCAACACTCCTCCTACCACACAGGAGTGCAAAGATGTGTGTTCCTGCAGCTGCTTCGCAGCACCACAGCCTCCTCCTCCTCCTCCAGCACCCCTTGGCAGCTGTGGGGACCCCAGGGCCCTGGGATTACATCTAGCAGGGTGCATCTGGCCAGGAGCAGTAAAAAAGCCGTGGGACCCTGGGGAGATGTGGGTGCCAGAGCTGGTGCCGAGGCGTGGGAGCAGTGACAGATCTCCAGTGTCTGCATCTGCTCCAGATGTGCAGGGAAACAGGGGGAACGGAGCCGGCAGCACGCCGGGCTCGCTGCTCCAGGTCTGAGCCAAGAGCTTACACCTGGCAGACATCCAACCCCAGCTCTGCCTCCTTCTCCCCCATTTCTGAGAAGCCCAAGGCAGGGGAGACTCTGGGCCAGCTGGTCACGGTCCTGGGGGCTGAATCAGTTCCCACTGCTTGGTAGTGCAACAACAGCCAAAGGGACATGGATGCACTTTCACCAGGACAGGCCCTGCATGGCAAAGGCTAAAACCTGCCTGGATGGCTGCAGCCCTAAAATAAAGCCCAGGCAACCCATCCTTCCCTCGACAGAGTATCTACTCTAAGAGGAGGATGGATGGCACCAGCCATTGGGTGAGCCACACATGGTCAGCTCTTGGGCAGAGGATGGTCTGGCATTTGGCCCTTCCCTCTCTGCCTCACTGCCCGCCTGTCCTGGGCATGGGATGGCTCCTGCAAGGGCCATAACTGCATGTCAGGGCTTTGGAAGGAAAGCCAGAGGCTGGAGGAGGATGAGGGAGCTCTCCTGGGGCTGTACACTGCCAGCCCTGCAGATGCAGAGACAGCCTGACACGGCACAGAGCCCTTTCTTAATCTCGCCTTCATTTTTCCCATGTCCTAAGCACAGCTGGCCCCAGCTCTCCTGCTCTCTAGGAATCCAGTTACTCATCCACAAGCCCAGGAGGGAGCTCATGAAGGACAAGAGGCCCAGTCTTGGACACACAGGAGCACAAAAGGATGCCTGGGGCAGAGTTAAACTGCTTCACATGGATGAAACGATTCCCTGGGTCAGGCAGCCCAGTGCTGGCAGGTTACTGCTGGGTGATTAACACATGTCAGAATTCCCAAAGCTCAGCAAAACCTAGAGATAACTTCACTGTTTGCCAGCTCCTGCCCTCCAGATCATGGCATCACAGCCACTGTCCAGGGCCACAGCGACCTGATCACTCCCTGGGAGATGCTCTTGCTCCCTCAACAGCAGTAAAACGACCCCAGGGCACCAAATTTCCCCAGGAGTGGGAGTTGCACCTCTACTCACTGCGGACACAAAGACACACAGAACAATTAAAAATAAAGAGGTTTAAAAACAAAGCTGTGCAAAGCCCAAGTGGGCCCTGGGATGGACGCGGTGCTGGCGGGGCCTCACCCCCCACCCACAGCAGCATCCCCCAGAGTCCGGGATGGGAGAGTTGGGCTTGCAGCATTCCAGCAGCCCAGACCCCACGCCCCACAGGGATGCCCAGGCTCGGTGCTCACCGTGCTGTGCCATGCGCCGGCGGCGCCGGGCGGTCGATGCCCGGCGTGTCCCCGCAGCTCGGCTCCCCCCGTCATCGGTGCCACACCGCGGCTGAGCCATCTGATGGAGCGTGGGGGCATCCAGCACCCCGCTCAGTGGGAGGTGGGTCACCCGCTGGAAATCCCTGGGAAAGGAAGGGAGGCATCAGCACCCTCATGTGGACCCCACACGGTGGGGTTTCGGTGATGTTTGTGCCGGGTGTTTGACCCGAGCCAGGGTTTTAACCCAGCGAGCTTCACGCCCCGCCACCAGGACTTCATCCAGGTGATAAAACAAAATGGATTTGCTCTGCAACCACAGCTGACCTGTAAGTCACCTCCTAGCAGGGCAGAAGCGCTAAAAAAGCGCCTTTTCCAGTTTTTAGCCCCAGCTGTTCGACTTTGCGTTTGACTTTGCACTTGGCTTTCCGCAGGGTCAGGGATGCTCCCAGAGCTGATGTGATCTCCTTAGGAGAAGTCCAAGCAGGGGCTGGCTGCTCACCCCCTCCCCGACATCTCCCAGCCATCCCCAACCTCGGCCTCCCCGCAGATATTATTGCAAGTGGAGCACTGGGCCATAAAAGGCAAATAAAGCAGCTCCACAAGCGCCGGGTGCCAGCAGCCGGTATCCAGCTGTGGGAGCTGGGCACGGACCGGCCTTTCCAAAAAGGACCAGTTGTGCTTTACCACCGGACCATGAGAGAGAGCCTCCAGCTGCAAAGAGACCCCTCTGGCTGCAAAAAGATCCTCTGAGTGCTGGCACCAGCCAGCCAGCTGGAGCTGCTGGGTTTTTCCTGCAGTTTCCAGCGATGGGCTCCTACCTCAGTGCCTCAGTGAACTCGGCAGGGCTGTGTGTGCCGGCCCCAGACTCGCCAAAGTAGCCGTATTTCTCCAGGAACAGCTGCAAGAAGAGGTGGGAGAAGTGCAGCTCAGAGCATGTGGTTGGTTTGGGAAGCGGGGGAAAAAAGGAGATGCAACAGCAAAAAGTGCTGCAAACCCAGGGCTGTGTGAAATTCCCACTTATTTTTTTCCTGAGACCTCTGCACCTCAAGCAACCGCACCTCCTGTGCCCGTACAGGTTTATGTGTGGCTCCACCCCATCATTTTTGATGGCTCTTGGGGTTTTTGGCCATGACACAACAGAGGCGTAGGAGGAAACGTTGCATCAAGAGATCAGAGCACTCTGCTGCCATGTCCTCCACGGCCAGAGGCGACCAAACCCACAGCTCTGATCCCCTCGGCTCAACGCAGTGATTGAAATAAAGGCAAAAGTACTGTGGACACGAGGAGGGTGGGGTGAGATGGGGTCAGGCTGCAGCCTCCCCCCATCCCCACGCAGGATGTGCTGCTGCAAAGTGGAGACACGCAGGGGGCAACCAGCTCTGCCAAACCATTCTTCTTCTTATCGGCCACTGACACGGACGGAGGTTGTCTCTCTGAACTCGCTCCAACACTTAAGTTGTATGTTAAAGAAAATAAACGGCTTCCCTCGGCTCAGGCTGTGCCGCAGCTCTCGGAGAAGTTAATTGCCGGGGTCACAGGAATGCTCCACACCCGCCTGCCCCGCAGGGGATGTCTGCGGGAGACAAACAAGCTGCCGAGCATCCTGTTAGTGCAGCGAGTTACAGTAATGAATAAGAAGAAGAATAAAAAGTGAAAGTGGTGACTTCCTTTCCCCGCATCCCAAAGGAGAGGTGTGAGGTGCAGCACGAATGCCATGGGCTGACCCGGACAGCACAGCTTGTGCCCTCTGGGAAAATGTGTATTTTTAAAGCTGCTTCCCTCCCTGCTCATCTCAGGGCAGAGAAAAGGGGGTTGGGATGTTAATGTCCACTCAGTGCTGCCCCTCACCATCCACCTCCAGCGGTGATCCAGGCCCCCTGTGCAGGAGGCAGCATCCCTTCCTGGGCCTGTCACCTGGCAAGGAGCAGGAATGGCTTATGGACATGGCAGTCCTGAGGTCTGCCAGGGCCTCTCCTTCTCCTTCTCCTGCCCAAACCTTCTGCTTGCCATTAACAGTCATCTTCACATCACCCCTAAACAGGTCACCCCAGCACCCACCACCTCCCCACGGGCAGGGCAGGCACATCCATGTGTGTTCCTGCAGACCTCATCTCCTCCAGGTGCCAAGTTTGATCTCCTCCCTTACACCCTTTCTACCTGGAGGATCCCCCTCTGGCTGCAGCACAGCAAGGACTGGCACAGCTTCCTGCTGGGACACGCTCCTCACCCAGCCCCAGAGGAAGAATTTGGCCATGTTTCCCACCAAAGGAGCCTGTCTCGGATGGAGGCACCATCAGTGAGAGCCCAGAGTGGCCAGAGCCACCCAGACCCCCACACCTGGTCAGGTGAGTCAGGATAAATCAGGCACAGGCAAGGGCTGTGCTGGCAGGTGAGAGCATTGGCTTCTTCACTGGGAGCAGCCACACCACCTCTGCCCCAGGATCGACTGTACAGCCTGGACATGCCATCCCCCAGCCCTAACTCCCCACTTTACATGGGTTCCAGGAGACAAAATACAGTGCCAACTCAGGATGAGGATGTAGGGAAGGAGGACATGGGGATGGAGGAACCTCCCTGGGGATGGGGTGGCTTGGAGCCCTAAGAGAGTAGTCTGGAGAGCAGAAGGTATCTGGCTCTCTTCCTCTGCTGTTGTGTTTTTATAAAGTTCTCCTCCAGGATTAGAAAATCCCCAGTTACATATATGGGTGCAGGGTGATGATCCCAGTGGTGACATCACCACAGACAAATGTGAGCTGAGAAGCACAAGGACAGAAAGTCCTCAAATCACAGCAGGGCCTAAACTTTTTCTACCACACACATTTGCTTTCACTCAGCACCTAAAACCAAACAACCTGATGCTGTTTCCTCGCCTGTAACCCAACACAGTCCCATTCATAAAGCATGAAAATGGTTTCTCCCCACCATGATCTCATGGCTTGAAACCCCATCTGGACAAGTCAGGGTGCACAGAAAAAAAAGCAACTGGTGTCAAGCAGCTGCTCTTGAGCAGCACCAGGAGGCACACAGGCCACTGGCTTTATCATTCCTGCCCAGATCTTGAGCTTGCAAGTCCAACCAAAGCAGCAGTTTCCCTCTGGTTTCTGGCCTGTGTCACATGAAGGTTCTTACACACAGGCACCAACTCTCCAGCTGCAAAATCATCAGGAGAAATTTTATTAAATTTTCTAGACACACCTTCTGTCAATTAAGGGTGATGGTAGTCCTGGAAACACAAAGCCACAGGAGAGGGATGTGCTGATCCTCCAGTCTGTCAGGAATTTATCAGAGCACAGACCATAAAAAGCCGCCTGGACCAGAGTTTTCAGGGTGCAGGGGAACCCAAGAGCCCCATGCCACAGTGTCCTGTGATTGAACTAGCACTCAAGACCCCCTCCATCACTGCATAACCCCCCAGAGCCCAGCCAGGCTCTGGCAGGGCTGGGTGGAATCCCGTACCAGCCCATTAAACCTCCCCAGAGACAGCAATGCAAAGCCTGGCCATGCTGGGAAAACCCCCTCCCTCCTGCCCTAGACAGGGAAATGCTCTTTTCCATACAATGGGAAAAGAAAAACAGCAGGAAACCAAGAGCTGAACATTAATATGAAATATGCCCAGCTCCCCCTCCACGTGAGGGAGGGAGAGGAGCCAGTGCCGGGTCAGAAAAACCTTTGGAGCTGCAGCAGGGGCAGCAGGAGGAGAGTCTTGGGCAGATGGATGGGCTGGTCCCCTCTCAGGGCTCTGATGTGGAGTCTGTTACAAGCCTGGAAATCATCTCTGCTGAGAGCTAAAGCCAAGGAAACACCTTGCCCTCGACCACAGGCATCCCGGGTGGAAGACAGCCAACAGCAAACACAATTAGTCCTCCCTCCCTGGAAACCGGGATAACACAAGTGTGGAGACAGCAGGCTCCAGTCCTGCCTGCTCTCCCCTCCATACATACTCAACTTCTGGCTCCTTTCCACCAGCTAAGTACCAGAGAAGCCTCATACTGGGCTCCTGCTGAACGTGGTCCCTCTGCTCTGCCTGGTGCAAACCTCATCTCTCCCCATCCCATCCTGCCAAAGGGTGGGCAGGAGCTGCATGCTGTGGTTACAGAGGATGCCTGTCTCAAGCTGCACCTCGAAAGTCTTTTTAGTCATGAAATGGCAGCAACCCATCAAGCCAGCCCAGGTGTGTCCCCAGCCCTCGTCCCAGCAGCCCCAGGCTCCATCCTGCATCACCTCACCACCAAGATGGGCACAGTGGCTCCCACTTTTCATCCTCAGTTTCCCCCTGTACAGACACGAGTAGAGCTGACCCCAGAGCATGTTTTGGCCTGCTCACAGCAGAAGCAGGGGCTCCTCCTGGCCCACCGAGTCACTGCTCCCTGGGAGCTGCCTCCAGAAGATGTCACAGCAATTAAAAACGCTCATTTGCTTCTTCTCTCCCAAGCCACATCCCTGCAAACCCTCAGGCAGAGTCCTTGCGCCTCTTTTGTTTAAGTGTGTGTACAAGTATCTATATAAATATTATATCTATGGACACACAGAGACACATAAGAAGGGAGATTAGCGAGCACAGCGCTTGGTCGTCCTCCCGCCGAAAAGGCAGCAAAACCTCATGACGGAGGGTGATTACACTCCCAAGCCCCTCTGGCTGCTGGGATGCTCCCCTGCTGTGCCTAATTGGTCCTGGGGAATCTCCTCTCCCACCTACCCCCCAGTCCCGAAAATCTACTTTAGCAACAAAATATCCTCTTGCCACTGAAGATGTGGAGCTGGGGACTTCTAAGTTTGTTTTATTTTCACATTCGACCTTCTGGAGCTGAGCGTCAACAAGCCAGGAGTGTATCAGGTCTAACTAAAATCACTCCTGGTTTCAGTAACCGGTTGGGTGGGGCTCGGAACAAACCGGTCTAATGGAAAGTGTCCCTGTCCATGGCAGGGGGTTGGAATGAGATGAGCTTTAAGGTCCCTTCCAACCCACAACATTCTCTGAGTCTGTAATAATTACCGGGGAACCCCCAGCTTTGCCCCAGCACCCCACACCCGGCAGTGATGGGCTGCACCGCCCACCACAGCTCCAGCAGCACCAGAACCCCTGAACGCGACCCAAAGCGCTTGGGCAAAACGGGGAAAAACACTGGGCTTGGCCAAACCTTCCCCTGCGAATACCACAGAGCGGCTGACAAACCAGTTTGTCAGCAGACTGGTTGTGCTTTCATGTCTAAGGAGAGAAAGGAAACCAGACGCTTGGTCTTGCTCTCCACCGGGGTGGGAACCGGAGGGGGAGGCGACGTCCCCGCAGCCGCGGCCCCTTGCCCGGCGGGCGATGTTTGCCGTAACAAGCGGGGATTGTTTTGGGGGAGAAGCAGGAAGAAAGCAGGGCTGTTCGTGCTGCGGTGACTCACGGGGCTGTAAATCACACCGGGGGACTTGGAGCCGCTCGCCACATCCGCGCCACCGGCGGCGGCTCAGAGACGCGACCTCATGGGTGCTGCAAGTCCACGCAGAGCCCAGCGATGCCTCACGGGGGTGATGCCTCCTCCTCTCCGCCGCTCCTTCCACCGCCGTGCTGAGGCTGAGGAGCAGGAATGTTTCACAGGAAGAAGAATTTCTTCCCCTTGTTTCGGCGGGAGGATGTGGGGTGCCCTGGGAGCACGGAGGGGTCCCAGCTGACCTCCCAGTCCCACCGTGTGCTGGGTGGTACCCAGAGACCCTCGCTCCCTCCAGGCTGTGCTCAGCATCCAGCATCCAGCTGGATACTCCTTAAAGGAGCTCAGCCGGACACTGGAGCGTTTCTGAGCACAAACACAGCTCAGAGTCCTAAATGTAAGTCCTTGGGTGGCTGAGGGGGAAAAAGGACAGGCCATGAGCAAGACAGGGAGGAGGAGTGCAGGCTAGGGAAAAAAAAATGGAAAAAAAAATCCTAAATGAGAATGTCCCAGTCCCAGAGTCTTGCTCTCCGTTCCCATTCAAGGCTTTTCCTAATTTCCCCACTATTTTTCTTCCCACTGCAATAGACCTGTAGCTTCTCACACAAATCTCTGCAGATTGTCCTTGGTATCACCAGGTGTGCTCCTCGCTCCCCACACAGGCTGAGATCTCACATGCCAAAAATGGATTACACAATTCCCCCGGGATCAGGGAATCTCGGGCATTCCCACTACTGCCTGAGCACAGCATAGCCAGCCAAAGTGCTCTCTCACATCAGACCCTCTCCTATCTGGAGCCTGCAGATGATAAGATGATTTAACAGACAAATGTTTCAAATTAAATTTCCAAACTTTCCCTCTTTATTTCTTTTTTTCCTTTCTGTTTCTTTTTTTGAGCTGCAATTGATATGGATGCAGTGAAAACATGGGCACAAGCCAGGAAAAGAACACAACTGGACATTTTCTCAGTCTTGTGCATCTAAGTTTACACAACCCATTGTTGCTAACTTTGGCTATTTTAAAAGCAACAAAAAAAAAAAAGCTTTGGAAGGAAAGTCTGGCTCTGAAAGCCACAAGTCACTGGAACTATTTGATATTATGTGAGAATTTCAGCTTCCCCCTAAAAGAAAATTAACTGCTCAGTTTATTTAGACAAGCTTTCTCTCTCCATTTTCATTGTGTGTGTTGTCCCAAAGTCCCTGGGCAGCACAGCCCATCCCATTGGGAAAACTGAGGCAGAGAGACAGGAAAGTCATTTGTCCAGCACTCCTCGCCTGGGATCTGCCACAATCCTGGGATCTGCTCTGAGGCTTTCAGGGAAAAGTTCTCGGAAGTCACCAGTGAGGAATGGAAAGGCAGTTTGGACCTTTTTCAACCTCTTGCCCTCAATCAGTTAGTTTTCTTTTACGGTGAATTTTAAATTATTGATTTTCTGATCATAAAAACTCCACAGATTTGTTTTCTCCAGGTGGCATGAGGGGCTGGGCTGATGTTTGTGCACAATGGGACAAGCACACCTATAAATAACCTGTCTGAAGCAGCACCTCCCAGCATAAGAAACCTGCACATCAAAACAAGCCTCCCAGCATTTATGTCCACTGTTACAGCATGTGAAAAATCCCAATTAATTCATGAGGATTTGCTGACTGGGGTTTAAAACTAAGCATCTGTGCAAATGTACACTGGATCGATGCCTAAACAAGAAAAAATCCCCAACACAAACCTTCGCTCACCAGCCAAATCTCATACCTTGTCCTCCCAAAACAAACAGGAAGGGATGGTGGCAGAGCATGTCAGTGATATGGGGACAAACAAAAGAAAGCCAAACAGCGGTGATGGGGAAAGCCCTGGGGAGAGGCAGGCAGGAGAAGGACTGGCATTTGTCCCCTCCTGATATGCTGGGATATGGGAAGGTTTCCTCAGGCAAGAGTTCTATTGTTGTTGGAGCTCTGTGGATGGTAGGTTTGCAGACACACATCGGCTGTGGGGACATCTGAAGACAGGCTGAGAGAGCTGGGGCTGTTCAGCCTGGAGAAGAGAAGGCTGCAGGGACAGCTGGAGTCTCATAAAGTTCCTAAAGGGGTTCAAGAGAGCTGGGACAAGGGCCTGGAGTGATAGGACAAGGAAGGATGGCTTAAAACTGAAGGAGGGCAGAGCTAGATTACATATGGGGATGGAATTCTTCCCTCTGAGGATCATGAGGCTCTGCCACAGCTTGCCCAGAGAAACTCAGACTGCCCCATACCTGGAAGTCTCCAAGGCCACATTGGACAGGGCTTGGAGCAACCTGTGTAAGGTGTCCTGTCCCTGCCCATGGCAGGGGTTTGGAACAAGATGATTTTGAAAGTCCCTTCCAACCCAAACCATCCTGGCATTCCCTGTCACACCTCCACACACAGCACATACAGGCACACACCTCGACATTCCAGCACAACCCTGTGGCACAGGCCCATCTCCAGCTGGCACAGCCACACCCCTGTGCCACGCACACACCACAGGTACCCACGGCACACGTTACCTGTGGGCACTCACCTGGGGTGGGAATGTACCTCGGGGACAGGGGCACACCTATGGCACAGGCACACTGGGGACACACACACCTCGTGCAGGGGCACACCTATGGCACAGGCACACTGGGGACACACACACCTCGTGCAGGGGCACACCTATGGCACGGGCACACCTATGGCACGGGCACACCTATGGCACGGGCACACCTATGGCACGGGCACACCTATGGCACGGGCACACCTATGGCACGGGCACACCTATGGCACGGGCACACCTATGGCACGGGCACACCTATGGCACGGGCACGCGGGGGACACGGGCACACCTATGGCACATNGGCACGGGCACACCTACGGCACACGGGCACACCTATGGCACACGGGCACACCTATGGCATGGGCACACCTATGGCATGGGCACACCTATGGCACACGGGCACACCTATGGCACGGGCACACGGGACACGCGCGCACCGGGAGGGACGGAGACACATCGGGGCTGCGCACACCCATCCCGCTCCCGTTCCCACCCCGCTCCCGGTGCCGGCCCTACCTCCGCCNCGCCGCCGCCTCTCCCCGCCCCGGCCCCGGGGGCGGCCCCAGCCCCAGCCCCAGCCCCGGCCGAGGGCCGGGCTCTGCCGGCGGCACCGGGCGGAGGGGGCTGTCCCTGCTTGGGGAGCGCCCGCCGTGTCACCCAGCCGCGGTCCTGCGCCGCAGGGATGACCCCCTGTGCGTGCCCTGTCCCCAGGGAGCATCCCTGCGGCTCTCCGGGCTGCTCAGGGTGCTTAAATTTTCCTTCCAGGTGTGGAACGTGATCACCCGTGGACAAGGATGGGCTGTTTGCCACCCAAGGCAACACGCTGTGCCTGTGTTAGTGTCACAGCTCTCCTGCAGCTTGGACACAGCTGATGATCTTGTGCCTTCCACTGACAGGTCAACAGATCTGTTTACTCCCAGCAGTATTTTGTTTAACTGTTTTGTTTTAATTTTACTAAAGCAAAAGGATGTTTTGATTCTGCTTTGGTTCAGGAGGGGGAAAAAATAGGATGTGACTTATATGTGCTTTTGTTTTCATGCCAGCTTCAACCCCACACCTATTTTAAAGCTCCCAGGCCTCTTCCTCCTCTTTTTAAACATGCCAAAACCTGAAGTTACAGGAGCATCTGTTGAGTGCAGCCTGAAGAGATCGGCAGGGATCCTGTGATGTGTTGTTTTTCAGTTGGACAGGGTTGAGCATGTAAGGGAGGGAAGCAGGATTTGAAGGAGAGAGAAAGGGACCTGCATAACAGAACAAAATAGGGAAGACACTGAGCTGTGAGGGAAAAAATAAGGGAGAAATTAAGAAGGTGATATCTGGGCCAGTAAGCACTGATCGAGGGGCTGTGGGAGAGCATCGTGGGCAGCTGGCACAGCCTGTGGAGTGGTGTGAGGGGAATACTCAGCCCTGGGAGGAGGGAGAGCCAAGGGATGGCCGCTCCTTCCACAGGTCAGCCTCACGCTTCCTTTCAAAACAAGAGCAGCTCTGTCTGCAAATGCATCCATGTTTGCCTCGTATCTAGGAAGCAACTGATCCATCTGCTCTTCCACTTAAGAATATGGATGATGAGAAAGTGACTGGCTTGGCTCCAGCAGGAGCAGGAAACTCCCTCCTCTGCTCATTGTAATGTGGGGAAGCGTCTGGGAGGGCACCTGCAGCCCCTGGAACAGCCAGCTTTCCGACCGGGCACTTCCCGGAGCTGCTGCCTTAGTCCTTAGGGGTTTTGGCATTCAGATGGAGAAGAGATCAGCCCAGCCTTGGAGATGCCAAATCATAGTTCTCTGCAGATTTTTGGCTGGGAGTATAAAGATGTTTTTCCAGCTGCTGTAATCGGAGCACTATCAGGAACAGAAAAACTATCTCGTGGAAAGGTGAACAGATTTCCAGCTCTCTCAGTAAGAGCTCAGAAATGGGGCAGAAAAAAAAAAGAGTTTGAATCCTTGTAACTTCTACCCCAAAACTGAAACCTGACAAGTCAAGGCTACGGCAAAGAGCTGACATAGTTCTACTAAAAACATTCTTGGAAGAGCATGATAAATAGATCCATACAAGCTCTGGATGCTTAAACATCCCCAGTTTTTTGGATTTCTAGACAAAATGCCATCTCCCTTGAATTTCACTCAAAAGATCTCAATGCAATTATTGAGCTTAATTTCCAAACCCTTTCCTAAGGCACCTACACAGCTTGAACTTGGAGATCCAGAGGGTTCCTAATTTAATAGCACTATTATATTCAGCTGAAATCATCATGAAGCACTAAGTGCCATTACCACAGACACAGAGTCTGGAATGGGGGAGGCTGCTTTGCCGATATGGGCACAGCAAGAGCAGCTGAGCATTGCAAAGAGCTGAAGCCCCAGTGAGTCACCCTCAGAGGTGAGATCCAAGAGTTTATAAACCAACATAATGAAACAGCACTTAAGTGACGTGAGCTTTCTCTGAGCAGCTTTTGAATGTTTACCACAACTGATAAGCAAATAGCAACACCATTACTCCTTTGTGGCAGCTTCTACCCAAGATGGATGTGATGCACAAGAACTGGAGGTTAAAAACCTTCAATGCTTTGCACTAAGACCTGGGTCAATTTGTTCTGCTTCACCCACTCGAGAACAGCCAATTCTTCAGGCATTTGCTGCTCCAGGATGGCTCATTGGGTGCTGTGTCAGGCAATGTCCAAAATACTCATCCTGCTGCTGGAAGGTGGTCAGATCCAGGACAGCTTTGGATCAGATCAGAGGGGCACAGTCACAGCTTTCCCTCCTGACCCCAGCCTGCAAGAATCCAATTCTCTACCAAGGCACAAGCAGCTTATGTTCCCCAAGCTTTGGCTGTCACAAGGGTGAAGCTTTTCTGCTCAGACACTGTTTTCTCAGATACTTAATTCATGCACAGTAAATTCTCACAGGTCAAGGGACTTTCCCGTGTCCTCAGTGTGTTAGAAAGTCTGTCTCGCCCAGTATCCTGTCCCCAGCAGAGCCAGGAACAGGCACTTACCAGAAGGGTGTTACAGAGAAAATGCAAAGTCTGTGCAGACTTCCTTTGGCTTTATGTTTTGTGTCCAGAGTTCCTGGAAATTGGTGAGGTCAAGAGGCTGCATCCAGCTGACGAGCCCTCCTACAAACACATCAGTTACGTCAATTTGCTGGATTTGTTTGAATCACCAGTTATCTGCTCAGGGGGCTGCCAAAACCATGCAGCTCTTTCAAGGATCAGGGTGGCACCCAAGTTCCAGCAAACCTTGGTGTGAAAAGTGGACTTCTGAGCAGCTTGGGGTGCGTTCTGACAGCTGTGTTTTAATACAACACCCTTACAAGCAATTGCTATGGCAGCATTAGCAACATCATCTACTGGGACAGCACCACACGAGCTCTTCATTACCCTGGAAATGGGAATTATCAGTTCTAGATTAGGCACAGCAGCACAGATGGAATCCTGCCCTCAACCCTCCGAGACTTGAGTTACCGGCTTCAGTGACTGCTCCCACATCTCTCTTTAGGACTGTGGTATTTCAGCAACTTAAAAGTTGCATTTCTTCTCAGGGTGAGGTGGGTTTGGCTGCAAAGAGCCGGCATGGAAACTATTTGGCAGCCTCTGAGATTGTTTAGCTATTATTGTGGCATTTCAGCTCTGTAACGATCACATGCCTCTTCTGCATTGGCATCCCTCTTTTCTCCATGAAGTCCTTGTTGAGCTTGGCAAGTGCTAGATGTGTTTTTATAAATAAACCACCAGCATTCCACGCGGGACTGATTCCCAAAACGAAACCATTGCTGCTTAGAAAATGTATTATTGGAGGATAGATCATAAATAGAGATGAAGGCAGCAGAGCAGAGCTGTTCCCAGCTATGCTGAGAACAACCCGAACTGCTCCGTTCTGCTGGGATAGCCTCTCCTGGTTTTCCACCTCCTGATAGATCCATCGTTCTGTCCCTCCTTAGTTTGGAATTTGATTGTATGAAGCCCTAGCAAATTCTCGCAGGGCACTTTGGAGAGCTAAAATTAGTTCAATCCTTAATATACTAATTTTTATATGCTTTTTACTTTCCTTTTAAGCTCAATTAAAGCTTATCCTGGTGAACTTTAGGCAGTTGTGGAGAAAAACTGCAGTGCTGAAGGACTTGTCAGAAGCAGTTGGAGGGCAGTGACATAGTTAAACCATCATCTGGGTTTATCTCTTTTGCAGAACATCACTTCCCAGGCCTCCCTGGACTAGTTTAACTCTCTCTACACCAAAAGCAACTAAAACAACCCATACTGGCCCCAGCACAGCCAGGTTTTGCTCAGCTCAGCCATTCCCAACTCTCTGCTCAGCTCTGAGGGCTCCAGGTGCAGCCACAGCAGGGGACACTGCTATTCCTGGCTGCTGATCCCTGCTTTCCTTTCCTTCCACTCCATCCAGCTGCCTCCACTCCTGGATGTGCCAGTGCAGCACTGGGCAAGAGCACCCTCTAGCCTCTTCATTCCAAATAATAACTCCAGCTTAAAAACCATCAATCTCCAACTTTTCTAGCCCAGCAAAAAAACAGGGACTGAATTTGTCAGTAGTTTGGCTTTCTGAAGCCTGACATGCCATACATTAAATTTTATACTGCCACTAATGTACATATACCTCAAATTCCACTGTTTTAAGAGGAACAAGCTGCCTGCAATCCATGACAGAGGCATTTCCTGACAGAGGAGATGCTTCCCAGGAGAAACCTGAAAAAGGCCCAGCACAGTCACTACGTTTGCAGCCACGGGCAATGCTGATTTGAACTTGGTTACCATGACTGTGAATGCACACCAAGCTGGGGAGCTGCCTCACAAACCTTAACAAAAGCCAGTGTTGTTCATTTCTCTGTGAGATATTGTGCAGCTCTGTGAGCACACAGACTACAGACCCCAAGAACTTGTATTTAGAGTGTTGCCCTGGAATATTGGACAGCCAGACAATCTTTCTCAAAGGCCTGTGATGCAAAGGCAGCACTGAACATGAGCTGACTGGGGCAGTGCCAGCTTCCCAGATTCCCAGCACCTCACCTCTGCAGAGGAGGGATAATGAACTTCCATTGTTTCTTCATACTTTGGCTTCGCCGCTGAATCCCATATTCTCACAATGCATCTACTGAACCTCACCTGTACCTGATCTCAGATGAATCAGCTACACACAGCTCTTGATTGCATCACCCACATTTCAACAGCAGCGACTAGAGGTACAGCAACATAGAGCAAATCACCTTTTTCTTTCTTTTTTAAGCAAACTCACCTTGTTTTTTGAGCTGTTCTGGCCCTTGGCAGCAGAACACACTCACACTGAGCTCTGCCTTGCACCCAAGCAGGTGTGGGGTAGGATTGCAGGCAGCACAGAGTTCTGTCTTAGAGGGAAAAGGAGAGGAGGGGACAGGTCTGGAAGTCTGGGATAGAGGGTACAGATAGCAAGGAGACTTGGCACCAACTTAATTGCAGATTTTGTGAACACACAGAGCTCAGGTCAAAGCTGCAGTGCCATTCCAAACAAGGACCTATTTACTGCTTAGGCCACATCCCAGGAACACTGGGAATACATAAGGAAACACACGCAACTGAAGTAATTGTGAAACAGTAGGATTTCACAAATAAAACAATCAGCATTTATTGTTGTATTACAAAACACTTCATATTTTGGCAATATTTTACAGTTTATCCTCTTCCTTCTTAGGGCCTGTTGAAAAGGTATGGGGGGAAGAAAAGAGGAGAATGTTGAAATTAAGATTAAATTTCAATGTCTTGCTTAAAAAAAAAATCCTCCCAAACCACCCCAGTCCCTCCCACCAAAATAAAAATCTAGTTTCACTCAATTCCACTATCCAAAGAGGCCATGGGTGAAGCTGCAGGCAATTTCACTATCAAACGCATCAAGAAGACAAACAAAACATTCACAGTGGTCTTCAGTATGGTCTGTTGCGTTGATCATTTCTGAAATCATTTCTGGAAGGGAAAGAGAAAGTTATAAGCAAATGACAAGTTAAGTGACAAATAGTCCCTCCAGTCAAACATCTCTACGCTGATGCCTGTGTGTTGCTCTGTGTTTAGAGAGCCTTGCTCCGATCCCTAGTTAATATTTTCATAACAGAGTTGTGCCTGCACACATAAACAAGTCTTTTCCCACAGTCCCTCTCTCAGTTCCACAGTCTGTTTGCTCCACAGCCAAGCACCTCTTACCTTCCTCCCATTTTGCCCCCGTAGCCACCTCCCCGATCGCCGCCTCGGCCCCCGCGCCCTCGGTAGCCTCTTTCTCCTCCATAGCCACCCCTGCCACGGAAATCTGGGGCAAAAAGGCAGACAGACACATTAGTCAGGCTTTGCAGAAAGATGCAGGTGACACAAACACTTTGAACACTGAAGAGATGTGGCTGTTTTTACACACCTCCTGGAGGACGCGAATCTTCTGGTCTGGGCTCACCACACTGGTTGCAGGAATTCCTGCGAGCGAAGTTCATGTTGCCACAGGATCTGGAACAGACAAGGATTCCCCAGACTGAGCTGGGAAGAAACTCCAAGAGCATACATGAAACACCCCTGCCCGATCAAAATGACACTTACGGGTTAGGACAAACCCAATCACCATTTTTGGGTTCCCCACTTCTACCCTGGAAGCCCCCACCTCTTCCATATCCACCTCGTGAACCTGCAGACAAAATTATAATCAGAATAAAGGAGGGGAAGTCTCTATGACCTGCACATGAGAAACATTTATTAAGGACTGTCACTGGCTTCAGAACCCAAGTGACAGACAGACTTTTCAGGTGTTTAATGTAAATATATCCCCAGTATTTATCATCAATTCTTTTTCAGCAGTAAAGGGGAACTTGACCTGCTTGAATTGCCAATGGGTAAATATAAACCCACTATGTGCATTAATAAAGTTTCAGAAAGATTTAACAATGTATAATGTCAATCACATATGGCCAGACTTAGTCACAGAACAAAAATTTTACAAAAAGCTGTCTGGATTAATGCCAGGAGGCCTCTGACACGAGCACAGGGACAACAGTCTTGTTTTCTGCACTACAAAGATTAAGAACTTTTATACAAATAAAAGTTCTCGAAGAATCATTTTTAATCAGGCCTATCTGCCTGATTTAAAAACTAAAATTTGTTGACAGCCACCGCCCAAAGCAAGATTCCTGGAAAAGGGGAATGAATATCCAGTGGACTATTGACAAAACTGTACATGCAGAGAATCAAGGACTCTCTTTAATTAAAGGAGTCAGACATCCAACAGCTGCTCTGAGTCAGTAGCAGTTGAATAATGTACCCTGCTTAATACCAGCTGGAAACATCAGAGTATCTCCAGGCTTTGCTGTAACAAGCAAATACTCACTGGGAATTCACACCTATGTCTCTGGGACTGGAACAGCCTCAGCATCACTGTTATACTCTCTCTTTAAAAGCAACGCTGAGACGAGATCTGGAGACTTTCCAATTTTAAAGGAAAGCATAAATTCTGTGCTGTGCAAAAGAGATTACAGATTTAAGTTTACTTAACTTGGTTCAGTCCTTATTACTCCCTTTCCTGGCAGAATCCCAAAGGCTTATATATTTGATGAATCACTGCTTCAAAGTCAACTTCTCTTTCATAAATCAATCACAGTTAAAAAACATTTAACAGTGCAAAGACAAGGATTCTACAGATGTTTATCCCACCTCGGCGTCCTCCACCTCCACCTCCTCTCATGAATTCAGGCCTTCTAGTTGCAAAAGTAACTTTGATAACATTGCCATTGAATTCTTTTCCTGTGGAAGGAGAGAAAGGATCAACACAACTCCCAACAACACAGCAGCAAGCCTGGGAGAGCAGAAGTGATTTGCACACAGAGACTGAACACAAAGCTCTTGAGACACAGGGAGGCTGCAGTAAATCTCTTGGTTTTGAAAGCACTGGTCCAAAGGTGAGATGGTAAACACTGAGGTAGTTGTTAGGCTCTCCATAAACACACAGATATTTAGTTTAAATGAGATCTGAAGGTTGCAATTTAAACAGACATAAGAATGTTTAAAAGACTTCTGGTTATGTTCATGAATAACTAGTTTGGATATTCAAACTCTGTTTGTAATTCCAAGGCAGGCAACAAGGCTTTTGTACCATTCAGCAGCCAGCACAAAACTTAACTCCCAAGTGAGTGTATTTTAAAAGTTCATGTTTTTCAAAGTCTCAGTTCTTCATAGACACAACATTTATCAGAGGAAACAGGACTGCACATGTGCCTTATATAGTCACACTTGCTTTACCCTCCTCAACAAAAATCAATTTGCATTTTATATAGCAAAATATAACCATCAAACAGCATGCTGTGCCAGCTTTTTTATGCAGTATCATTTCACACCAGATGTAGAGTATGTCCTTTTGTTTCTACCCAGTATCACTAAAATTCTGTGCACACACAAGGTGACAGGACACTTTTCCCTCACCCCCTCAAGTTTATTACTACCAGAGTGTCACTTATTTCCTGCATCAAGTCTGAAGAGTTTTGCATCAATGTATTTCTGGGATAAGCCCATAATTTTAAAAAGCCTTGTTCTTCACTGAGTATATACACAGTGCTCAGCACAAGTTGCCATAAACATTCCCAAACTCTAAAAATATCAATACTAACACCACAGGGAATCCCTCCAGCTGCTAACACAGATTACACTTGGTTGGTCTGTACAAGAAGTGACATGAACACCATCTCTCATACTTCCTGCAGGGGTGACTGAGGTACAGCAGCAAACCCCCTCAGTTTCATTACTCATTTTTGGTCTACACCACCAGCTGCTGTTTCACCAAATGAGAGAGAAATCCAGCACACAAAAGATCCCATGAAATATAGGTATTTAAAAAAACACACACCACCCCCCCCTCAAAAAACCAAAATCAAAAGCCATATAGCAGTCCCAATAAGGTGATTGATTTGCTTCTTCCACTGCCCGTTAGATTCATAAATAACAAAAAGAACAGGTACTCTCACCCACCATCAAACCAGTCAATGGCTGCTTTAGCAGAAGGAGGGTCATCAAAAGATACTGTTGCTTCTCCCTTTGGTTTGCCAGTATCCTTGTCTGTGTAAAGATTTATCATAGGCTTGCCAGTCTTTTTGTTGGTCTGAAAAAAAAGGTTGTACACTTGGCATAGGAGAAACATTGGTAAAGTCAGTTCAGAGCATAAACTAAGAGCTAACACTAAGTATCTTTAGAAAGAAGATTCTCTTGGAGCTGGCCTGCAGAAACTGAAGGACATGACTGAGTGTTCTCCATCAAGTAATGATGGATGGGCTCAGTGTTAAGAAAAAAATGAGGTCAAGTGCCCAAAATCCTAATTTAGAATTGCAGAAACAGAAGCAGCAGCCACAGAACACAGAGGCACACATGTGAGGGTGTACAATGGATAGAGTGTCAGGGTTATAACCACTGAAGAAGAGACACAAAGCAATCTAAATGTCACTAGGAAAAAGGTGCTAGTGCTGCCAGCCTACAAATGAGCTGTCAGCTGGGAACTCAGATAATATATTATCTACAACTGCTGTGGAGTCAGAGCGAACTCTGCCTTGAATGATACCAGGACATTTCCAACACACCAGCTCCACAAATTTTCTTCCTTCTAGCCAATGACTTCTCATTTCACATACCTTTATAATACCAATTTGTTTGAAATAGTCTGCCACTTGATCTGTTGAAACATCCTCCCCGAGTCCTTGCACGAAGATGGTGTTGTTATCAGAGTTGTCAGACTCTGAATCTGTGGAAAAATAAGCTACATTTACCATGGGTTCCTGCGGCAGCAACAGCAGCAACATTTAAAGCTCAGCTCTGTGCTGCCCAGTAGCAGACCCTTAAATCCCAAAGACATCTTGTGTGAAATAAAGGATGAGCAGGGAGCATAATTTTGAAGTTAACACCACCAACTTCCAAAAGCAGCACCTTCAGATGCTGCAGTAGATCAGAGAATACATTTGAGCTCTGACCAGCTGCCTGCCACACGCTCAACTTCTCCATGCAGCTGGACAACCCAACCCATCAGAGCAGTGTGTGTTTTAAATAACACAAGCTTAGCAAAAGTGTGATGGCAGTAAAAGCAGCTGCTTGGCTCAGGCAGATCCAAAGTTCATCAGCAGATTCTTACTTGCTGCATGAACATCCAAAAATTCCCATGCACTTTAATAAAATGCATTTCTTTCAAGGAAGACATGCTTTAGCTACATTTCTTTTGAGCCATGGGAATTGCAGCCACATCCATCTTTCTAGACATACATTTTAAAGGCAGTGACCTAAGAGCTACAATCCACTCCCACTCACTGCTTGTTTTCTTACCAGCATCTGATCTCGGTCCATAATCCCTTTGACCTATGAAATGGATTTGAAAAAAAAAAAAGAAAGAAAAAAGACTATTTTTAGCAAAGCACTTTCAAGTGACTATTTTAGCAACAAGAAAATATACAAAGAATGTATGTAATGCATCTAAGATCTAAGACATTAACCAGAGATTTAGAGAATATTTAGATTTAAACGTTCAACAGAAGGTGTCTGTAGGACGTTAACATGTTCTTTAACTTGCAGCATGTGGCAGTTGCCACACTGATGCTGTGCTGGTGTTTGCTTGCAAATGCTGGTTGTCAGATCACCAAGCAGTTTCCCACTTTTTTTTTTCTACCTCTAGTACCATTCTAAGAAGCATTTGTAACAAAAAGTAAAAAAAAAGAAAAGAAAAAAAAAATCCGGTGAACGTCACTGTCTCCACAAATTCTTTCATGCAATTTGACAAAGCAGAAATCCAGTTTATTGCTACAAGTTTGGCTATTAAAACTCGTGAACACACCAGCCTCACCAAAACTCTATAATGCTTCTACTAGATAGTAACAAGATATTGGTGGCTTTTAGATTTATAAAGAATTTCCACTGAAACATTTTTGGATACTCGGCACTTACCACCGTAATTTTTGAAGCCACCACGGTCACCACCACTGCAGAGGAAAAATTGAAGAAATGATTTCTTCCTTAAGTCTCTACATGCTGAGCCCAAGGCTCAATCTACAGTTAACTGATGACAAGTTGAGAGTTACTGTCTGGCAGCTAAAGCACCATCTCTACGTTCTCCTCACTACCCGCTCACGTTCAAAGATTAAATTACATGAAAGTGAATAATCTCTCAGGGTGCTGCACTGGAGAAGAGAAGCCCTAAGGAGGATTTTAAACTAACCCATCCACATGTCGTTGGTTCAATACTTTCTCCCATCCCACAAGCCAAAATAACTGCTATTAAAAACTGGGGTTTAAACAAAAACGTTATTTTCGTGAAGGTTAATGGGCTTTAATTGTAGATGTAATTGCTACTTTAGGATAATTAGTGCTTTAGTACTTTTCTAGAAGTAAAAAGAGCTAAAATTAATTAACCTCCATTGTTATGCATTTATATACAGGGGATAAATTAGCAGAATCAGCCATTCTCTGAGCAAGGGGCTGTGGGGACCTACTGTACTAGAGCACTTGACATTACAGAGAAGGTGTGTGTATGTGAGCTTCAAAAGCAGAGGCCGTGAAGTTTTATTTCATTCATTCTGAAACCTGTGGCACAAAATGTAGACCAAGTTAAGAGATTACACACATCAATTTTCAAAGGTTAGAAGGGGATTTAAACAGGTTGTTATGCCTCCAATTATGTGCATGAAAATAAACCCTCGCTCTTTTCAATGGAAAGGTTTGCACTTGCAGGATTTTTCACAACAGCATTTTTAATTGCATCCATGTTATGAACACAATGTAATCAATATTCAAAGCCTTCAGGAAAAATACAACCACTGGATTTTTTTAGAAGGTCAATAACCAAATGTCAGAAAGACTAACTCATACTGTACAACTGCCTGATTGTCTTCCCTCAGGTGGGGGGCAGAGCTGCCACCTCAAAATTAGGCAGGGTGACTTAACCCTGAGAACTTTGATGCAAGATAAAGGCAGTGTGAGCTCAAACCCTGTTGCAGAGGGATATTGCAGCCTCTGGAGCTGTTGTGCTTCTTCACCAATGCACTTTATGACTAGAAATCACTCCAGGTTTTAATTCTCTGCCCACACAGCACAATCCAAACACACAAGCATCCAGCAAAAGGCAACGAAATAAAATTAGGGAGTAACTTCTTTGGCACTCTGTCTGTCTGTTTGCTGTTACAGCAAATGCAAAGTCATGAATGGAAGGTGCTGGTACTTAACATTTATGAGATAAAATCTGCCCCAAGTGAGGAACAAAGAAATAAGGTTCCAACAGGTTGTTATCAAACCTGGATTAAGAGACATTCTTTGGAGGGTGACTGACATTCTGTGACAGGACCTAAATGTTTGTCACGACAGATTACATTTTTACTGGGACGCTTCTTAAAATAAATTTTTGCTGCAGATTTTAATGCTGTTCTACAGGAAAAATCTGAATGCTAAATTGCAGTGTCATTTACTCATAAGTAATTCAGTCTGCAACATGAATGAATTTTATATGCAACATCAATGCTGGTCTTTATTCAAGGCTGGCTGTTTTCAGTGATAAAAACACAATGGTGATCATAAAATTTACTGTAAATACCTTTCTGCCATCTCCAATTCACTTCAGCTAAAAAAAAGAACTTCATTATGACACAACAATTTTTAATAAGATGCCTTTTCTTCTGGGATTTTAACTCAGAAATAACAAGAGTGAATAATATCAACCATGGAAAAGTTATCACAGTTTTCCAACCCCAGAGTATAGTTCCAATTCATCAGGACACCAATATCCAGAACATGTTTTCTGATGTGAAATTATACAGCAGCAGAGACATAAATTAGCAAAACCCAACAATCTGAAAACGTACAGGAAATAATTTTGTGTCAACAAGTGCAGGACGCTACAGAAAGTGAGGATTTTGTAAGATGCTGGGGTAAAAACGTGCACCATGATTCTGGGAAGTGACAGCTGGATATATAAAATGTAAAGGAAGTCATAGTCCAATGCCCAATTCCTACCTCTGTGCTACAGTACTTCTGCACCCTGCACTAACAAGTGCAATCAATAATTTTTAATTAGTTTTAATTAATGTCTATAGAAATATGCTTTTGCCCAAGTATGTTTCAGCTTAGTCCCACAGGGCTAACCCAACAAAAAACTGCATCAGTTCACTGACAGACACCTTTGATGATGGATGACTGTTTTCCTATATTTTTAAGTCACATTTTACATGTGATTTATAAAGCTGCACTGTGTTACATTCCAGAGATTGCTGGGCAAAGCTACCCAAGATCCCCTGGAATCAGGTAGATATCCTGCAGCAAGTGAATTCAAACACAGAAACTGGTTGCAAGCATTTGATGCCACAGTCTCAGATCTACCCCTTCCCGAGAACCCAAAATTCAATCTCAGCAACTGAATTAGTTCCCACATTATCATCCTAAAACATGTGGAAAATATAACTGCAGTGTTTCAGAGCCCACTGCTTCACCAGGCCTGCACACAGACAAAGACATGGGTGACCAGATGGACTTTGGAGTTTTAACATTCTATATCAGAAACATGAACAGGCAGCTGAAACTCAGCAGTGCCACCAACTAAGATAATAAATAAGAGACTGAACTGCAGGCAGCCAGAATATGATGAGGCGCCACTCACAGAGACAAAACCCTGCTGCTGTGAAAGAAATGTCCAATGTTCTTTTCTCCTATACTCAGTCACAGATTCATCATCACCTACTTGACTGTAAATGGAGTTCATCTGGATACTGCTTACTCCAGCTGGGAATAGCTCTTTAAATTGAAGGCACAGGTACATGGGGAGCTCAGCACAACAGATCCAAGAAATGCAGTTTTAAAAAGTAATCAGATATTGGCAGAAGTAGCACTGAGAATTCAGGGACCAAATTTCAGCCTCCAACATGTCTCACCAAGTGTGTTGAGTTACACATAACAGTGTATTTTTACAGACAAGAAGGAAATGCTGAGGGCACCAGTAGTCACTGACAGATGGCTTTTTTTTTCCCCCTGCCTATATTTGCCTCTGCTCATGTATTTCCAAAGTCTCTATAAGCTCAAGCATACCTACTACAAGTCAAAATATTAATTGTGAACACAAACCACACAGTAAAAAAACATTTGCACAGAGCTGCAGTTTCTTTATATCCCACTAATTCCCATTCCTAATAGCTGATACAACAATTAAGCTGCGTAGGTAGCTTTTTTTTTATAGTACATCAACATAAATCAGGACAAGAGTTAAGAAATAATCTGTGCTGAGCAAAGTTAGGATTTCTATGACAAATCCTACCATGGTGATAAATCCTTTCCAAACTGCACCTGTGTAGTTCACCACCACAGTTTGCACGAGCAGAGAGTCAAAGGCAAAGCTTCTTTCATCTGCTTTGTGTTGCTCCTGCATTTTCCACTTACAGGTTTAACCAGAACAATTCAGTCCCATAACTACAAAAAGCAATTAATTCCTTATTTCTCAGATGAGGACTAACAAAGAGGTGACTAATCCTACAAGGAGGCTTGGATGAATTTCATTCTCAAGACCTGCTTTCTAACCAGAAGATGACACTCTTCTACTATGGGTTTGAAAACGAGAAAATATTTTACTTCTTAGCCACAACACAAATTAGTGAGATCATCAATTTTTCAAGCTTCAGAGGAAAAAGGGTGGGGAAATTCTACTAAAATTACTACCATTAAAAAAATTATTCCATCCCTGTAAGTGTCCAGGGCCAGGTTGGACATGGCTTGGAGCAACCTGGGATAGTGGAACGTTCCCTGCCCATGGCAGGGGGGTGGAAGGAGATGATTTCTAAAGTCCCTTCCAACCCAAACCATCCTTGGATTCTGTGATTACAGCAGTGAAAGTATCTGCGTAGACAAGATTTTTAGATTATTTCCTGATGGCTACAGAATTTTCACAATTTAATGTTAAGCATTAAAGTGTGATCAAGGTAAACAACTGAAAATTATGGTTACTGGAGGTTGACTTGATATTCCTACCCATATTTTTCCCCAGGAAATAAAAAAAACCAAATAACTAAGAGAAACCCCCCTCTCAAAAAAAACCCTGAAACCCCACAATTTCAGAGGACTAAACATGATTTCTTACCTTGTTACAAGTTATTTTCCCCTTGACTATACAGTTTGTTATTTGATTTGACTCTTTAGACTTTTCTAATAAGCATGCCTGGTAAAATATGGTAAAATATGGCAGAATCCTCTGCCATAATTATGCAAAAAGACTGAATGAACACATATGACACTGTAGTTTCAGCAAATTTCTACTACAGATGCTATTAAAGACAGTATCACTCCCTCTCAGCAGACAGAATTCCTAATACATGCCTTCCCACTTTGCTATATTTTCCCCCACTTCTCCATTCACCTCCCCTCTTTTCCTTCTTTTGGCTTCCAGGTCCACTGAAGGACTGTGATCTACATGGATGTGTGACCAAAAGTTCTCTTACATTTTGGAAAAACATGGGAAGAGGCTTTATTTTCACAGCCATGAATTCATTTTTCTTAATCTTGCAAAGACCCAAGTTTGTTTCAAAGTGACAAAATCTACCAGTGTGTTTTTTGAAGCTCACATTCATTCCTCTTGTTGGAAAGGGCTCAGCTATAAATGGATTTTTTAAAAATCCAGGTTTTCTCATGGGAATATGGAAAACCCTCATCCAGACAGAAAACCTAATTTAAAAAAAGTAGTTCAGTTTTAACTGAAAATCAACATAGAAATTATTTTGCTAGTTAAGTTTATATAAGGTACTACATATTACAGATTTTTGTATTATATACATTTATGTTTATTTATATATATTTATCACATATAAGTTTTATGTTTATTATATAAATTATGACAGAAAAATTATGCATTAAGTTTATATTATATAAACCCCCAGCAAACACAAAATAACTATTGATATGCTCTTGTTCTATCACACCTATTTAGGAGAGGTAGGGTCCACCTACATCACTAAAACCAAACCATGAAGGACAACTGGGGAGCAGCAGGCAAACTTTAAATATGGTTTAAAAAGATATAGTTTTAAAAAGTACCCAAGTATTGGATTATTTTATTTAAATTAGATCAGTTCCAACATACAGCACTGTATAATTATAGTGGGTTTTATCTGGAGTTTAGCAATAACCCAGAGCTGTGCAGCCCTTGGAAGGGCTGACAAGCAACACCTCAAAGCTCACTTGAAGCTTCAACATTCTTGCCCTGCACCAGCGAACGTTCTGCACCCTCAACTATTTCAGAGGCACATAAAGGGGAGTTAGGAGAGTTTATTAATAAATTATATGTCATATGGCCTAATTCAATAGGCTTTAAAGCAAAGGTCCCAGTCTCAGACCTTTCCATGAAATCATCTGTAAGCACAAAATTAAGTATGTGCATAAATTTTCTTGGGAGGGCCTAAGGCAATTGCTAAAGGGGTGACAGCATTGTTAGTATTTCAAATCTATCCAAAATAGATGTGTTTAGACTGACAACTAAATCAATAATAAAAAATTGTGTTTTAATAATACACAGAAGTATAAAATAGAAGCTTAGAACTGCAAAACCAGCAAAAAACAGGTAACGTTACTACTAAATTACACCTATTACTGCAAAGTCAAAATACTTCCCTGCTAAAATCTGAGCTACCTTAGCTATGAATTTATAAAACTTTCTCAATCCCTGGCTGTTGCTTTTCTTGTCATAGAAAACAAGATAGGGCTGGGGCAGTCTTTGTGTTGCAGCTCATGCAAACAAAATGTGTCAGAACAATCAAATGCTTGGACTCAATCTATCTGAACCTAAGAGGCTCTTCCTATGCAAAATGCATTTCTGTGCAGTGCAGGAAGGTTTAATTTTAGAAACCTTCCGTTTTTGGAAATACAAATCTGAATCACTTTAGGAATAGACATACAGTAAACAGAAATTAAAAGCAGCTAAATCATAAGAAACAAGGGTAAGGAACTGCAGGCACTGGAAGGAGATCACTTACCTATATCCAGACATATGACCTCTTCCATCCATGTCATAGCCCCCTCTACCTCCTCCCTGTGACCCGCCATATCCTCTATTATCTTCTCCATACCTACTCTTTTCACGTCGATCATCTGGAACAATGAGTGAAACAAAGCGTCAGTAAACTGAGTGCAAACTGCAGTGCATGAAAACTCACACCCTTCAATCCCCCTCCCTCTCCATTAAGTCTGCCATTTAAATCTGAAAAAGTATCAACTCCTAAATCTCTCTTACATCATCTGTGCCACAGAGCAACTGGAAAAAAAAAACCAAGCAAACTCTGCTTCATTATCTCCCTTGGCTTCCAGGGTCACCAGGTATATTGGAATGTAAGCACTCTGTAATTACACTCCATTTTCCAAACATTAAACACATTTTGTCTAAAATATACTTTTCATCTGACTTCCATAGAGCCTTCCCAGTTTGCAAAACACATCAGTGAAGACAGAACAGGGATAAATAGAGTGGGTTGTGCTGCTGGTGTGAAGTTACTGCAAAAAAAAAAAAGGCTTCATCTTAAACTTCTTCTATCTCAGAATTCACCTACACAGCATAAAGCTGGAATGTGAAGTGCAAAAGCTCTTCTTGACTGATCAAGACATGTCATCCCCATGCAGGAAAAAGGTTCAAAATAGCTTAGGAAGAAAATTCCATCTAGAATTTGCAGAACACAGGGATTCTGCAAGGCTGCCTCTAACATATGCAAACGCAACCATTTTGGGGCCCCAAAAGTTTTTCACCTCTGCATAACGTTTTGAAAGTCTTAACAAATAAAACATCCCCCAAGAGAATCAATAAAAGAGCTTTAACTACTCATCACATAACTGCCTGTGGAAGGAAATCCAACTATCTCACAGTCTGTCTGCCCAGTTTTATTAGCCAATATTGAATTCAACCTGTGAATTTTACCTTGGCTGTTGTGGCTATAGCTTCCCTTCTGAGACTGGTAGGATTGCTGAGAGTGGCCATAGGAGCTTTGGTGCTGGTTATAGCCTGACTTTTGGTCATATGAGCCCTGGTGGCCATAGCCTGACTGCTGGTCATATGAGCCCTGGTGGCCATAGCCCGACTGCTGGTCATATGAGCTTGACTGCTGGTCGTAAGAGTCTTGGTTCTGTCCATAGCTTGACTGCTGGTCATAAGAGCTTTGGTGCTGACCATAGTTTGACTTTTGTTCGTAAGAGCCTCTTCCACTTAAAATAAACAGAATTTGAATTAATGTTCACAGAACAGAGAGCAAAGTAACGGTTGAAAATTCATGACATTGCTACAATTTCCTGGTCACAGTTACCTCCTTAGTGGCATATGGATGCGAAAATACTGTTTCATCTCTGTTGGGATATATCTGGCTTCCTCAGTTTCCACTCTAAAGGTAAGGTAAGAGCATCCCTCCTTTCACATATCCCAGTACAACACTTGCTTTCTCCCCTCTCCCCAGTACCATAAATGGCTCATGGAGAGCCCGTGACCTGCTAAACACCAAATCCTTCTCCATGGAACTGCAGGGCAGAGCCTCAGTGCTCAGCTCATGTTGTACTGTACAGCCGAGACTTGCTGCCTAAAAACCCCCAAATCCCCAATTTTGCTTTCACTGATTCACCACCTCTCTTCTTCTGAGCATTCTACCATTTGTCAAGAGCTCTTCTAACTCCTGTGATGGTCTGTAACACACTTGCAAGTTCTTCTCACTTTAGTGCCATCTACACCCCACCAATCTTCATCAGGAACACGGACCAGTAGCACATCCAGGATATTCCCAACACAGTGCAGCTCCACATTCCATGAGGGAGTCATAAATCTTCTCTGACTAATAACTTTAGAGCAACCACAAGGGAATCTCACCTACACCGTGCTTCCCCAGGCTACTTCAGCTTCCAAAGCAGAAACAGAAATATTCTGAAAATCTAGATTTATGGGAGAACAGTTCCATCTGGGTTACCCTTTCATAGCAAGACATAATATGGATTTATGAGAAATAAATTGCATCCAGGGAACACTGGCTGTTACTCATTCCTTTGTTTTCCCTCAGGTACTTAGTTGTGCCTTAACTGTCTTACTTTTTCAGTAACTGAAAATAAATCTCTGAGCTCTGCTATCCTCTCTTCTCTTCCTCCTCCCTGCTTCCATCCTTTTCAAAAGATGAGGCACTAGATCTGTCCCTCTCCAGTCTTTGGTAATATTACTTGCTAGTCAAAATATCTCAAGAAAATAAAAAAAATTTCCAGAGCCTATAGAAAGTTTCCACCAGCTTTTCAAAGCATTTTAAGATCCAGTCCATTGGGTCCAACCAATCTCAAAATATCCCATCTGTGCAAACACCATCTAATCTGCTCTCTTGCAGTCCTAACCTAGCTGTCAGCTTTAACCTTGCTAATCCCAGTGGTAAACAGCTTGAGAAGATTTTTATTAATATCTTCACTTCAGAAAGGTCAGTTCTGCTTCAGCCTTTGCACCATCCCCAACGAAGGAAGTGTCACTGACAGCATCCACTATTTGCTGTTTACCTTCCCTCCCTCCCCACATGACAGCTACAATTTTGTGTCCACCCTCTTCAAAGCTGCCATCATTGAATTCCTCAGGTTCTCCTTATTTGTTACAACCACACATCAGAAAGTTTCCCTCCGATGTCTTTTCTTCATTTTCTTGGTCATGAACAGCCTGTTGGAGAATCTACATGCTGCATTTTTTTTTCCAGTGCACATCTACCGAGTTAAAAACTACATTATTGCCTCTCTATATCTCTAATAAAAGCTCAAAAAATAAAGCAAAGCAAAACTTAATCATATCACTGCCTTTGTTAGGGAAAAAAAGACATCCTGAATGACAGCACCTACTGCTGGCAGATTAAGACCTTGATTTTTTTATATTAAGATGTTCTGTAATAATAACTACAAAGCCAGAAACCAAGTACAGGTTTGGTCAAGACAGATTGTTTTATCACTTTGCAAAAAACTACAAAATCACTTGAACCTTGGACACAAGAATGAGGTATAGGACATGACAGTGTATTTTAATGAGGCCACATGATCCTCATAAAGCTCCAAGATGAGCAGTAACCTCGGGGTGTAGACACAAAGCTTGCAAATTAGACAATGAAGGTATTCTAGCACTAAGGGGCTTTTTAAGTCATTTTGGGAAGTTAGGTTGTGTTTTCCAACACACTCTCAAAGTTGTATCATTAATCCTCCTGAAACTGGATCGAATACAACCATCACTTAACAAGTCAAACACATCTGCAGCAGCACAGTTCTGGATCAGAGTGCAGCGTTTGCATGTGCACACTGAACTTATTGATGAGGATGTAAACCCACAATGTTTTCAGAATTCTACTCGGTTGGCAAAATGAAAGTTAATTCTTAAATTACATTTTTGAATCCTTTATTGTTCTTCCATCAAGAAAAGGCATTCTGAGCCAGATAAGCTGCCTGCAATCTGAGAACAGCGATGAGTTTTCTTGCTAACAGCTTATTTGAAGTTCACAAAAGAGCACTGGAAGTTTATTAAGAATGTGATTGGAAAAGTATTTGTTATGTCTCTTTCCTAATCAAAATACTCATCTTAGTCTACTCTTCATTGCAACCACTATCCAAAGACTCTCTAAGGTGTATGACCTCATACAGTTTGACTTCAAAACAACTGCATCCATCCTTATATAAAGAAATATTCTTCCAGTACCTCCTGATCTTTCAGGCACCACAAAGCTCTTAAGAATGTGGATTTTCAAATATTTGCCTTTTTTAGCAATGACATCAGGAAATTTGCTATAGCTCTGGTTAAGAATGCACAACTGCTAGACATTATTTTAAATAGATACTGGTAAACTCTGCTTCCTTACCCTCTAGACGACCCTTTCTGCTGCCCCTGGCTGCCATAAGACTGCTGGTTGTACGAGCTCTGATTCTGATTTTCATAATTGGATTCATCATCATATCCCTGGGAATCTTGTCCATAACCTGGAAATGGAGGAAGAAAATTTTTAGTCAATATTCACCTTTTAATTCCTGCCAATGAATGTAACAAGCTAACCAAACCTGATTGATTTTGTCCATAGTTCCCATGATAGCTTCCATAGTTCTGTCCATAGGAGGAATTGTCTCCACTCTGCCCATAACCAGAATATCCCTGTAATTTCAAGAATGTACTCAAATAAGTGTAATTTCCACAACAGGTAATTACAGTTTTCCTTGGCCAGACACAAACATCAAGCACAGCTGGGAATGGAATTCTTCCTGGCCCAGGAACAATTATTTTCACCCAAAGAACATCTGCTTTAAAGACATGATGTTTTTTTCAACATACCTGTCCTTGTCCATAATTCTGACTGCTCTGATTGCCATAGGACGAGTAGCTGTAAGAGAAAAATGCATTTAGGAAATGCTTACGTGGCCCCCAATATAGGTTGGAAAGTAAAGGCATTTTTGGGGTCATTTTAAGTTTCTCTTCATTCCAAAATAGGTGTTTAATCCAAGTACTCTGGTTGCAGGCACTTCAGAACTGAACTCCACCAGTGAACTAATTGTTTCCACAATTAGCCCTTGACTGTCAGCAGCCAGAAGAGCTTATTTTAATTTCTGCTGCATTTCAAGCATAAATTTAAACTACATGAAAGCTGGGTTTACTGTAATTTGACAGATTCTTCAGAATCCCAGAAAACTTTATATAAAACAAAGGGCCCTTATGTTTTTCAGTACATTCTTACAGAGTCAATTTTATTTTAATCAGCTACTGTCTGTTTGGTATTTGTTGAACTATCCAACAATAACATCACCATCAAAACCCACTCTAATTTTATATTATACTTACTCATTATTCTACCACTTCAAGCCTTCATAAACTGAGAGAAGAACCATGTGCTAAAATTCATCATGCTCAGACACAAATCCAAACTCGGGCAGTGCTACATGCACAGAACCTTGTGATTTTCATTAGCACACTCAGCATTAGCTGTGATTTTCACACTTCCACAAAAACACTTGTTTCCCTGATTGAAATACGCCCCCAAATTGCAGCTTTGGGCCATATAATAAATATAACAACCTCTGACTGAAATCTTAGTGAACAGCTTAAGGCAGTCGCATGAAAAATATTTCCCTATATTCATATTTCAAAAGTTCTATTACAAGATGTCATTCCAATTTACATCTGATTATTGTCTTCTCTTCAGGACTCTTTTCTTGTTTTATGAGACATCTTGATAAACGTTCAGCTCCAAGCTTTCTGCACCCATAACTCCAAAAACATATCAATGCTCCATCATGCCTGAAGATTCAATCATCATGTTGGGAATACTAAATGGTCTTTTGTTTTGCAGTTTTGCTAACAGCAGAAAAAACAACCCCACACATACCTCTGTTGGCCCCCAGACTGACTGTAACTTCCAGAATCTAGAAAAAGAAACAAGTCATATTGAGAATTTCCAATTGTTTTAGTCCTTTACTTAGTACAGGAGTAAAAAAATTTGGGGAGAGGGAGAAAGGTTCAAGCACACTGGATAATGCAACTACTTTCCCTGCAGAGTGAGACAGGTTCCTCTTTATTAAGAGAAAATGTTAAGACTGGCATGACAGGAACACAGGGGGTAGGGGACAAGACACAGATACAGCCACTTGAAACTGTCTTTTTTGAAAGACCTGAATTCCATTTTCAAGGCACCTCTTCAAGTATCTGGGACTGCACAACCCCTCTAATGGCTGTGGAATATATTGCTATTATCAATGGGCAGAATGCAGCAGCTTAATTAATCAAGCAAAGCTAAATAGGTCAGTCTGCTGAACACTTTTGTAAGATGCCCTAAGAAAGCTCTGCCCAGCAAAAGGGCACAGGTACAGGCAGGATCTCAAGAAATCAGGGATGGAGGAGCCAAGACAATTCCCTTTGCTCATACTGCAAAAGGAAAAACGCTGCTGAGAGCCCAGCAGCACGTGACAGATGCAACCACACAGAACACACACACATTGCTCCATCAGAATTCCCACTGTCAGGAGCAGGCTCCAGCTCTCCAGAGGTACCTCACGGCTCCTGCTGTGGGACCTCTGCACTGCATGGCCTCTGTCTGTCTCACTTTTTATGCAGGAGCCCCAATTGGCTTGAAATTCCCCCCTTCTTGTCAAAACACAAACACCTTCTCCCTGTCTCTGTCAGCCTCCCCAGTACTGTCACTCTGGAGAACAGTCCTGCAAATTTCCTGTTCCTTTCAAATCACTTAATGAATTTACATAAACACTGTGGTGCTGTGGTCTAATAAAAACTACCAGGAACTTCTCTGTTTTCCTCCCTAATTTCAGCCTTTCCCTCACATTCTCTCTCCGAGCTCTACACCCAGAACTGCCTAAAAAGCTGAAACTGAGAATTAATTACAATGCAGGGTAAATGTCATAAATGACTATACTCATTTTCTAATCAAAGCACTCATCAAATTGCTGAATCTGCTCATTATTCCTCTCTCAGCAGGTAATAAATCCAATCCTGCCAGTGCTTACACGTAGAGTTAAACACAGGTCTGCTGAGGGCATCACCTGAGGTGAGGATGTGAGATGAAACTGAGCTACTCAGACACCAAGCAGCATTTTTAATGGTAAAGTATCTCCTCAAAGCAACACAAAGTATCAAATTCTGTATTCTGTAACAGAAACATTTACCAAAACCTAAATGAGATGAAATAATGTTTCATTTCATGTGTCCTATAAAGCAGTTTTACTCAAATGTGAAATATTCTCCTCCTTTTGCACTGCTACACAAGTATTTCACTGCTTTTCCATACTGAAAGGCAATTAAAACCCCAATGTAGATGTGCAACTCAAGTGGATTGTTTGAGTGAGAGTAAGGTAAAATTTTTCCATAGTTTCAACCTAAATGATCACAAGGATTACTATTAAACACATTTTGAAGCTCGGTTATGGTTTATATGCCATTAATGCTGCTAATTAAAGCAAAGAATATTAATGGTTGTATCAGAAAGAATTCTTGGGTGAGGATGTAATTAGCTATAAATTGAAGGGCTACATTTAATCTGAGCTTCTCCCTAACAAACTTATGCCAAACCAAAACACTTTGGGAAAAGTCTGAAAGCAACCAGATAAGGAGCCTGTAAAATATGAAAACGCAGAATCAGAGGAATTTCCTTTATTTATAAATTTTTCTACATCCTCTGTTGGACCTCTCACAGATTTCTGATCAATTTATTTTCGTGGGCTCAAGGGGGACAAGAGGCTGTAAATATTTTTTGAAATTAGCTTATTCTGGAAATTCCTGGATACACATTTTTACGGACTGTTTAAAAAGCTCATGCAAAAATTTCCTGTGGATAAAGTGGGGCATAGGAGACTAATCTCCTTGCAAGGCTCAGGGGGTGGATTCCTCTTACAAGAATCTGCTGTGTACATTTGAAAACTAAGGTTCTTATATGATGTAATTTATATAAAGGAGCAGCACTGTTTTTCAATATTCTCACCAGAAAAATAACCTCATGTTTGAACATCAGAGGAAAAAATAGCAGAGACAGGTGACTTGACTGGTCAGTAGTTGAGGTATGGAGAGAAAATGGGTTTAGTTTACTGACAAGCTTTACTCATTTAGTAGAAAAATCATTATCTGGACTCATTTTAGTAGGTTTGGACACATTTACTTTCCACAACTGTTCCTTGCTTTAAAGGATTCCTTTAACACACCTTGCTTTGTTTGTATTGTGTATCACTCACACTTGCAACCTGAGACAACACAAAAACGGCTGGACCCTAACAAAACATGGCTCACTCCACAAAGCACACACAGCCTTGGAATTCCTCCTCCCACTCTGGGATACACTGCTATCCACGGCTTGCCAGGGGCAGCGCTGCTGGAGGGGGACCCAAAAATCCAACCTCAAAGGGGATGAGGAAAGAGCAGCAGAACACGCTTGCAGAGGCCCCAGGAGAAGCTGGGCTGTGTCAGGTCACCCAGGACAGCAGATCCTGCCTCTGTGCTCAACTAAATCCTCTGCTGGAAAACAATCACAGCCAGGGCGTTTTTAAGCCCAGAGCAGGGGGGTGTGAAGCCCCCACTTTGCTCTGCTGGCACCCCCCGGGTGTGAAGAGCAGATACTGGGACACAAAGGCTGGTCCCTGCGGTGGGGAGGGCATGTCCCAGGAAAGGGGGGCACGACCCCAATGGAGGGGGTGCCCCCATTCCATGGGGGTGCTGATCCAAAGAGGAGCACACAAACCAGGCTGTGGGGAGCAGCAGGACCCAAAATGGGGTTCATATCTCACATGGGATGAGGGGGGAACGAACACAAACCAAATCGGGGGTCCACACTGGGGGGAGGCTATGACCCAAAATGGGGGAACTTATATATGGTGGGGTACGCAAACCAAAGCAAGGTCCACGTCTCACACTGGGATGGAGTGGGGTGGGAACTGCAAGCTGAGGTCCACACGGGGGAAGGACCATGACCCACAAGGGGGGACTTACATTGCATACCAGAGGTGTACACAAACAGGAGGGGGCCTAGACCCAAAAGGGGGGCTGCATCCCACACCCCCTCCGCGCTGAGGACCCCAAGGGGACTCTGCCCCCTCGCCCCCCCCCCGCAGTTGCGACACGGGGGGCGCGCGCCTGGCCACGCCCCCCACGGTGAAGGAGGCGTGGCCTGCACGGCTCGCGCAGCGGGGGCTCCCCGGGGAGGGGGCGTGGTCTCTGCCGAAGGGGGCGTGTTCACGGGGCCACCGGCGGGGGGCGTGTCCCCCCTCCCCCTCACCGACCCGGGGGGGGA
>VYXB01000728.1:84909-160664 GCA_013397135.1 Pachyramphus minor | reverse complement strand
AAGGGGACGGGGACGAGAAGGGCCGTGCCAAAGTACAGCGGGCAGGGGGTGGTGGTGTGTGTGTGTGTTTGAGGGCTGTGCGCGCACAACGGGAATCGCGTACAATGATTGAATTAGTTTAATTAATACATGGTCAGGGCGGTCATGAGGAGATAATGGCGCTATAGGCCCCGGCTTTTTGCCCGTCCCTGGCCTCCTACCCCCGCGGTTCCCTCGCAGCGCCCCAGTTGTGCATCACCGTTTGTGGCAGATGCTGAATGGAGTTTAAAGGAAACATCCGAAATCTGGGTTCTAAAGGGAGAGAAAAAATAGTTTGGCAGGGTTTCTGGCTATCTTTAAAAAAGGCAAATATCAGCTTGGAGAATGCTCTAAAGAAAGGGGTCATGAGCTTGGGAGCCACTTCTATGAAACATGAAGGTTTGCTTTAGAGAGGAGGAGTGATGAACTGAGAAGATAGCAAAAGAGATGCTGATTGTTTAATCTGATTACTTTTACAAGTTGTATTTCTTGTTTCAGATCAAGGTGCCTTCTTGTGGGAGCTGGGAAGTTCGCAGTTGCTGACTAGGGACAGCGTGCACATGCATCAGCCAGGGAACAGCAAGGATTTACCCTGTATTTTCAAAGGCAGTGAGAAGCTTTCTCTGTTTTCAGTTGAATGTTTTGAGCAGATTTGCAGAGAAGTTGGGCTGTTTCTTCCCTCCCTGGGCATAGCAGCAGGAGGCAAATCCCACTGCCACAGCTGAAAATAAGTTTCTGCAAAACAGGCAGTGACTGGAATGATTAATTAAAAGAAAAAAAAAAAGGATGGAGTTGAGTTGCCTGCCTGTCTTTTGGTTTCTCCTTGAGAAACTTCATCTCCTCCAGCCACAACTTTTTGTCCTGTGCCATAAGCCTTCCTGTGGCAACATGGGACCTCACAAAGGCTGCCTGTGCAATGTTGGGATTAGGGCAGATCCCAAACAATGCTCCATAGCCAGGGGAGGTGGTGGGATCTTTTGCTCTAGGAGAGCCTCTTAGTGTTTGTGCATTCCTTAGGGATGGAAGGATTCTCATAAATGGAGACCGGAATTAGTTGAGAGTTACAAGCTCCTGTGTCTGTCTGTCTGCTGATAGATCTGTGCTGTGTTCTCCTGTGGCTCCCAGTCAAAAACTTTGAAGCTAGGATGTGGAAAAGACATCAGCCCTTCAACCCTCTGCTCTTCTCCCTTGTCTGGAAAACAGCAGAGTTCACAGAATCAGAATCACTGGGCTTGGAAGGGACCTCTGTAGGTCATCCAGTCCAATCCCCCTGCCAAGACAGGGGCACCCAGATCAGGAAAAACAGGAATGTGTCCAGGTGGGATGCATGGTGTCAACAGATTTTCTCCTTTTGTACAAATATAGTCTTTTTGTAGCACAATATCCACAGCTCCATGCCCAAATCTCCTCCAACTACAAACTCAAGAACAGATACAACTGTGGTCAGTGCTGACCATGTTTGTAAAACAAGCCAATGGTCATGACCACAGTGAAGGATTTCCCTTGAAGGGATCAAATTAAGTTCTCCCTACTCCATCATCTCCCTATGGTTTCTGCTATGAAACCTGCAAGAACTTTAGTATCTTCATTTGTGAGCTGCCAATTCATCTCCTAAATCTGACTAGAACTGGCCAAATTATTAAACCAGTATTGCTGGGGAATTGGAGACAGACAGAGAATATGAGCCTCATCCTGCTTCAGCCTGGTTTGAACACACAGATGTGGAGGAGGCCTGTCCCTCCATTTGCTCCAGCACAGGTGGGAAGGTGCATGTGTGGTGTGAACACTCCTCTCCACCTCCTTCTGTCACACCTGAAGGGAAATATTTGTTCTGTGTCCAGTTCCACAATTCAGGAAGGACATTGAGGGATTGGAGCAAGTCCAGGGAAGGGCAATGAAGCTGGTGAAGGGCCTGGAGCACAAGTCTGATGAGGAGATGCTGAGTGGGCTCAGTCTGGAGAAAAGGAGGCTTGGGGGGGACCTTCTCTCTCTCTAAAACAGGAGGTTGGAGCCAGGTGGGAGTTAGGCTCTGGTCCCAGACAACCAGTGACAGGATGAGAGGACATAGGCTTAAGCTGTGCCACGGAAGGTTCAGGCTGGACATCAGAAGGAATTTCTACACAGAAAGGGTGATTAGACATTGGAATGGGCTGTTCAGGGAGGTGGTGGAATCACTGTCGCTGGAGGTGTTTAAGGAAAGACTGGACATGGCACTCAGTGCTCTGGTCTGGTTGACAAGGTGGTGTTTGGTCACAACTCGATGATCTCACAGGTCTTTTCTAACCTCATTGACCCTGTGATTCTGTCATTTGCAGCAGCCTGACCCCGCGGTGTGGGGAAGCAGGGGCTGCACTGGCCTGGCTGGAACTCCTGCACCTGAGGGCAGCTGCTCATGGGGATACCCAGCTCAGGCAGGTTCCCAGCAAGACCTCACACCTCCCCACGGGGATATTTTCCCCTTCTGGACAAAGGAAACCCCCCCAATAATTAAATAAAAATTCAAAAGGAGGCGGGGGGGGAGAGCCCCACCCCCGCGCGTCTCCATGGTAACGAGCCTGCAGGCACCTCACGTTGCCGTGGTAACCCCCCGCCTTCCGGCGGCGGCCGGAAGCGGCGGGCGCGCGGGGCGGCAATGGCGGCGCCCAGGGTCCCGCCGGCCGCCGCCGCCCTCACGGTGCTGCTCTCGGTCGGGGCCTCTGCGCCCGGGATGCTGCGGGGTGTCTCCACCGGGCGCTCCGCCGCCGCGCTGAGCCCCGCCGCCCTGCGCCACGGGGAAGGTGAGCGGGGGCCGCCCGCGAGGGGCAGCCTCTGCCTTCTTGCCTTCCCCCCACCCCGTGGGTCCCCCACTTCAGACTTTCCCCAAATCCCCGACAGAGCCTTTGTGTCCTCGCCATTCTGGGTCTTCCCCAAATCCCCACAGAGCCTTTATGTCGCCCCCATTGTGCGCCTTCTCCAAACCCCAGCGGAGCCTTTGCGTCCCCGCTCTCCGCGCCTTCCATAAATCCCCAAAGGAGCCTTTGTTTCCTCACATTCCCGGCCTCCCCCAAATCCCCACTGGAGCTTTTGTGTGTTCCCTCTCTGGGCCATCCCCGTGTCCTGCTCCGGACCCCTTGGTCCCTCCTCTCAGCCCCCATTTCTGGGCATTTCCTGAAGCCCCTCCCTGAGCCCCCTATGCCCCCTGTGTTCCGCCTCTCCGTGCCGGTTTTTTTTCGCGCTTTTCCTGCTCTTCCCTGACCTGCACAAGCCTCCTGGGCACCTATCTCAGCCCCCTTAAATCAGGCTGTTCCCCTTTACCCCCATCTCTGACAGTAAGCACAGTATGAGTATGCTTCCAGGATCTTGAGGGATTTGCTTTCTTCAGTCCTTGTGGTATTTCCAGAATGAGTTTTATCACATTTTTAATTCCTGTGTTCCAGATCACCCCCGTCCACTGATTTCCTTTAGCAGTGTGTGGTTCTCTGAGCTGATGGGTGAAATCCACCACCTCCCCACATTTCTCCGTGGGTTATTTTGTTTTTCACTGCTGTTTTTCTGGCTGTGGGACTGAGGTTGGTGGGAGGGAGGTGGAGAACTCTTTGCCTCTGTCCACATTGAATGCCCAGGAGAACAGCTATCCAAAGGGCCTGGGAGCACTTCTGAGGTGTGAGGTTTGGTGAGGAAAGTCAGCCTTCCAGCAGTTTAAGGAGTGGGGTTTTTGCCAAAATCATTGTTATAATAACATCTATTTTTATGTCTCTTGCCTTCTCTTTTAACAAGACTGAAATTTACTGCAGCTGCTGCTGCTTTTTTCCAGGCAGCTTCCCAGGAAGCAGCAAAGAGCCAGCCCATATGTTTGTGACACCCAAGATAGCACTTGTTTTACTCTATCTGGTTATTTATGCCTGGTTTTAAGGGCCTTGAATTCCTTCTTTTCTACACCAGCATAGAAAGGAAAGCCATTAATTAATCCCACGGGCTCTCTCTCCCTCTGCTCAAGCCGCTGATTTTGGTTTAAAGCAATTAAAAGCTGTGTCTGTCTGTGCTCAGTTCACAGGTTGGTCACCTATGTCTTTGTCTATGAAGACCTGGTCTCCCTGACCTGCGGTGCTGTTGCCATCTGCTACTTTGCCGGCAGCTTTGAGAGGAATGTTGGCACAGTGAAGCACTGCTTCCTCACCATCACCTTCTCCGTGCTCTCTGCCCTCCTCTACCTCCTCCTGGAGCCCCTTGTCTCCCGGGTGTGGGAGGTGGGAGATGCCAAAGGATTCCTGCCGGTGGCTTTTGCCATGCTGGGCGTGTCCACCACCCGCTCGCGGATGAAGAGGACTCTGGTTTTCGGGTGCAGGGTTCCAGTGGTGCTGGTGCCCTGGTTTGTGCTCTGCGTGGCATGGTTTATCCCCCACTCCTCTCTCTTGGGTAACCTGTGTGGGCTCCTGGTTGGGGAAGCCTGTATCCTTTCCAAGTGGGAAGCTCTGAGCCAGAGCAGGATCGTTGGTTCGCGAGGGGAAGGAGGTGCTGTGGTTCTTTTGGTTTGATGGTGTTTCCTGGGCTCTTGCTCTGCATCAAACCCTCCCTGGCTTGGCTCATCCTGTGTTGGTTTTTCACCTCATTCTTCCACTTCCCCAGTGACTTTTGTGCACACAGAGAGTGGGAAGTGAGAATGGTGATGGTCTGTGAACATGGTACTGGGTGGAACTGGGAGAATTCTTCAGGGAAGGTGGTTTGTGGGTAGAGGAGGACTGTGTGTGGCTGTGTTAGAAGTGACTGTGTTTTGTCTGCAGACCTCCTTAACATGCTCCTGGCTTCAGATGGTCTTGGCTACTGTTTCTGCCTGGATTTTTCAGAGTCAGTGGGCTCTAAGCTGGACCGGGTGTTCCCTTTCACTCTGCTGAAGAGGATCCCAGGGCTGAAATACATCCCAGGGTCCTTAGCAGAGAGAAGAGCCTCTAACAGCACCAAGTAAGTACAGGAGTTCCTGTGGGAGATCTTAAAGGGGAATTTTGAAGTGTGAGTAGAGGCTTTAAATCACCTTTAAAAGCTGGATTATGCTTGTTGGGTTCATATTGTGGGTGTTGGGGGGGGAAGAGTCACCCTTTGATGTTACACTGGTGACATTACTGGGACTCATAAATTACCACTCATTAACTCAACCAGGTCTTTAGTGAAAGCTGAATGGAGGTGAAAGACCTCTCCTTTGCTGCAAGGGCAGTGTGTGTACACATGCAAAGGTATTGCAGCTCTGGCTGACATGAAAGTTGTGTAACTTTGCCCTGGAATTGGGGTTTAAGGCATTTATTCCTGGCTGTGTGGCTCCCTGGGGTGTGATCCCTATCTTTATTTGCCCCACCTTGCCTCCCAGGAATGCTGTGAAGCGAGTTGTGTCCAAACCTATGTAGGAGCAGAGTGTTATAAATCAAGGATGTCACTTAAAAAGTTCAATGTAGGCCTTTTGGTCTTTTTTAGCCTTTCAGCAGGTTTTCAGTGCCAAGGCAATGTTGCTTTACTGAAAAGAAAACCAACCTTGGGGCCCATGGCTGACATTCAGGAGTGGTTTTAAGTTTATGTATTATCACAAGCCTTGAGAACTCACTTGTATTCTAAAAAGATTGAAAATGTAGGTCAAATATTTACCTGTTCTAAGGTGCCATTTCAGCTTCACAGAGGAAGGATAGTTTTCTGTTAAGGGTTAAATTCTGTGTTTTGTTTCAGCCCTCAGCTCATTGTAAAGCTTTATTTGGAGTGGAAACATTCCCAGGTGTTTGCATTGCCCTCACCCATGGGGAAGCCATAAAACCAACCCTTGCCTGCAGCAGGAGTGTCCCCCAGGTCCATCAGGGCACTCAAACATGGGAGTGCTTGCAGGGAGGGCGGGCAGATCCAGCAGCATTTGTGGTTTTAGTCTCTCCTTCCTGTGCAAGTGCAGCTTTTGGGAGGAGGAACTGTCTCCATGCTGAGCCTGTGTCAGCATCAGTCCAGTCCCTGCTGTGCACAGCACCTCAGGGTCTAAACCTGCTTCCTTTGGTGAAGTGACACAGACTGTTGTGACACAAAGGTACTTACATGAATATTTGACTATCCAGCAGGGCGTGGGAAGGTGTTTCTAGGATGCTTCCACTGCTGCAGCTAAATTTGCATGTCTGTGTCTTAGATACAACTTCTGTATGTGCTTCTGCAGCTTCATGTTGATTATTTTTGATTTTTAATAGTTTGGGATTTGTTTTCTTCTTAAATTTTCATAAGATTCAGGCATCAACTTGCCACCAGGCAGGACACGTTTCTACGAGGTCCAGGCTTTGGCATCATGTTTGTGACCACAAATAAAATAAAAAACAAAACAAAAAAGCCCAACCCAAAATCAAATTAATAATTTAAAAGCAAAAATCTAAGCCTGAAAACCCCAGCCTGAGCCAGTCTCTTATTCTTGCTGGGAATCTGGCAGTCATGGCTTCATGAATATTGCCTTGATTCTCAGCACTCATCTGCGTGTTGTGCGTGGGCTGAGCAGCACTCCTGAAGTCCCAGAGGCTTCAGCTTCTAGGCAGATTGCCTCTCTCCTGTTTTGGTGGATGAGTCATCCCTTCTGCTGGCAAAGACTTTCTAGCCCTTGCCTCTGAATAATTAATTTCTAACTCTCCCCTCCATCTCTTTTTTTTTTTCTCTATACTCTGGGCTCTTACTCGCACCAAGGGCCTTTATGTTTTCTTGATAAACACTTGGCAGCTGTGACTTATCCTGATTAATGCCTTGGCAGATGTGTCCCTCACAGGCCAGGGAGGATGTGCCCAGGAATCTCAAAGCACATTGAAGTTTGGCTTTTGTGTGTTCCTTGCACAAAGAGTCTGGGGCCAAGAACCACACTCGTTCAGTGGGTGTGGAATTGATGTGGGTTGGCAGTGGGAACGTCTGTCCTGGGAGACCAGTAAACCTATTTTTTACTCAAGTGCTGCTTATAATAAGAGCTTCTGTTGTAGTGAATCCGTCTGATGGATTGCAGTGACCTCTCTGAGTGCTGGTCAGGAGGAAATCAACCCCCAGGGCACTTCCAGTGCTAATTAGGCAATGCCAGTTCTGAGCACCGAGTAACTTTCTGTTTTCTTCCTGCCCAGGATTAACCCTGCACCAGGCACTTACCCCACCCAAAGCTACTACTGCCCTTCGCCTCCAGCTCTTCCTGCTTCCCAGATGCAGCATCCCAACGCTCAGAGCCGGGGGTTTCATCACAGCTGTGCTCCAGGACATGGCCGCGTGCCGGGACAAATGGGATCTCAGCAGGGCCACGCTGCAGGACACAGTCTCAGTTCTTCCCACTGCCAAGCCAGAGGTGCCTTGGGAGAGTGTTGTGGGCAGGCCCACATTGGAGCCTCCCCAGGACAGTGCTGCCAGCTGGGCACGTTCTCTCCCCCTCAGCACATGTGCCCGACTGTTCCACAGCCACCTGTGGGCCTGGGCCCCCTGGCTGGTGCTCAGCAAGCAGCCGGGTATCCAGCACCCACAGTGCCTCCTGTTGCAGCTGAATTTACCAGAGTCCAGGTGTACTGATCCTCCAGGGAGCATCAGGACTCACACAGGGACAGGACCACTGTGTGATGGTCATGCAGCAGTGCGTTGCTGGCATCTTTGCTGTGTCCAGGGTGACTGCTGGAATGCCTTGGTAGCTCCAGTGTAAGCCATTCCCCTGCTCCCTGGCATGGGCTACTTGAATTATATTTGCTTTATAATTGTTTCTTTTTACTTTTTGATATTACTGGGCGTGGAGACTGTATCAGCTCTGTGCACTTCTCATCCTTTTGAAGTCTTTTGTCGTTGCTGCATTTAGCAGCTGGCTTTTTCCATACTGCCACTGGAGTTCCAGTGCACCAGCTCCCTGAATCCAGGTGGGAATCTCACTGTCAAAACACTGGAGTTTAACTAGGCTGCAGCAAAAAGCACATGTCCCATTTACACTCCTGTCTTGTTTACAGGTGTGGTGTAGCTAGGACCCAAAAGAGGTGGGAATCAGGCCAGCCTTAGTTAATATTTGAGTGGAGGAGGACAGATGTCTGTTCTACTGGTGACTCCACTAAAAGAGTGCCACGAAGAGGGCTTGTTAAGCCAAGCTGGGGCAAGAGGATTGACCACAGAACATCCTTCTCTGCCACCACAAAACACAGCTCTAAAATGCTCAAGGTCCTTCTTAGCTGCAGTCTGTGCCTGCATCAACACGTTGCCTTCATTTTCTGATAGCACTGCACCAGCTCAGCCTGTGTCACCAGCACTTGTTGATAAGGCCACCTCAGATGCATGGGAAGTAGTGGGAGATTCTTCAATAAGGAATTTTGGCCATTTGTGTAGCAAATGTTTGTAAATCCAAGGAATGTAGCAGTGCTGTTGGAGGTGTTCACACTGCTCAGCTTTTCAAGTCTCACCCACCAATATTAGCACAATCTCTCTCTGTTTTCTTTGGAGCTGGTGGGCAGGTGTGTGGGAGAGGGGAGTTTTCAGCAAAGGATTTGGAGCAGGATGCACTGTTTGGTGCCTGTGGCTGTAATGAAGGAGTTTGGTTGAGTTGCTGGGATTTCAGAGTTATTCCCAGCTGTGTAGCTGCTGTACTGTGCCATGCCCAGAAGGAATCTGCTGTCTCTGTGCCTGTAAATCAGCCAGGATCTCAACTATTGCCCTTGACTCTGCTCAGAGTTTTGTTGTGTTCCAAACAAACGTGCTGCATGAAGCACAAAGGGCCAGTACTGCTCCTGGAGATGTTCCTGCAGTGCTTCACCCGTCCCCCAAAACACAACAGCCTCAGGGCTCCTCCGTGCTCCCAGTGAGCCTGACCAGAGGCAGCTCTGGCAGCTGCATGTTCCAAAGCAAGTCCATGTCCCTTTGATTTTTCCATCATCAGCGTCTGAGGAAGCCCCTTGTTGCTGCACAGCCACTTCTCCAGCAGGCTGGAGTTGAGGGCCAGCTCTGTCTCATCCCTGATTGTTTCACTCCTCCATGGAGTCACAAATAGAGTTGACTTCATGGTCCCGTTTTTCCTGCTGACAGCAGTTGCATTGTTATGTGTTTAGCGTGGAGCAAGAGCGGGATAGGGAGCTTGTTTGGAATTTAAAAGCATGTTTTTAATTCCAGGAAAGAAATGCTAGAGATAACATTGAAATCTTGATACTCCAATCGCTGCTTGTGCCTTGATTTTTCCTCTTTGTGAAATTCTTGCCTGTAAACCTAGGAATTTTATCATTGATTTTTCCAGGAGGGTGATGAGCATTGATAGCAATCATAAGTGTTGTGTACCTCCAAATTGGGAGCTGGAAATAGAATCTGAAAGACAAATTGCTACGGTCTCTGGGTTTGCTTTTAAACAGGGAGGTGGAGCTGGGTGGGGTGGGATCTGTGGGTGGCTGATGGGTGCCAGCTCCGTTTCAGGCTGGTGGCTTTGGGCATGCACTGAGGACAAGTGGAACTGCTCCCTGGAAAACACTGGAAGCTGGTTATTTTTCCTTTCCAACTCTTATCAGTTGATCTGGTGAGAGATTTGCTCTCCCTGCAGAGCTGTCAAAGGGATGGCACGTTTCCAGGCAGTAGTTTCCTGGTTTTATAGTGGCAGAGGAAGTCCTGGCCTGTAGGAGTCACCACAGTGTTGCTGCTGGAACTGGGAACAGCCCTGATCCCAGGGAACAGACAGCAAACCTCCTTCCAGGGGGTGAGCTGGGCCCCTTGGCCCTGGCAGTGGGGGGACATTCCTTTCCATGCTGGGACAAGACAACTGCCACAGCCTTCCAGGTGAGCAGGACCTGCCAGATAGGGACAAAACCACAATTTGGTTTGTTTTTTTTTTTTTTCCCTTCTGCTTCCAGGTCTTTTAGGAGCTTCTGGGTGATCTTGGCAGATCACTTAATCTCTCTGATCTCTACATCTTCCACTGTGTCCCCAGGGCTGTTCCAAGTCCAGCTGCACCTATTTGTCCAGTGCAATGTGTTGTACCTTCAGTGCCCTTCAGATGGATGTTTGTAAAGATTTATTTTCTGGTGAGGTCTGTTCCCTGCTTTCCTTAGGGCAGCTGTTTCACAGTGAAATTCTGTTGTATAAATGAGCCAAGGACTTTTTGCTTCTCCAGCAGTGGAGTCCAAGCAAGTCCCAGTTCCCCAGGGCTGGTGGCAAACTCAGAACTCCTTGCCCAGGGAAGTTGCTGGGAGGGAGGGAAGGTGTTGGCATGAGACACTTGCAAGCGTGTCTAAGGCTCCAAAGAGGAATTAAATTTGGCAGAGAGGGAGGTAAAAGTCATCAGCTCACTGGGCTTGGGCATTTGCCTCACTAAGCTCCCAGCAATGTTACTCATTGCATGTTGCAGTACCAGCTTGTTTCCTTGGTGGGGAGACAGAGAATGGAAGTTCCTAAAGCAGGAAGAAAAAAAAAAAAAGAAAAAGAAAAAAGTCAATAACCTCCCAGTTCAGCCAGGGATGGCTGCCCCTGGGAACGTGCTGTCCCTGGAGCCTTGTTATTCTGTGCCCCTGGTGCATTCCCACTAAAGGCCACTTCATTCAGTGCCAGGATTGTGTCTGCCCTGGAATCCGGGTGTGCAGAGAGTCCAGAACATCCCTTAGGTTGACCCCGTGTCCTCAGAGGGTCACTGCAGAGTGACAGAACTCTGGGGACAAGCACTGGGAGCTGAGCCAGCTGCTCCCTGTTCTCAGGATAGTCGTCCTGGTGCTGGAAGGATGCTCTGGAAGAGCCCAGCTCTGTCCTCTCTGCTCTTCTGCACCCGCTATGATGCAAGAGAAAAGAAGTGGGGGGTACATGAGGAAAGCAGAACCGACTTGGACCTGCACTGCTGCCCCATTTGGGAGCAAGGAGGGGTCCTGCAGAGTGGGGAGGCCTGGCAGGAGACATCGATGCTGGAGGAAAAACAGGTCTGTGTTCCTTTGCTTTCCTGTCCCTCGTTCATTTGTGGCAAAGCACACCCATGCAGTTATCCTGACTGGGGGCCAGGTTCCCTGTGCCAGGGCCAGGATTCTGCCAAACACCACCTCCATGGCTGTCCCATGGGGTCCCAGCCTGTTTGCTGGCACTGTTAAGTGTTCTGTGGCCAAAAGTTCAGCCCCAGCCTGTGTTGGGGACAGAAGAGAGCTGGAGAGGTGGGAGAAATAGGTGTGACAGAGCAGTGACCCAACAGGTCCCTGTGGGCTGGCAGAGCTCTGCTTTTTCCCCCGGCAGGGTTTGGGCTGGGTATGATGAGATCCCAGCCCCTTCCCTGCTGGCACAGAACGGGCCAGGCTGTGCTATAATGCCTGTTCTCAGTCCAGGCACCTGCTGGGATGACCCAAACCAAGGACCTGCTCTGTCCTGCTGTCCCATCAGTGATACTGTGATCTTTAACCCGCAGCCATTCAGCCCATGTAGGACAGTCACAGACCAGAGCCACGCCAGGGCAATTCCATGGGGTTGATCCCAAAACTGATGCAGGTGGCAGTGGTGCCCAGCTGACTTTACACCCCTCTAACCTCTGCTTGGATGCCATCATGAAAGGGGGTGTTCCTGCAGTTCTGGGCACCGCTGCCTCAGAGCTGGTGCTTTTTGGGTCCATGTCCCCTCCTCACAACCCTCCTGGTCCCCCAGGTGCCTGCCAGTCCCAGCTTGGACTTTGCAATTTCCCTGAGGATTTTATTGACTCTGCAGGGAGTGTCAACACAGCAACAGCATCAGGATGGTGACTCTGGATGTGCCAGTGCCTGGCTGAGGGAGGGGACACAGCCCCGTGTGACCCCACACAGCCTGGGGCTGCTCGGTGGGGTCAGGGTGGGCCGTGTGCCTGGCTTTGGCCAGGCTGGACTTAGCTGAGCTGTGACCCATCTTCCCAGAAAAAGGAGAGAGGAGAGCAGTGGTCCCCTCATGCCTGTGGGACCCAGGGCCTGGGGGTCCGGGTTGCGAAATGTCCTGCTGGGACTGCCGGGGGTGTTTCCAGAGCTGCTTGTGCAATTCCCCGGTGGTGGCAGCCTGAGTGCTGAGAGAAAGGCCGTCCCAAAACATCCGAAACATGTGCTCTGTGGTTAAATCAGGAGCATGTGCTTGTGCTGGCTGTGAGCTGGCTGAGCAGGGAGCCCCTCGGGTCCCAGGGAGGGGCGGCAGAGACCAGGTTCCAGCCTCTACTCTGGAGTCCCCTGACCCTCCTTGGGCCCTGCGCCAGGGCGGGGGCCTTGGGGAGCTCTGGGGGGCCCCACAGCAGCACCATGTGCACACAGGCACCGCACGTGGCCACAGACAGGGCTCTCAGGTCGGGGGGTCCTGGCTCAGGCACAGCCTGTGTCCAAAACTGACCCCAGCCCATGACACCACCATGACCCCAAACACGACGACACCATGACCCCAGCCCTGACCTTAAACCCACCTTGACTGCAAACCAGACCTGAACTCTGACGCCAGTTCTGGCCCCCACCCTTACCCCCCAAATACAACGTTGGCTCCACTGGTGTCTCCCCACCTTGCCCCAGCCCTGACCCACTGCTTACACACACTGTGACCCCAAACTCCCCCGACCCCCGTTTTGCTCCCACCCCGCCCCTGCGCTCCTGTCCCTTTAAGACCCCGCCGTCCTGGGGCCGTACCAACGTCTTTTCACAGAGGGGGGATCGCCTTTGGTAGGCGCGCTAGCAGCCTATTGGCGNCGCGCTAGCAGCCTATGGGCGGGCGGCGGGGGCGGAGCGTGTGCCCCCCGCGCGTGTGGCCGAGTGGTGCGGCCCGCGGTACGTGCCGGCCGCGCCGGGGCTGCGGGAGCCGCCGGGTACAGAACGGGCCGGGCCGGCGGTGGGTGCGGGGCTCCGCGGGGACACTGGGGACTGGCGGGGTACCGGGATCGTGTGGATGAGGAGGGGTGGGCTCGGGGATCCCCTGTGCCTGAGGGGGGGCTGGGCTTCACCACTGGGGTGCTCTGTGGTGGGGAGGGGCGGGTGGGCATCCGCTGGTGGGGGGGATGGGATGAGAGGGGACGGGACGGGGGTGTCCCTCTTATACTGGGGGGATTGGTGTGACTGGCTCCGTGTGACTGGGAGGAATGGGATGACTGAGGTCCCGCCTATGGCGAGACTGTTGCGAGTGGTCCTGCTGTGATCTGGGGGAAGGTCGATGTGAATGGACCCTCTTCTAGTTGAGAGGACTGGAATGACCCTCTGGTCATCCAGTTATCTGGAGTCTGGTGTGACTGGATCCCTGTCTTTGGGGGATACTGAGATGTCTAGAGGTCTCTCTTACCTGAGGGAGGGGAGGTGCTGGCATGACCAGATTTCCCTGGGTTTTGGGGTATTTGATGTGACTGGTCCCTTGTCATATGGCAGGGATTGGGGTGACTAGAGCCCCCTTTTTCATGGGGTCTGATGTGAGTGGATCCCCTGTTTGAAGGGGACTGGCACGACCAGTGGCCTCTGTTATTTGGGGGGTCTGGTGTGACTGAGTACCGTGTTACTGGGGGGACTGGTGTGACCAGGGTCCCCTATATGGGGGACTGGCTTGAGTGACCCTCCCCTGTAATTTGGGGTACCCCTATCATACCTGGCTCCCCGGGGCCTGTAGGGCAGGGGGCTGACCAGCCCCCTGTGATGGGGTTGAGAAGGGGGTGTGAGGCAGGGTGGGCAGCCAGGGAGGAGGATGATGCTTGCCTTGTCTCGCTTCCACAGTGCTGAAGGATTGCTCAGACTTACCCCATCTCAGGCTGTTGCTGGTTAAAAGCCTTTAATGAGCTTAATTTTCTGGCACTTCCCTGCGGAACGTTATTCCCAGGATTTAACTGACACCTTTGCTGCAGGCTGGGCTGCTTTCCTGTTGTTCCACCTATTTAACTTTATAAGCTGCTGGGGTGTGGGAAGACTCATTGCCCCTGTCTTTTCCTGATGAAATTGCTTGGGAGAGTGAAGTTACTCACTTAGGGAATGTGCCTGTCAAAGGAAATAATGGAAAACCCCCTCTTTGGGAATATTAAGGCTGGAGGGGGTGAAGACACCTGGATGCCGGTGTTGGGAGTTAGTCATCAGCGTGGAGTTGGTTCTTAGGAAGTTGTTTTACCTACAGGAGTAAGCACTGCTGGTGCAGCACTGGAGTGTGCTCTGTTCTGCCAGTGTTTAGGCCTTGGGTTGCCTTTCAGAGTGTAAAAGAAATACGAATACTTAGTGGAATGTGTCCAGAGAGGAGAGATCACTGAGGCTTTCTGATGTGAGCCTGTAAAAAGTGAAGTTTGGTTTTGTACCTCTACGACTCTTTTTAAAAAACAGAAACATACATCCAGTTGAGAAGCTGGAAAAGCACAAGGAAGGGTCAGGTCTCTGTTTCTGAATTCTGGAAGTGACTCAATGATATGTTGGTGGGGACGTCCCCTCTTACACAGAGCTCTACACTCTGTGTGGGCTGTCGATAGGAGCTGCAGGGTTTCATGTGTTTTGTTAGGCAGCAGAGTTGTGCATACTGGGGCACACATCCCTTTTGCCTGGGGCTTTCTTCCAGTATTTCTGTGATTCTCTGAGAAATCCCGATGAGCCCTTGGACACATGCAAAGCACCTCGGTGATTAATGCGCTGCAGGTGAGGAAATTGGTGTTTTGTCTGGGAAGGGCTGGTGAGCCAGACCCTTCCTGGAGAACCCAGCATTGTCCCAGCATTCTTCAAATGCATCATGTGCTGGTTGACTGCACTGAACCAGGGTGTGCACGGCATGGAGTGTGTCTGAGTGCTGCATGTGGATGTGATGGTGCATGAGAACTGTATTTGCAAAACAGGTTTCTGTAAAACAGGGAGGATATAGGTGCTGCAGGAAGAAATACCAACTGACACAACTGAGTGCTTTCTTTTAATCTTCATGTGTGAAAGCCTTGGAGAGCGAGGTGAAGACTGGGCAGGATGGAGAGGGTAGTGTCATACTTAACCCTCTGTTAATCAGTCCTGCTCTGTTTGTGACAGAGAAAAATCTCTTGTTTGTCATCACTGTGCAGGTGCCTCTTGTTCAGTCAACAATCTCTGGGGTGGTGCCATCTGGGCAGCCAGGGTTGAGCAAGTAAGTGCCTTCTGCAACTTTTATTTTGTTTCTTCCAGAGCAGCTGGAGGAGCTTGACGGGGCCATACGACCAGAACTTGTCTTGGGGGAGCCTTTTCCTGCTGCTCTCCACACTTTGTGCTGGAGCTCACAGGCCCCATCAGCACTTGCTTGCAGATATATAAGTGCCAGGTAACCCCTTTATTTTGAGTGTCACAGGTTGTGGAGTGTCTGTGGGTGCAGTTGGGTTTGGGGAGTGTGGCTGACAGTGGGTGCTGGGAGTGATGGGTTTTTTATCCCATTCACCCTCAGCAAAAGCAACGTGTGGAACTGTGTTTGACTGAAATCCCCTTTGATCTTTGCTCTGCCCTTTGCCTGTTGTGATGCAGCAAAGGTTGTGTGTTTGCTCAGTTCTGACAGACTAGGGAAAAGGCTTCCCTGCTCAGGTCTTCACTCCTGCCATCTCCTCCCCTCCCCTTTCCTCTGGTATAAAAGAAAACTGCCCACAGTTATCTCTGTGGCCACTGAACTTTGTTTTGTTTCCTGACGTGGACTCTCCCGCCTCTAAAAACACAATTTGTAGAACTTGCATAAGTTTCTTTCCCAATGTGATCATTTGATCCCAGCGATGAGATTACTTTATCCATGGTATTGTGGAGAGTGAGTCACCGGCCCTGCAGTGACAGGTGCACCTCTGCCAAGATTCCTTTTTTATGGGCTCTGAAATTTCATAGATCAGAACAAATAATTACAGGCTGCTCCATAATCTCTTGGTGTTTATCCTCAAGTAAACGTTCAAGCTGATTGTGTGCTGCTGATCACTCACGTAATCCAGAAACACCAGAGGCCGTCTCTGGTGGCTTCTGTAGGGCCACAAGTCCAAAGAGTGGCTGAGTTTGACCTGTGGCAGCAGATTATTGTAGTATTTTTGCTTAGTTACCAGCCGTGTCTGTCGAGCTATTGACTAATTTACCTTTCTTGCTGTGTGGAGGTGTAGATGGCGAGGTTTGGAGTTGAGGATGGGGTGGGGTTTTTCTCCTTGGGGACATCTGGCTCTGGCAGTGCATGGGAAGTGTGCAGGGAAGGTTTAGCAACTGGCTCAGGGAGTTGGTAAGTCCAACTTGGCGGTGCTGGCAAGTACACCAGGTCTTGCTGCGTGGTTGCTTGTGAAACACATCAATTGACTGGCTTTCACCCCTTTCACGGGTCATTGCTGCATCTCTGGGTTCCAGCTAACTCCAAGCTTTGGAGGAGCAAGCTGATAAAATGCCTGAAAGGATTGTGCAAGCCCTGGTTGTGTAACAGGGCTCTCTGCATAATTTCGGGAGGTAACAGGAGCAGCTTGTGTTATGAAGGGGAAGAAAAATCCTGTGTCAAGTATCTTTTGTTTATGTTGATTGTGCTGGGGAGTTGGAGAGCTGTGGTTTTTGCAGCTTGGGGTCAGCCTTTCAGCCTGTGACCTCTCTTATTCCTTAGGTTGTGTGATATCCCATGGCCTGTGTCCCTTTTTGGCACGAGGACATCCACTTTGGATATGGAATTGATGTTCTGGTGCCTGTGATCGTGGTTAATTGCAGGGACTGGGGGGGGAAGTTGCCTGTATTTCACAAATGTTCGAAAAAGTGAAATCCAGATTAGATTGCTGTACCCATGGCAGGCAGGGAGGGTCATAGGGTGACTGCACACCCTTAGACAGGGTGGGCAGAGCAGGAGGACAGCTCTCCTCCAGAGTTACCATGGGATATAGGGATCATGCAGACACACTTCTATCCCATACAGCAACATAGGAGACAGGCTTGCAATGTCTGAAAAGCTCTCACATCCTCAAAGGAAAGCTGCCTTATAAATACAATATGTCCCAGCTCCACACAAACAGTTTTCTTTAAATAAATAAATCCCACAAATATCCTGTTCTGATCGCAGGTCTTCACAGTCCCTAAAACTTTGCAAGATCTATTTAACAATGTCCCTGTGATGCTTCTCCAGCTGTTGGTTTCAAAGGAAACCTCCCAAAGGAGAACAGCATTGGAGGGTTTTGCTGTCCAAACTCTTCCTGGTGGAAGAGGTCAAAATCTCTGGTTACTGACCCCATCTGTAGCACTTCCCTCCCTGTAGAGGCTGCAGGCAAACTCACACCAACCCTCAACAAACTCAGGCACAGGGTGAGCAAAAGGCCTGTTGGGAGGAGCTGAAATTACAGCCATGGCTGTGGCAGCACAGGGCACAGCACTTGCAGGAGAGGCTGCTGAAAAAAGTACCATCTTTTGTCTTGATCTTAAAAAAAACATCTTCAGCAGGACCTGAACCATGCAAAATCCATGCCTGAATGGGTTGCTCCTGAGGTTTTTAGCAGCCTAACTTGGCAAAGGGGTGGTTTAAAACTCCTGCAGACTTGTCTCAGCTCCTGCATATTGGTGGTGGTGAGACCCCTGTTCCTCTTTCAAACAATGGCTGAGGTGTGGTGCTCTGGATTTGTCCCTCCCTGGGAGGGGAAACTGGGGAGCAGTACTGGTTCACAGGGGGGTCAGTTTACCTGCCATTCTCAGGTTTTGTTTACCCTGTAACCCTGAACTCTTGTTTTTCTGTGCTGGCTCACGTTAATCCATGGGAAGGAAGGTGTTCAGGTGCCTAAGCTGGTGAGATGCCCCATGCCCTTGCTTAAAGGTCAAGAGACAGGCTTTTATCTGGTGAAAGGAAGTGTGCAAATCTAGTAATTCTGGGTTGTTTTCTTTTAAGGCAGGTTGGCAAGTTCAAATTAATTTTTGTGTTGAATAATGCCTCTAAATCCTTTGGTTCAGTGTACTGGTCTTGCTGCACGGCCCTGCCTCAGTACACCCACAGTACAGAGTTGCTTTCTGCCTCAGTAAAGCTGTTCTTGTTCTCTTCCTTGCTTCTGCAGCTGCTCTGCTGTCCTTGAATAAGACCCATGGGCCAGAAAACATGGGAGTATGACAGTGAAAGCTCAAATATGCAGTATTTCAAGATCCAGACTGATGTGCATTCCACATCTGTTTTGTGCCTAAAATAGAAGTTTGGCCAATGCCTGAGCCGGTGTGTCAGGGTCTGGGTAGATGAGACCTTGCACAGTGAGAATAACTTTTGCTTCACAAGAAAACCCAACAGCTTTTGTGTTCCTTTCCCTGCTTTAGGTGCTGCTGCAGCCAATACCTCAGTTTAGATTGGGAATTCTGAGCTGGTGGTAGTGCACAGAGGCACTTTCCTGGTTTTGTGCGAGGCTCTGCTTTCCACCCTTCCTTACTGAGCTGCTGCTGTTTATTGGGAAGTTATGGGATGTGCTGGAATTGTGGGGTTTTTTTAAATATGTGGGAAGGAAGTGATAGGGAAGCACTAGGTGTCTGGATTTCACCTTCATGCCTAGTGAAATCCAAACCCTGGCTCATCCAGCCCTGTTCCACAGTAAACCCATGGTCCAACGGAGGCTCTTGGGGCAAGGAACCTGTGAGGTTTCCCACTGTCCCTTCCTTCCCTCCCCAGGAGCCCAGGAACTCACCTGTGTGGTGATCCCACCCAAAACAGGAAGCCTGTGCAGACCAGACCAAGCACAGCCATTTATCTGGCCAGATGCATCTTTGTATTGATGGGAAATGTGATCTGCACGTGGCAGAGCTCTGAAGAAAAGGCTGATCTGAGGGCTGGTGAGGCCAATGTTAAATAACCTGGATCTGGGCACCTGCTTCTGTGTACTGCTTTTGTTTTGGAAAGGACCACTTTCCTCGCCAGGTATTCTTTTACTAAAAAGGAAGGGGAAAAAAAAGCTAATTTGAGACTGGCACAGGCTGATGTAAACAGAATTTCTTAGTCTAATTGGTTGCATTTGTACTCAAAGAGGAGAGAGAGAAGATCTGGTTTTGTCCCAAGTGTCTCCTGACCTAATACCACACACAAACATGCAGAAGGTCTTCACTGCAGTGGGTTTCAGAGGAGACCAGGCACAGGAGACTGGGCAGAAATGCCACCTGCACCACAGCCCCGCTCCTGCTGCTGCTGCCACCCCTCTCCTTCCTCCTGGCCTTGTGTCCATGGGGCTCCTCTTTCTGACACAAGTCAGTGACCCGCCTGTCTTGTGTCATTAGTGGGTGAAAGAAGAAACCTTTGCTGGTCACAAGACTGCATTCATGTTTGTGAGCCTCTTCCTTCTCCTCCAGTGCAGTTTCTTTTTGATGCTGCTTTCTGTGCCAGCTCTCCACAAGCTTTGCAGGTGCCCTGGGAATGGAGACCTGTGAGAGGGCGATCCAGTGGCTTTCTTTTGTTCTCCCAGGTGTTTTAGTTGCTTAATTTCTATTTATAATCTTCCTGGTTTTCTGCTGTTTCTGAAGCTTGGGTTGCAGGTCAGCGCTATACAAGGAGATGGAGTTTTCACTTGGTTTGGTCTCCCCTCTGTCCTGAAGTTGTGTTTTGGGGCTGTGCCATGATGCCAGTGGAAATAACTGGTTTCTGACTTAAAAAGCCCAGTTTTAAGGCTGCTTCTCAAGGCTGATCACGCCTGCTCTGTGTTGTGCCATGGTCAGCACAAGAGAAGGGGCCATCCCTGGGGCACACAAGGCGTGTGGTGGGAAGGGAGGTCTGCTCACACACACCCACCTGCACCTATGGAATTCAGGGTGGTCCTTCCTGATCAGGAGGAGGGGTCTGGCAGATCTAGTGGTAATGCTGCCATTCCCAGCCACATGGAGCTTCCAGCACTGGATATCATGACAGCTGTGCTTCCTCTGTGCTCACCAATGCAGCGCCTGTGCTGAGTCAGGGACATGAGGGTCATCATCACGTGACTGCAGGGAGCACGAGGAGTGCTCTGCCAAGCAGTGCCCTTTTGTCCCCTTCCCTGTGTGTGGGTGTGCAGGGCTCTTACCAGGAGTGTGAACTGGAGAAAGCCAGTCTGAAGGAGCCAGTGGCTCTTTGAGCGTGTTTTGCTCTTAGATGTGGTGGTGACTTGCATGGATCCCTGTTTCTGAGGAACTGGATTGCAGTCCTTTGGTAAGTGTTGCTAGGTGGAACAAGTGGGCTACTGGAGGGGAGATGGGCTCTCCAGGGCATGTGTTGGCACTGTGACGGTGTTGCTGCAAGACACAAGTTGAGCTCCTTGCTGCGGGGGTGGTTTGACTTCAAACCACTACCTGCTGTCCCTGCTGGTGCTCAGCTGAGACAGCCTGCACCTTGCTGTGGGCTGGGAAGGCTCTGGCTGCCTGCACCCTGCTGAGCTGCCTTTGAATGGAGCCTGGCACCGGTGCCAGTGTCGGGCAGAGGGTGACTAATGGCACTGCCGGCGCGTTTGTCACGCAATTCCTCTTTGGCTCAGCCGTCGTGGGGCTTTTTCCTGCACGTACTGCAAAACAGAGGCTCTACCTGCAGCCCCTGTGTTTATCTGCAGAGGTCCAAAGGGTGCTGATGCTTGGCTCCTGCTGGGTGTTTCATTAAGCTCAGGGGCACTGGAGGTGGAGGTGCAGCCTCTGTGCTGCCCCGTGCCAGGGCAGGCAGAGTCCGTAGGGTGTGTGGGAATTATGGGGAGCCCTTTCTGCTGTGTTGGGCTGATCTTGGGGGCTGTTTGGTGCCTGGGAATCGCTTATCAGAGGTGGGAATGGTGAGCAGTCCTAAGCTTTGCTTGGTCAGCATTCTTCCTTCTCCTTTCCCTCTCAGCAAGGCTGACACTGCAGGCCGTGGTGTGCTGATGGTGGCACAGGGCAGAGTCAAGCACAGCTTGGTCACTGGTTTTTGGAGAGTCACAGGCTGCAGTCCTGGTCAGAGTCTGAAAAGTTAGATTGTGCTGAGGTACTTGAAACTCCTCATGAACATTCAATTACAAAAAAAAAAAAGTCTACTTCAGGCTTACAGAGAGCCAGCTTCCTGTCCAGATTGCCATCTTAGCCTCAGAGCCAAGGCTTTTTGGTCACTAGAAGATACTACAGTGTGACTTACAGAAACATCCTTATGTTTGCAGAAGGGGAAACCTCCCAGCCACATTTCATGACCGTGGTGCTGTGCTCCAGTGTGCTTTTGGGGGCACCTGCTGCACCATCTGCTGGTGCTGCCATCAGCTGTGTGCAAGAGCAGGGGGGGAGAATAGATTCCTTTGGGTTGCTGATCATTTGGCTGTTGACTCCCCATCCTGTCTTGTCTGTTGCAATACAGTTTTTGTACATATTTTAATATTTTTTAACCCTGTGAGCTGATAGCACCTTTAGTCTATATGGGAATCATGGGGGATTTGAGGATGCCTGGCACTGACAGTGCTTCCAGTCCTTTGCTTCCAAGATGTGCATAAAAATTAGGAATACTTTTTTTTTTTTTAATATGAGTATGAAGTGCATCTGTTTGGTAGCCTGGAGACGTGCAGGGAAGGTCCCTGGTGATTTGAGTGATTGTGAGCTGCCATGGATCAAGCAAATTCAATGGATAAAATGACCACCCTTGAAACTGTTGTCGGGGAACTTTTACTTCTGCATCATAAATTTTTTTCTTTTCCCCTTCAAAAACCTGGTCTGATTCTATCAGGGTCCTTCCAGAGGCTGCATAATTCCAAGGGTAGTTAAATTTCAGGTAAGAGTCAGGTTTCTCTTCACTGGATATTAGAATATTAGAAAAAGCATTTCAAAATGAATTGCTGGAAAATTGCTTCTGGAAAATAATTGTTACAGCCAACTAGGTGAGACTGAGATAAACTGAGGAATAATAATCTTCCTGTGCTGGGTGAAGTGAGTCCCTGAATTATGACAACCTTTTAAAAAAAGAAGTGTGAGGTCTAATTTCACATCCTTTGCTGTGTCTGAGTGAACCTTTTCCCCAGGGTAGGGATGGTGAAGAGAAAGCAAAAAGAAAAACCTTTAGGGGGGATATAAGACTTGAATAACTAAATGGGCAAGACCAGCTGGAGCCTATCATCAAAACTAAGGCAGTTTTTGTGTCTTTGCTGCCATCACAAGACCATGACCATGTTTCCTTCCAGGGTTAGAGGTCAGCATATAATATTTGTGCTGTGGAGATTGTGACTGAAGAGAGGAGAGCTTTGTGCACCAGAGCCAGAAGCCTCCAGAAATGGCTCTTCCCTGGCTCTGGGTGGGGGGGTCTGGCTGCAGCTGTAGGGCTCCCCTTTGAAGCCCTGGAGGGCTGCAGTGTGGTGAAGGCCAGGAGATAGCACAGCTTCCACCCCCACATCCATCCATGCTGCATTCCTGGGAGCTGCCTCCCTGAGGATGCCTCTTTCCAAGGCATCACTGCTTGGGACAGCAGTCCAGAGGCTTGAGAAAGCCAAACCTCTCTGGCTTCTGCTTGTCTCCTCTGCCCTGGGAGGCCTGAAGCTCTGCTGATTTGTGCACAGTGATGAATTTTGGCTGGAGACATAGCGCTCCCCTTGCTGAGGAGGGCACGGACTCCTTGGCCTCTGTGAAGGCAGCTGGTGAACATCCATGTCTGAGCTGTCCAGAGCCAGGAGGGAATTGCTGAGCAGCCTGTGTGCTTTCCAGCCTGGGCTGACTGCTGCTCACAACAGATGTGTCTGGCTTGGAACTCTCCCCTGCACGCAATTTGTCACAAGGGAGGCTGCTGTGCTCCGTTCAAGGAGCCTTTCCTAGGGCTCAGCTGCTCTGAGTGCTGAGTTTGGTGCTCAGAAGGGAAGGAGGTGCAGCTTCTGCCCAAAACCAGCTTAGCATGGTCCCCTGCAAGCCTTGTTTTTATTCATGGCTTCCTCTGAGCAAAGGTTTGTCATTGCCTCATGTGCCTTGGGGAAGGGACTTTCGAGGAAAGTGGGTGAAAGACAAGCTGTTGCTGAGGATAATCTTACTGACATGGCCATCCCTGTGTGAGAGGAACTGGCTGCCCTGGTGGAATTTGGGCAATGGAAACTGCCACTGGTGAAAACAAACCCACCTTGCAGTGTTGGAGATGTTTATCCAGGCAGCCTCCTGCCTGTGTCTGGCACTGCTTCCTCCATCTCTGAAGAAGAGTTGGGTCTGTGCTGTGCGTGGGCAGCAGCTGAGGCTCCCTGGACACCAGCAACCCTTCTTTGCCCTGAGACATAATGAACAATTCCAGTGATGAGTGAGATAACAAGGAGAGGATGGGTTGCCTGGCAGGTTTTGGCTGAGATCCTCCTACAGGTGAGGTGGAGTGGCAGTGAAGAAGAGAAGAGCTTATAAATAAAACTTCTGGGGTTTCATCAGGAGTGAAAGCAATAAACCAGCAAAAATTTTCCCCCACCAGTGCGTTCCCCTGCTGTTGGTTGCCAGACAAGCTCCTTGATGATTTACTGGAACCAGATAAGAAGGAGGAGAGGGATCCTGCAGTGAGCTGTGCCTTTTTGGCAACTAAGCTCCAGTTGTGGGGGCTTTAGCTAACAGTTTTGTCTAGAGTTGTACAGAAATAACACCCAGCTCTTGCTTGGCTCTGAGATCCAGTGATGGAAAGCCTGTCTGGACTGAGGGAGGACAGGGTGACCTGCCTGATGGAGAGGAATGTGCAATTTCCTTGTCTGTAGTCACATCACACACATTTTTCTTCCAATGCCCTGCCTTAGTGTCATCTCTGGGAATTTAATGGGAAGCTTTGCAAGTGGTGTTTTAGTGCCCTTTGTAAACTAGTTACTTTCCGAGTTCTCCATCAAATTAAACTTCTTGTGGGGTTGAGCTCTGCTTGGATTGCCAGAATACCTGTCTCTGATCACTGCCATGTTGCTGTGGACTTCTCCCTGTGCTCCATAGGGCACCTTTAATAGCTGGTGTCCTGTGGCACAGGGCTTCATGTTCTCTGGAGCTGGAGTTTGCTTTTAAGGGAAACAACAAGGGGTTGCTCTTTGCTGTAGCTGGTCTCCCTTGTTGGATCTCCCTAAGCATCACCTTCCCTTTTCATCCCAGCTCCTGAATGCATTAGCATAACCTTAAACTTTGGTCACTTTTATTTCTCAGCCCAGGCACAGGCTTGGAGTTTTCTGCTGCTTTCAGCCCCCCCAGAAAAGCTGTCTGGGAGCTTCCCTCTGGCAGTCACAGCTTAGCTCTTCCTTCACAGCTCAGCCATGGCACACATCCTTTTTTCTCCTGTGGCAGCACCACAGCTCTGAGTCACTTTTCTGTGTGGAAGTTCAAATGTCCATGGTCCCCTAGGTTGGCAGGGTGCCCAAGTACAAGATGAGAGTCACTTTGCCCTTACAAATCAAGTTTTGAGTTAATTATCTATTTACTTGGACAGAGTGTGTCCTTGCCTCTCGTAAGATAATATTGTGATCTGGACTGGGGTCAGAGGAGGTCAGAGCTTTGGCACAGCAGTGGGAGAGAGGGAGGGAATGATGGGTGGATCCCCAGCACAAGGATGGGGGCCATAGGGCCATAGGTTGGTGATTTGAGGGCTGGGTACTCATCCTCATGCTACTGCTACAGACTCTGGGTATGGCCTTGGGCAGGTGACAGGTTGCTTAAACTCTGCCTTGGTGAATGGAAAGGAATAATGCAAGGAGATGGAAGTTAAACCAGGGGAGATAGTGGAGGGGATTGGGAAGCCAGAGCCCCAAAAAGAGGTGGATAGTAAATCCAACCTGCAATGGAGGTGGATATTAAATTAGAAGTATTAATCATTTGTGTTGTTATGTTGGTGGGGATGCTCACAGAAGTTTCATGCCACGGTTCTGCTCTGTGGTTTATAAGCACAGCAGTGGGTCCAGGGCATCCTGTCACCCTGTGGCAAGGAGGGAGGAAGCCCTAGATCTGTGGGGTGGCTGGAAGAGTGGGGTCTTCCACCAGTAGTAGTCCAGGGGCTCTGTGTTGAGTAAGGACTTCAATAAAGGGTGGCCCTGAGTCCCTGTTGAGTTTTGCTGTGGCTTTAATAGGAATCAGGTTGAGCTCACTGGCTGGCATGTGGGGCTGCTGTGATGTTGCTGGTAGAGGGAGAGCAGAAATCACTTCAGATGGATCAGCACACATGCAACAGGAAGGGTGTGACACTTTGGGACACAAAAGGATCCTGCAGTGTTGTGATGCAAGGCCTCTCTCCAAAGATGTTGTTGGGCAGCCTTGTGCTCCCAGGACTAAATGTGTAGCAAAAAGCACATTCTGAAGGACTGTTAATGCTCTTCCATGGCACTTTGTGGCTGCTGGTGCTCATTTGTGTTTCCTTGCTTACAGTGCCTCTGACCATCATGGGGGAAGCCAGGATGGACCCAAACCTCTCCCCTCCTGACAGCGCTGCACAGCAGGACTCTCTCTTCAGCATGACAGACGTGTTCCTCATCTCCCTCATCACTGGACTCTTTACTTACTGGTTCTTCTTCCGCAAGAAAAAGGAGGAAGTCCCCGACCTGCCCAAAATGCAAACAGTGTAAGTAACAACTCTCAGGCAGCGCGGTGGGAGTGGAGCTTTCTGTCATGCTTATGATGAGTCCTGGCAGGCTCAGCTGGATTGTAGGAGGCCCCTGGTGAGAGAACCTAGTCCCAAAAGATGTTTCTTTTCTCTCATGTTTCCTCTGAGCTGCGTGTTCTCCCCACAGTGCAGAAATCCCGGTGGAGGAGCCAGGCTGCAGTTCTGCCTTACCCCACCGTGTGGCCCAAATCGGGAATTGGCCTTTCCCAAGCAAGGCAGGAAAAGGCAAGGCAGGAAAGCCTCTGGCTGTGCTTCAAAACTCTTAAGGATTGCTTTGGCTATTCTCGGTTTTTTTGTGATAAAAGTCACGTTTAGATAAATCTGGAGAAATGTGGACTTGCTCTTAAGCAGATTTCCTATCGGAAATCTTATCTGTCCTTGGCTGTGAAGAAAAGAAATAGTTCCTGGGATGAGCTGCTTGGCAGCTCCTGTGAAACTTGCTTGGCTTTGATGCCGGGTTACTGCAGCATCAGGAGACTGGATTTGGAGAGGGAGATCCTTATTCCCTGTGTTCTGCAAAGGGCTTAGGGCCAGGATTGAGCCATGCTGGTGGAGACCTGGGTGCATTTAGTTCCTTACCTCACATGCCAAACTTAACATCAGTTTTCTGCTGAGCTTTTTACCTCAGTCCTTCTGGGTTTGGTGTCACAGGAGGATGGAAAGTGCATTTTCTGGCTGGGAGGGTTTTAAAGGGCAGCAGTGTCCCTATCTGGGGAACCTTGTGCACGTGGGTGCACACGAGGTTGGCAGCAGCACAGCTGTCTGTGCCTGCTTAGCCTTACCTTGGGAATGTGTTTCCTTGGATTGGTGGGATACTTTCCCTCTCATGCCTGCAGCAGGGAGGGCTGTGTGTGTCAGTGCATGTGGCCATCTCTGGAGAGTGTAAGGAGAACACTGTTGCCGTGAGAGCTGATCTGGCTGGGGAAAGGGCACTACCCATCTGAAATTAGATGCTGGCATGGCACAGGCTGGGCCTGATTCCACCCCCCCATCACATGCAGCTCTTCCAAAGGCTGTTGTGACCTTGCAGAGAAGCTCTCTGACTGCCCCTGGTATGTGTTACCACCTTGTGCTGCTGCAGGGCCTCAGCACGTGGGATTCCATCCGAGAATGGATGGAGGTCTTGGCTCCCAGCTGCTCACAGGCACTTTGCCTGGATTTGCTCTGTGGGGTCTGTGCTGCCTGCTCTGTCCCTGTGAGCCATGGCTGGCAGGGAGCACTGTGCCACTGCTCCCTGAGGCAGATGTGGAGCAGCAGCACGTCCCATTGTGGGTAACTAGGGGAGAGGTGAGGCTGTTCTGGGAGTCATCTGACACTACTGCATTTGGAGAAGTGGCAGCCAGGCAGGTGCAGAGTGAGAGGAGGCTGTGAAGTAGTTTCTCCCTGTGCATTAAGCCTGACCCTGCTGCAGCCCTGCAGTGGTCCTTGCAGCAAGCTGGTCAGAGGGCGGTGTGGCCCCACCAGCCAAGGCTGTGGCTGGTGGCACATCCACCCTTTGGGACAGAGACAGAGACTTCCTGCAGTTCTTGCAGTGTAATTTTATGGGATGCTTGGAACTGGGAGGAAAATGAGTGGGAAAAACAATCTTGTTCAGCCTTGAGTTTCCTTCCTTCTTGTAATCCTTGAGTCTGGGGTGGAGTTTCCTTTCTGATGATCAGGCAGATCGACAAGACACAGGGTCACATTGTCAGCCATGGGCTGTGGCTGGCTGGAGATGGCAGGCGGGCCTGTGGGCAGGCAGGGAAGCTGTCCCAGACCCATGAAGACAGAGGCCTCATCAGGGCTGTCTCTGTCTGAAGTGGAGAGCCTTGACCTCAAGAGAGGTTGCTTTTCTTCAGCTTCTTCTCTGCAGCTCTGCCTTGACTCACCAAGCTGTCCTGAACTGCTTTATCTGATGGCATTGAGTGATGGGGGTTTTTTGTCTCACTTTGGCCCCCCAACTTCAGCCTCAGGATACCAGAGGATGAAGGTGCTGAACAGCGATTCAGACACATCACAATAGCTGCTGCTTTAATGGTTTGTTTGCAGTGTTGAACACTGCAAGCAGAGTCTCCAACCTGAACACAGCATCCAGCACCTCTGTGCCCTCCTGGTGTTTTTTGGGAGCTGCTGCTGAGCACCGTTGTTACTGCCCTTGATTGTGGAAGAGCAGATGCCTTGTTGAAACACCCTATTTTGGGCTGGGTTCTCCCTGCATGGCTCCACCAGCCTGTGTGGCCTGGGAACACTCGTGATCTTGCCATGATGATGCATCCCTGGGCTCAGCCACAGCTCAGTGAGGGATCAGGCTGCTGATTCCTCACCCTTACAGCCAAGTGGAGCTGTTTTCCTGCACAAAGTCTCCACAGAAGGGACAGAATGCAGCACACTGGAAAGCATCCTGTACCTGTGACGTGTAACACGTGCACGAGTGGGACAGGCTGGGATCCCACTGACTGCTCGTGTTTTGACTATTTTCAGACTTAATTAAAACCACTGGGGCAGCCTTCCCTGCAGCCTGCTCTGCAGATGTCATTAGGGAGAGCAGCTTGGGATCGCCACGCAGCCGTGGCCACCGCACTTCCTCGCAGGGGCATTGCTGGGGAATGCACAAATTTATTTTTATTCTCTGGCTGCTCCTCCTCTGCACGTTTCTCAATCACAGATTTCTTTCCCTTCTCATGTGCCCGCTCCAGAGTTGTGCAGACAGTCATCCTGGGGAGACACAGGCAGGACAGCCATTGGTATGCTGGGTCGCACCCTCTCCCTTCTCCCCCCTCTTTAACATTGTTTGGGGCAGAAACTGGCTTATCTCTATTCTGCAGCTATGCAAAAATCCATTCTCTGGTGCTTGTAGGGCTTCCTGTGGCAGGAATTGCTCCAACTCCTTAGCCTGATTAGCTCTCTGCTGCCTGTGTGTGTGTGAGAGAGAGAGACCATCTCTAATTTAATTTAATAGGATCCTGAAGAGAACAAACTCCTTTGAGCTGCCTCTGTAATGGCACTGCCATAGTTACCCGAAGCGTTGCTCACGCAGTGTCTGGAATCGTTTCATTCAGCTACAGCTTCAAGCTTTTCTTTTTTTTTTTTTCCCCCTAAAAAAAAAGAATATATAAAAAAGCAGCTGTGATATAAACAGTTTCCAAGGTAACAGGGCTGGGGGAGGGTTTTGTGTCCCTTCCCCTTGCTCCACCGCCGATGGGAGAGGGACGTGTGCTGCGGAGGATCCTGGGAGGTTTCATTCTCCACTCCTAATTCCTTTCTGCCACTGCTGCCAGATGTTCCAGTTTCTCAGGACTGAGCAGATCCACTTGGTAACTTCCAAAGCCCCACCACGAGGATCTGAGCAGACAGGACCACTCCTGCTATGACCCGTGCCGGGACCTTTTGTGCCGGCTCTCCTCTCCTCAACAAAAGGCTGACGCTTGGCTTTAGCGCCCAGGAGGAGCAGAATGGGAAGGCCTGTGTGGCTCCAGGGCTAAGTTAGATCCGTCCCCCCACACCTCCCCTTGCAGACACAGCTGCCCTGGGACTCTTTGTCTGCCTCCTCCTGCCCAGCATGGGCTGCGTGTACTCGGCCCCGCGGGAAGAGCCGGCTGTGGCCAGGTGAGTCAGTCTGCCCGATGGGCTGTGGGGTTGTTCCACCTTGGAGGGTCGCTCTTCCCACCCCAAAGCGGAGTGAGTGGGATGCTTCTTCCCTCTGGGACAGGAGGAGGAGGAAGGGGAGAGGCTCTGCTCAGAGGCAGGCTGCTCCAGAGGAGATCCTGCTGTTGGTGCTCACTTTCTCTTCAGTGTCCAGGCTGTGTCCTCACTTTCCGATTGTATCTGTGTGTTTGTCAGGAAAGCCACGGGCATGGGAACTTTCTGAAGGAAAGGTGTTCAGCTGGGACAGACTTTGATCTTGTTGCTGAGCTGTTGGGAACTTCTTTCTTTCTTCTTTCTTTCTCCTGAAGCCAAAGTGACAGAGAGCTCTGGGAGCTGTGTGTGCTGTGGGTTCTCCGCAAGGGTGGGAGATCTGTAACAAGCTACAGCTCACTCCAATAGTGAGGTTAATCCCCTTCCCTCCACCCAGGACTTGTGATTCTCATAGTCACTGCCTTGAGCTATCTAAGCTGTAAGAGCAGTCATTGCTGAGAACACACTTTCTCTGCTAAGTTTCCCTGGCTGAGCAGTGAAAATATGTGGTGTCTCTGCCTTTGGTGCTTGTGCATTTTTGCAGCTCCAATTTTCAAGCCACCCTGATGAAGCAATTTCAGAGAGTTGTGTAGCCTTTTTTCCAAAGCCAGGCTCATTATTTCTTCTGTGTCTTTGCCACAGCCTGTTCTCCTCCACACACTTCAGTGTTGCCTCCTTTGAAAACAGACGAGCTCCATGTGCTGCACCCTTTTCTCTTCCAAAGGGAGCTTGCTGAAAGGATCTGAAACTTTTTTTTTCCTCTTCCTTAAAAAGCATTTTGTTTAGCAGTTGACCCAACAGTTGTTTTAATTGGATCTCATTTCCAGAGGGCAGAAAACCAAAGAGGTTCACCAAGAAGCCAAGAGCTAAGTGAGAGCTGAGTCTTTTGAATTCTCTCGAGCCCCCCGTCCTGGCGACAGCGTGGGCAGGGCTGGGACTGCTCCCTTAAGATACTTGTCATATCCCAGTTCCCAACAGGGGACAAATGACAACTCTGGGAGACTGTTAACTGTTGGGAGAGCAGAGCAGCGGTGTGAAGCAGCTCTCTTCTGGGAGCACAGTTGCCTTGGGTAGCTTTTTGAGGTAGGCTTTGCTTGTGTTTTGTGTGTGTGCTGTATGAGATTGTTAGTTCTCAGAACTGTCAGGCCCAGTTATGGAGCTCTTTGATACCTTTGGTTCAAGGAGGGTGCTTGAAGGTATGTTTTACTGAAGGTCCCCGACCCTGCTGCTCTGTGTGTGTGCTCTCCACAAATGCTGTGCACATCTGCAAGATTCCTCCCTCTGGGCTGCAGAGTTTAGGAAACTGTTAGTGAGCTCTTCACATTCTCACATGGGCTGGAGCCAAAACCATTTGTTTTTTTGTCTGGAGGCTTCTCTCTTCCCACAGGAGACCCAGCCTTGCATTCTTCCATTGTGAAATGGGAACGGGTCCCATGTTCTTTCCCGCTACCAAAGCTCCAGCAGAGAGGACAGCAAGGGAGCTCCTGTCCTCCTTGGCTGCAGTGAAAAGCCCCCAGCACCTAATCTGATTGCAGCCAGACCCATCTTTTCTTGGGAGGCTCCTGGGGGTCCCCAGGGCTGTTGTCACCCTGTGACACTGAAAACCCAAGGGTGTGCTTAGGATAGCAAAGCTCTCCTGGCTCCCTCCCTGACAGGGCAGCCATAGCAGTGTGAATCCCGACCTCCGTGTTTCTGGCTCTGCTGTGGTTTGTCCCTCTTCCAAGCTAGGGAAGGCCAGCTCCATGCAATCATGCAAACACTCCGTGCCAGAGATCCATGCTGGGAATGGTAACCAGCTCTGCAGGACCTCAGCTGGCAGTAGGTGCCTTGCTGGGGGCTCTGTGAGTCTGATCAGCTGCGTGTGTTTGCTCCACAGAGCTCTCCAGCTCTGGGACTCGGGTTTGGCATGCTGCTTTGAGGTTGAAACAGCTGGTTTTTAGCCCTGTTTGACTTCAGGCTTGGGGAATGTGCCCTGGGGAACATAGTTCAGGACAGATCCTGCCTGCCCACAGTGGTGTGGGAAGCAGGGAGCTCTCCGTTTCTTTCTCTCACACCATGGCTTGTCCCCTGAGATTTACCTGGAGACCTGGTCTTGTGAGATCCTTGTAACCTGCTCAGAGCAGTTGATAAAGGTTTCCTGACAGGCAGGGCTGAGTGCTTGGGCTTTCCCTGTGGGAGGATTCACCGATGGAGGTAAGGCAGGGGCTCAGCTTCTCCTGTCTGCTCCGAGTCCCTGCTCCATGGTTGTTGCAGAAGCCCTGTGGTTGAGCGATGGGTACCCCTGGGACAGGGTCAGTGGGGACTCACACGCCTTTGGGCAGCCTTCCTGAGGTCTGGAGGCCACTTCTTCCCCACTTGCTTATTCCTGACCTCAAAGAATGAATATGTTTCATCTGAAAGGAGGTTCCTCCTGTCTTTCAGAGTAGCTCCAGTGAGAGAAAGCAGCTTCATCGAGAAGATGAAGAAGACGGTAAGCTGCTTGTTCTGGCTACAAGGGGTGCTGGGAAGGTGGGAGAGCTCATCCTTCCCAACTTTCTCTGGAGACTGTCAGCAGGAGGGGCTGGCTTGGATACAGACACATGCCTGCTGCAGAGAGCATCCAGGGGAAGGCTGTGTGGGCAGCCAGGAATAGCTCTTTGAGTCTATGCCTGAGAGTTGTTCTCAGAGAAAAAAATTAAAGTGAAAATTTGGTGGAAAGAAAAAAGTGTAATATGAGATCAAAGTCAAGAGGGAAATGGCAGAGACTTTAAAGTCACTGGCTGGCAGTTGTTTATCTGTGTGGCTGGTTCCAAACTGGCTCACTATGGAGTGGGAATTGTTGTACACAGAACTGACGGCTTTTGACTCCGCTGGTCTGGACACAAGAGGAAGCAGAGGAAGAAGCAAGGGCTGGATATATTTTCTGCCTTACTTCAAAGTAACTGGCAACAGAGCAGGAGCTCCGGTGCTCAGGCACTTCCCCAAAGCTTTTGGCAAGTCTTTGTTCTCATCCAGGGAGTTCCCTGTTTCCAGGAGTCACACAGCAGCCCTGAGGTTGAGAATAAATCTTGAGGGTTTTTCTTTGTTTTGGGTTTTAGTCTGACCTGAGTCTCCCCTCTGAGTGTAACAAGAGTCATGTTCTCATTAACAGTCTAGCCTTGAGTTTTCTGTCAGACCTGGTGTGGAGTCCTGTACTAGCACAGACTCTGGTTGCCTTTAGGTTGCAGTCCAGGACTCCTGATCCCAGGCATTTCCTTTGTCTGTGCTTCATCCCTGCATTTGCCAAATGAGTAATCACCATTTAACAGGGATTTCTTTTTCTCTCCAGGGACGAAACATTGTGGTTTTCTACGGTTCCCAGACGGGCACAGCAGAGGAGTTTGCCAATCGTCTCTCCAAAGACGCTCATCGCTACGGCCTCCGGGGCATGGCAGCGGATCCAGAGGAGTATGACCTGGTAATTTAGCCATGAACAGCCTCAGGATAGGTAACATCCTATTAGTGCCCCCTAAAAAACCCCAAGGACCCTGGCCAAGGGGCAACTGGCCTTTTAGTAGTGTCGTTTAGGGGAGAAAAGATCAGCCTGAGCAATGCAGAGGTGGGCTTGGTCCTTGCCATTCTGCATTCTCGTGGTCCCTTAAAGCTTCACATGGAAAATCCCATTGCTTTTCTGGTGGAGTAGAAATACTGACTTGGGTGGGGGTGGTTGGCTTTATTTCCTCTGCCAGTTTTGGGTGTGTTTGGCCTTTCCCAACCCCTTCTGTAATCAAGTGGTGTTGCTCTGCACACCTACACTGCAGGAACAGGCTTGCCCAAAAACCACAGTGTGGGGTCCTTAGGGGTTCATTCTCTCCTTCGGTTGCAGTCAGACCTGAGTCGCCTCTCGGAGATTGACAAGTCCTTGGCTGTGTTCTGCATGGCCACCTATGGAGAGGGGGATCCCACAGACAATGCCCAGGATTTCTACGACTGGCTGCAGGAGGCCGACACCGACCTGTCGGGTCTGCGGTTTGCAGTGAGTGGCTCAACTCCAGTTTGTGTTGGAATGTGGGAGGGAAAGCCAAGAGCCCTCCACTGTGCCTGCACAGTGGCTGGGGGAAAGGCACAGCATATCTGTGTCCTGTACACCTGTTTTGGTTGAGGCCCCTACTGTCTTCCTTCCCAGGCTTTGTGGACTCCTGCAAATGTACATCTGAGGGCTGTAAATGCAGGTGTCAGAGTTCTCTCTCCACTCCCTAAACCGTGAGGGTTTGCTGGTACAAACAGCCCCAAACAGGCCTACAGGCACTGAATACAACATCTGCAAATGAGCTACAGGCTGCTGCTGTTCAGAAGCTAATTGAGCAGCCCGGGGCCAGATCTTCTGCCACAATTTAAATCACTTGGGTTGTGTAGCTCTCTTCCTGTGCTGAGCTGAAAAACTGGCTGAGATATAGCCACCTCACCCAAACCCTAGCCAAATTCCTTAGGCAGTATAATAATTGCAAATGAGAATAAAATCCACTGCTGGAGATGTGAAGCTGCTCTGTGTGAAGCAGTGAGCAAACATTTGCTGTGTGGTTTGTGGGAGGCAAAGGCCAGCGGTCGGTCTCCAGGCAGCCCAGGCTCTTACTGGTCCCTTGAGGGTGCAGGAGTTCTTATAAGTGCATCCTCTTGCCATGCCTGAGGCCAGGCTCAGGGGAGGTGCTGGTGTCTCCTAACCAGTTCTAGGTTCTTGCCCAAGGTCCACGAAGAGCTGATGGGGAGCTGGGAGAGGTCTTGCTGTCTTTTTCAACTTCATTTTCTGGGTGATACTGGCCAGAGGATGTTAACTGTATGGGAAGAGTCCAGCTCCTGCTTCTCCGCGCTCATGAGTGTTCCTTTCCAGGTCTTTGGGCTGGGGAACAAGACTTATGAGCACTTCAATGCCATGGGAAAGTATGTGGACAAGAGACTGGAGGAACTCGGAGCCCAGCGCATCTTTGAGCTTGGGCTGGGAGATGACGATGGCAAGTGAGTAGCTCGGGTGGAGAGGCTGGTCAGGGCTGGCTAAAGCATCTTTGGGGGCCTTGCCAGGGAGTTGGCTCTATTACCAAGACAGAAATAAACTCTACAGGGCTCTCTGTGGGAGTTGACATAACTCTGTGTGTCTGCCTGTACACAGGGAGTATCCTACAGAATCCTGTGTCTGGGAAATCCCACACCAGCTCTAAATGCCCATAGGTACATACTGGAGCAGGCTTTGCAGCCCCCTCTGCCTTTGTCCTGCTGTAGCTCCATTGCTAACCCAGCCTGTGTAGATAAACTTCCCCATCCCTGTGGAGAAGGCAGAGTCCATCTGCTTGTGAAGTGTTTTATGGTGGGAGGCAGCAGTTTTCCAACTCAGACAATGATTTTTTAATTTTACCTCTCTCTGCTCCCCTGAGCACCCTGGGACATTACATCAGCCTGTGGCTTTACCTCTAAGGTCTGCAAGGTCTGATGTGAGGTTTGTGATGTGTGTGAGAGGCTCTGAACCCAGAAAGATGAACATTGCTATGGTGGAATCTGCCATTTGGGAAGGTGACCTCATGCCAGGAGTGGGCAAGGGGGAACTGAGGTGTTTAAAGACCGAGCCTGAATAACAAAGCCTTCCTTGGCAACCTGGTGAAGGGAGGGGCAGTTAATATAGCAACAGTTCCCTGTGCTCTGACAACAGTGCTCTGACAGTGCTTTCTTGGTGAGCTCTGGGCATATGGAGGTACCAAAACTGCCTGGGTCCAAGGCAAATGCCTTTTCCCATGATGGAGGGAGAAAGTGTGTAGGGATCTCAGATGGCTCTTCTGGGAATGCCCCTTTTTTCCCAGCTGGGGCTGGGTTATTGACTCTTTCTTTTGCCCTGGCCAGCCTGGAGGAAGACTTTATCACCTGGAGAGAGCAGTTCTGGCCAGCGGTGTGCGAGCACTTCGGCGTGGAGGCTACAGGAGAAGAGTCCAGGTGGGTTTGGAAGCAGGTCCTTTTGGGTGTCAGAGAGCTTGGCCACCTCTGACTGGTGGCTGTGCCATCTGTTCCCTGTCCTCTGCACTGCCTCGGGCACGGGCAAAGTAGAGCAGAAAGTGGAGCTGTTTGACCTGAACCTGGGGCAAGTTTGAACCCAGCTCTGGATTTCTGTTTTGACTGAGGACATGGTGGGTTTGGTACCTTTGGGCATGGCTGTGCTGGTTGTGATGCTCCCAATGAGGCTGAGGTTTCCCCTTGGTTTGGGTTTTCTGCACGATTTTCCTGATCCCTCACGTCTTGAGAAGGGCAAAGGGGTGGAATTCGCATTTGTTTTTGAGCTGCAGCAAATCAAGCAAAGTATATGCTGGTTCCAGCTGTACTTTGTGGTTTCCAGTTTGACTTCTTTTCTCTTCTCTCCCCCAGCATCCGCCAGTATGAGCTGGTGGTGCACACGGACGTGAACATGAACAAAGTCTACACAGGAGAGATGGGCCGACTCAAGAGCTACGAGAACCAGAAGCCGTAAGTGCCAACCCCCTGGGCAGGGTGTATGTGGGACAGGGGTTGGCTAATGGGTTTTTGATGTCTCTAACAACACCTGCTGTGTGGGCAGTGCCATTTCTGCAATGCAGCAGGTCTCTGCCCTAGAGGAATGGGCTCAGATCTCTGCTGGGACTCTGAGATTCCCCAGTTAATGAATCATTAGTGGTGAGGAGATGCCTGTGGTCCCGTGTGCTGCTTGGCTGGTACATCCACAGCTTCTGTCCTGAGCCTTTCCTTGCTTGGGGTGGCCAATACATGATGGCTGCTGGCAGTATTGCTGTGGGAGATGAGCTGTATAAACTAATTCCAGCCTGAAATATTTCTCTGAGATGTGACAGTCCCTGCAATCCACTTGTGCGTCACTTGTTCTTAATGGGACAGAAGCTGTTGACTGCTGGGCTGTGCTTAGAAGGAAAAGGATGTGCTTTCTGTGCCAGTGTGGGTAGCAGCAGGATCATAGTTTGGTTTGTGCTGTGGTGTAGTGTGCTTTGGAACATGAACCAAATCATGGGAGCCTGCTCTACAGGCAAAGGGGACATGGCTGGATACCAACAGCACCATGAGCCTGCAGGAGCACAACCCACAGGGCCCTTGTCTTTCCTTCCAGACCGTTTGATGCCAAGAACCCCTTCCTGGCCAAGGTTACAGAGAACCGCAAACTGAACGAGGGTGGAGAGCGGCACCTGATGCACCTGGAGCTGGACATCTCCAATTCCAAAATCAGGTAGTTTTCTGTGAGAGACTGGTCCTTTATTTTGTCAGGAGCAATCTGCAGCAGGAGCAAAGAACAAGGATGTGGCACCAGCTTCATCCAGTACTTCAGTAATTACTTAACACTGTCCCTCTGGGCTTCTGTACCAGGTACCCCATGTCAGGACTTTCTCCCAGCTCTTGTACTGACTGCTTTGGGTCCCTCCCACCCCACAGACCTTTCCCAGCTGAGCACTCCCAGTTGGAAAAATTCTCTAGGAATCATTAAAAAAATGAGAGGGCACATGAGCTCCGAGAGAGAGGAGAGGTGGGGATGGCTTATGCCTTGGCTTTCCTGGCTTAGGTGTTCAAGCATAGGGGGAATAAAGCCCTGCTCTTAAAAACCCTCTCACTGGCTTAAATTCCTTAAATTGTTAGACAGTCACAAATCTAGGTGGCTTAATGTAACAAAGTACTACAGAGGTTTAGAGCTGCTTTGCTCTGTGCCTGTCCAGGAGCTGGCCTGTCCTTGCTGGAACTCTGACCTCATTGAAGTCTCTGACTTGGAGATCCCTTGTAAAAACCCCGGTTCTTAAAACCATTCTCCCACCATGGTCCTTCCCACTGTTACTGTGGGCTCTGGGGGTCCCTGGTGGTGCAGCAGCTCAGATCTTGGTGTTGTCCAGCTGCCTCTTGCACCAACCCACTTGTCTTCTGGGGGTGGACAAGAAGTGGTTCAGGTGCTGCATCTTTTCTCCTGTGTCTCGTGCCAGGTATGAGTCTGGGGACCACGTGGCCGTGTACCCAGCCAATGACTCCTCTCTGGTGAACCAGATCGGTGAGATCCTGGGCGCGGATCTGGACACTGTCATGTCCCTAAACAACTTGGATGGTAAGTATGATGACCCCTAAGGGTCAGCAGTTCTCCTTCAGCTGTGGCCTCTGTCCTTCCCACCAGAGCAGGATCCAGATCACCCTCAGGTCCCATGGGGCACCTCCAGGCAGATGGAACTGGCCACTCTGAACTGCTGTGCTGTTTTAGCAATGCACAGAGCCTGTTTGCTGAGAACAGCTGAAGTGGGTCAGTTGTGAAATGTTTAGTGTGCCCATTCAACAACAAATTATGTAACAGCACACTCCTAATTACAGAGCATCAGCCCACCAGAGCATCCCTCAGCTGCAGCAGCCCTGGAGCTCCACAGGGCCCTCAGTGTGTGAGATGTTCTCATTCAGTCCTGGGAGGAGGCACAGGCTTGGAGACTGAACTGCCAGGAGGGAGCACTTGTGCTGATACAAAGAGCTCTTCCTGGGCAGCGTTCCCAGCAGAACCAGCCTCTGGCAGGAAGGAGATGGCAGCTGCTGCCCAGTGCACTCCTGGAGCAGCACAGCTGGACCTGAAGCATCGGATGTGCTGGCCCAGAAGCCTGAGAGAGCTCCTGGTTTCAAGAGAGGAGGTGGCTCTAATGCACTGCTGGAGCCTGTAGCCCCCTGTGCAGTGTCCCAGGTTGTCCAGCCTCACACTGTCATTCCTGTCCCTCATGGACCTCTCAATTTGCTGAATGGCTTCAGCCTTGACTGCTGGTGCTGACTTTTCCCAGGAGGACTCTGAGCATGGCTATCTGTGTCTAAATGTGCCTAAGGACACTTTTGAGGCCAGGTCTGGTAGAGGTGTGTGTGAGACCAAATTAGCTGTGGAGGGGAGGCCCCCTGCTTGGTCTGGGGGTTTGCTGGACATTTCAGGGCAGAGAGCCCTGCTGGGGAGCACGGGGTAATATTTTTTGCTGCTGAACTGTCAGACAGCATCTGTGAAACACAGAATGGGCTACTGGGAGAGGGAGCTGCCTGGACAGGGAGGTGCTTCAGTGTGGAGCTGTGGCTTTGGCCCACAGGCTGATCAACCCTAGGGCTGCTGTCTCCCCCCTGGAGCCTTGCTCTGTCTCCAGCCCTCATACACCGCACGTAGCTGCCAGCACAAAATCTCTTTGACATAACAGGACGTAGTTGCTGATTTTCAGTTTTTCTTTCTCTCCCCCTTCTCCAGAGGAATCCAACAAGAAGCATCCCTTCCCCTGCCCCACGTCCTACCGAACAGCCCTGACGTACTACCTGGATATCACCAACCCTCCCCGCACCAACGTGCTGTACGAGCTGGCCCAGTACGCCTCGGACACCGGGGAGCAGGAGCGCCTCCGGAAAATGGCCTCGTCCGCTGCCGAGGGCAAGGTGGGAGCACTGGCCTTCCCAGCAACGCTGCTGGGCTGAGCTGGGTGCTGGGGGATGCCCAAAAGGGCTGTGTAGGGAACCCAGGGCGTGTTTGCCAGCTGCGAAGGGAAGTGGTCATGTGTTTACCCTCCTTGCCCACAGGCCCTGTACCTCAGCTGGGTGGTGGAGGCCCGCAGGAACATCCTGGCCATCCTGCAGGACATGCCCTCGCTGCGCCCCCCCATCGACCACCTGTGCGAGCTCCTGCCCCGCCTGCAGGCCCGTTACTACTCCATTGCCTCCTCCTCCAAGGTGAGCGTGCTTCCAGCAGGGAAGGGGGCTGTGGAGGGACTGCTTCAGCTGCAGCTCCACAGCACCATGGTCCTTGGCTGAGGACTGGACATGGGGAGTTGGTCCTGGTGATAACTAAAGCTGCTTCTCTGATGGAAATTATCTCCATGCATGGAGTTATCCCAGCTCCCACAGGGTCTGCAGAGGGCCTCACGCTGCAGGCAGCTGTGGCCCAATACCACCTGCACTCCTTGGGGCCCTGCTCCTCTTCACCCATCAGCCTGGCTGTTAGGACTTGAAAAAAGGTGGAATTTTAGGGGCTGGTCGAATCTTACTCATTACTTTGTGCCTGAAGCCCTGAGGTTCCCTGGAAATACCCAGGGAAGCTCTGTGGTCTCATGATGAGTCAGGTACAAGACAGAAGGGAGAAGTAGCTGTCCCAGTGTTAACATTACGTTAAACTTCTCCTCATTCCCGAGCACTGAGGAGGAGCTGTGGGGACTGAGCTGTGGGGTTGCCGGGGCTCCCTCTCCGTGTGGTGCCAACATTTTTTCCCTGCAGGTTCATCCCAATTCCATCCACATCTGTGCTGTGACAGTGGAGTATGAGACCAAGACAGGCCGCCTGAACAAAGGGGTGGCCACCAACTGGCTCAAGAACAAGGTGCCTGACCAGAACGGGAGCAACTCCCTGGTGCCCATGTACGTGCGGAAGTCGCAGTTCCGGCTGCCCTTCAAGCCCAGCACCCCCGTGATCATGATCGGGCCGGGCACTGGCATCGCCCCCTTCATCGGCTTCATCCAGGAGCGGGCCTGGCTGAGGCAGCAAGGTGAGTGCCCAGCAAACCTCCCTGGGGCTGGAGCTCCAGCAGGACAGGGTTCTGCAGGGCCACCTCTGAGGTGCAGCTTGTGCTGTTCACGTTGCTGGTGGGTCCAGCAAAAAGCAGAGGAGGTGGGGCAGGGTGAATAGTAGCCAAGTATTGCCCAGCATGAGGATGTTTTGTCCTTCTCTTGGCCAAGGAGGATGTTTGGGGGGTGGATGGGCCTGAGGGAGTTCTCTGACCTCTGCCACCACATCTCCAAATAATCAGTCAAGTCACACTCGTTTCCAAAGCCCGTGGCCACTTCTGGGAATCAGTCTCAAGCTTCCCCTTATAACCAGAAGCAGTTGTGCAGCTCTGCCTCCCCCGGCTTGGCAGGACCAGGGGAGCAGAGAGGTCAGGATTGGGTCTGCTGGGATTGGCAGGACAAGGGGAGGGTGGGGAGGGGGACAGGTTTGTGGGCTGCCAGGGGCCAGCTGATGGGGGCTGTGTGACCCTGCAGGCAAAGAGGTGGGTGAGACGGTGCTTTACTACGGCTGCCGGCGCGAGCGGGAGGACTACATGTACCGGGAGGAGCTGGCCCGCTTCCAGAAGGAGGGAGTCCTCACCCAGCTCAACGTGGCCTTCTCCAGGGACCAGGCTGAGAAGGTGCTGCTCTAGTCCCCCCACCACTTGTCCTGCTGCTACACCCAGCTGTGGCCTTGGGGCTGGAGGCTCCCAACCTGGATGGCCCATGGCAGGCAGGAGCACCCAGCACCCCTCCACTGCCTCTGGAGCCATGAGCACAGCCTTGGCTTCCCCTCATGGCCCCAGCCTGAGGGCTCTGCTTCTCTCACCTCATTCCCACCTTGTTTCCTGCCAGGTTTATGTCCAGCACTTACTGAAGAAGAACAAGGAAAACATCTGGAAGCTGGTTAATGAGGGGATGGCTCATATCTACGTGTGTGGGTAGGTCTGGTGGCAGGGAAGGGACTTTGGGAAAACGTTCTTATTCTCAGGAAAATTAGTGTGACTGGGTTTCCCCAGCTATGAGTTATAAGTCCTGGTGGGCTTATGCTGTCTGGATTCCAGGGGAGGGCAAAGGGCCAGGCAGGAGTGTGGGGAGGGGCTCTGTGACTCTGGTGTCATACTCTCACTCATGATGCTTTTGTTTGCAGCGACGCCCGAAACATGGCCCGGGATGTGCAAAACACCTTCTATGAGATCGTGTCCGAATTCGGGAACATGAGCCAGCCCCAGGCCGTGGACTATGTAAAGAAACTGATGACGAAGGGCCGGTACTCTCTGGACGTCTGGAGCTAAAAGTGGGGCTGGCGGGGCCGGGGAGAGAACGGGTCCCCAGGTGTGGGCCCATGGGAGGTGCAAAGTGCCTGCTCGCCCACGGCTGCTGTGGGTGACGGTGTGGCCCCACCCCACAGCTACCCCAGTGTCACTCCCAACCCCTCCTGGGCCACAGCAGCCCCTTGGGACAGGCTCTGTACCCCAGGGGGCAGAAGGGGTTGAGAGGGGCAGGGGGGTAGCTCAGCTGCTGTCCAGGAGCCGCGGTGGCCCCGGCACCCAAAGGCGCACCTCGTGGCACCAGCGTTTGCCTTGAGGTCAGGGACAGAGCTGATGTGGGGCACAAGGGATGGACACTGCCAGGAAGCTGTGGGGTCCTTCTCTGAACACGAGGTGTTGCCTTATCCCTGGGGCTGGAGCCCACCCCGGCCTGCTGGCACGGCAGAGGGGTGGAGGGGCCGGCAGCCCCCTGCGCTCCCGCTGGGGGTGAGGGCCCGGCCTGGGCAGCGATCTGTCCTCACCTCCCTCATGCCCTACTTGTCCAGCTTTAGGATGTGGGGCTGGCAGCTGGCTCTGGGCACAGAGCTGTTCTGTGCCCCCCAGACCTCACCACCCCCCTGGCCCTTGCTCCAGCACGTAGCGGGAAGGGGGTGACTCCTCACCCTGGGGGACAAACCCGGTTTTGGGAGGAGGGGTCTCAGTCCGTAGGGCCCTGCTTGCTCCCTGGGGTCCGGCAGCTCCCCTGAGCCCAGCCCCTCCCTCACACTGTGTATGGTCATTTTTTAAATACTGTTTTTATTTTAACATCTTCGTGACTTAAGTATGGGGTGGGGGGAAAAAAAAAAGGAAAAGACCAACCTTTCAGGCTGTCCAATGATTGTAAATTATTTAAATACATTTGCCCTTGGAATAAAAGTACTGCATCTGTAGTTTGCTTCCTGCCCTCTCTCTGCTCAGCCAGAGGGGAGAGGGAGGTAGGAGCATTGTATAACTGGGAGGGAATCTGGGGACTGGGTGGCAGCTCTGGGGTTAGGCTGAGCTGGGGGCAGCCCCTACCCTGAGTGCTGGGAACCTGATGGGGGGAGGATGGCAACTCTGGAGTGCGGTGCTGCTGTGCCAAACGTGCTCTTTGGTTCTTCTGGAGCTCCTGGTGGTGGTACAGTGTCTCTTCCCTGAGCTGCAGGGACACTGAGGTCCTGCTGCCCTCCTTGGATGGCCAAAGCTCTGGCCCGTGCACAGGGCTGGGCAGGCCAGGGGTGCCATGGAAGGGAACTCACAGCACTGCCCACCTGGTACCCTGGGCTGTTGGGGGGGCACAGGGAGATGGGTTTTCATAGAATCATGGAATCATTTAGGTTGGAAAAGCCCTCTAAGATTGTTGAGACCAACCCTTAACCCAGCACTGCCAAGTCCACTGCTAACCCACATTCCCATGTGTCACATCTACATGGCTTTAAAATCCTCCAGGGATGGTGATTCCACTGCCCTGCACAGCCTGTGACAGGGCTGGACAACCCTTGGGGTGAAAGCATTTTTCCCTAATATCCAGTCTAAACTTCCCCTGGCACAACTTGAGGCTGTTTCCTCTTGTCCCATTGCACGTTACCCAGAAGAGACAGACCCCCAGCTTCCTGCCAGGGAGGCTGTATCAGGACCCACTTCCCAAAGAGCCAAAGCCACAGAGCATGGAAACTGTTCCCAGACCACCCCGGTGAGCTGGGGCAGCACCTTCCCTTTATTTTTACATCTGCACCCCCCAGAGATGCCAGCCCAGGGTGCTGTTTGTGCAGCTCCAGTGTGAAGCCTGGGCCAGGCTCCCAGTGCTGCTCCCACCCCTCACGAACCCCAGGCCCCCCCTTCCCTGCAGATTGGAGGTGAGGGAGGAACTGGAGTAGGCACACCCTGGAATCCAGGACTTGTGCACAGCCCCCCAGCTGCCCCAGGGCCCCTGCCTTCAACACACAGGGGCTCCAGGGCTGGGGGGGAAAGGGGGAGCCTGGACCATGCCAGGAGCTATGTGAGGCAGCTGTCAGCCTTGTCCCAGTGGGATGGGGAGCAGCAGCATCCCAGTAATTGGGAGTGGCTGTCACAGGGTGCTCCTGACTCCGGGTGAGTGGCTTGGGCATGGATCCAGCACCATGGTGGACACGTGGACTGTCCAGGAGCAGGGCCCAAGCTCTGTCCCACACCCAGGCTTCCAAGGAATGGGATGAGACACCAGAGTCTGGACGGAATCAAGGAGATGGGGGTGGAGGCAGTGGGGAGAAACAGTCCTGGTCCCCACACTGCCCCCCTTCAGTTCTCCTTCGTGTCTTTGTTCTTGTTCTGAAACTTCTGGTGGACAACGCGGAGGGTGGTGAAAAAGTTCCCCAGGAAGAGGATGAAGAAGGGGAGGCCGCACATGAGGACCTGTGGGAGGCACAGAGGCACAAGTCAGCAGGAGGGACCTGCCTGGGGCATCCCCCTTCCCAGGGCAGTTCCCCCAGGAGCCCCCTTACCTGCCACTCCTTGCATTCCGGGTGCTGGAGCATGCGGAAGAGGGTGATGGCGTTGTAGAGCTGCCAGAACTGCAGGAGAGAGGAGAATGAGGGGAAGGCTCTGCTCTCAGAGGCTCCATCCCATGCTGACACTCATCCAGCTCCTTTCTCTGGGCACAAACCCCACGCCAACCTCATGTGAGGGCAGTGAAACCCCATCCAGGCTCAGGGTCACAGGGCTCATCCCCGCAGCACCCTGCTGGGACATCTCCTCCCCTTTTGTGCCACCTGGAGCCCAAGGGCTGTGAGGAAGCCACAGACCATCAGCCTCTGACCAAGGAAGGGCTTTGGAAATGATTTGGAAGGCTTCTCAGCACAGCCCCTCTGCTCTATTCTGCATTTGGCAGAACTACCCCAGGTCCTCCCCATCTCATTGCTCCAGTTGCGGAGGCGGTGGGTGCTTTGGAGGAAAAGGTTCAGCATTTGTTGGAAGCATTTCCCTGCCTCTGGCATCCCATATCACACAGCTGAAGCAGCCTGTGGGGACTCTGGGATGTCCAAGCTGCTGACCCCACAGCTGGGACTGCAGCACGACCTGCTCCCACCTGAGGCTGTGGCCTCTTGCAGGGGTCAGTGCAGACTTACATGCCCAAAGAAGAGGAAGGGAAGCAGGAACGTGAGGCCTCTCCACATCCAGGACTGGAAACCCTCTGCAAAGGATGAAGGTTTGTATGAGGACCAAGAACAGGCTGGCAGGGAGTAGATGGAGCCCAGCGCCTCTGGGCATGGGCAGGGAGGCTCAGTGCCCACTCCATGCCTGGTTGAGAAGGGCCTGCCATGCCAACCTCACCATGGGCACCTGTACTTGCAGGGGGATGGTGGCAGGGACTCCTAATACAGCAGAGAAAGCTGCTCCAGTGGAGCTGCCCTCACCCAAGCTGGAGCCCCTCAGCCCAGCCCTTGGTGTCACAAGGGCCTGGGAGGTGACAGCCCACAGTACATGGGGTGCTGGAGGGATATTTCATGTCTGAAAGAGCTTCCTGGGGAAAGGTGGAATGCCAGGAGCCACATCCACTGCCACTTCGCATCCTGAGGGAGCCAACAGTGGGCTGGGGGTCCCAGGAGAGCAAGAGGAGGGAGGGCACCCAGCCTGTGGTGCTGCTGCCCTATGGGATATGCTGCTCTCAGACCTTTGGCTTTACTTGTAGCTTTTACTGTTTCTGCCACCGACAAACCGCAGCCAAACCGACTTCAGACCCCACAGCTCCCAGTTAGCTGAGGCTGGGCTGGGCTGGAGGGAGGCCTGGGCAGCCACGGGCCCTGCAGCAATGGTGGGTCCAGCCAGACTGGGACAACCAGGAAGGGGAGATCCCGACTTACCCACGGTCAGATCCATGTTGTGCCTCTCGCCCAGCGCTCGCAGGCGGTACAGGCACCCGCTCTGGTAGTAATACTGCAGGAACTGCACAAAGCCTGCAAGGAGAACATGGCTGCCATCAGCAGGGGCCCAAGGATTAACTCTTGACCCCAGCTCCATGATGACTCTGCCCACAAAGACCACCCCAGCACCAGGGAGGTGAGGGCAGGACACAGCCCAAGGGAAAAAATGCAGATGAGCCAAGAGCTGTGAGCAGCTGCAGCCCAGTACCTGCATATGCTGCAGAGCCCCACAGGCACGCTCAGCACCCCAGGACAACCACTGTCCCAGCACAGCACTTACTCTGGTACATGGAAAAGGAGAGAAACTGGTTCCTGAACATTTGGTACATCAGCCCATCCGGCCTGTGGAGAAAGGGTGGCTGGGGGACATGGGGCTGGGAGGGGATGGCCAGCCCTGCCTGCCCCACAGCCCCAGTGGCTGCAGGTCAGGGCAGCAAAGGCCCCTGTGCCAGAGCTGCCCACAGCCCCCTGTGGGACGGGGAACACACACTTACCATGTCAGCATGACACCTGAGAGGAAAGTGGAGATGTAGTGATGCAAAACCCACCAGCCCTTGATTCTGGAAGGCAGACACAGAGAAGGTCAGGTCTTGAGCATGAATCCCGACCCAAAGGTGCACCAGCAGAGTGGAGCAGCCACCTGACAGCTCCCAGGGCAAGGTGAGGAGCGGGGCTGGTTGTGAAACATCCGTGCTCAGACCAGGACCCAGCGCCTCTGGTCTGGGCAGCACCGGGAGCCGGGGCCCTTCCAGCTGCTGCTCCACCTTCCCGTGCCGCCTCCACACGGGGAGTTCCTCCTGCCCCACTCCTACAGCTCGTAACAGGGCTTGCTACACACCCTGAGTAGGAGGGAGCTGCTCCCTTGGGAAGCTCAGAGCTGCTCGATGGGCCCCAACTTCCCAGCTTTGCAGAGAAGGACCAACTCGCTGCGCCCCCTCCCCAAGCCCCGGGACTCACTTGGATCCGTTGTTGATCAGGATGCTCTCCCGGATGGTGAGGGTGCAGTAGTACCACACCAGGAGGAAGTTAAAGACGGCATCTGTCACCCTGGTGTCACACAAAGGAGGGTGTAAAGGGGTGTGTTGGGGTCACTGGCACTCCTGTGGCACATCCACCCCCCGTGGGCAGGGACCTGCTTCCCCCCCAACCACCATGGCCACAGCAGGACTGCAGCAGCCACAAAGGCCACCCCACCTCCAGGGCAATGTCCACATCCTTTATTAGGATCTCCTGTTCAGCTCTGGACTTTGCAGGATGGGAGAGGACACAGGGACCCTGGGAGGAGATCTGTGCCCAGGATCCAAGGTAGACTCACCGGGAGTTGAAGAGGAACCGACAGGAGGAGGAGACAATGAGTAGGATGATGGTGAGGTAGAGCTTGAACTTCTCATATTCATCTTTATAAGCAAACCTGCAGGGAAGCACAAGGACTTGGAGCAAAGTGGCTGCTGGAATGCTGTGTCCTCCCATCCCACCCAGCTGGACAAGTGATGTTCTGTTGGGAACCTCTGGGACACACTTGGGAAAAACCTCGCCTTGGGGGTATTTCTGAGAGAACACACCAGGCTGCTTCCACACAGGTGGGACACTTCAAGCACTGCAAACCACTCCAACCTGTCTGGTGGCCCAGACTGGGAAAGCTGGGCAGACTGGAGTCTGCACAGGTCCCCAAGAGGAGGACTGGGAAACAGGAGAGGGACACAGGCTCCTGGCTGGGCATCTCTGACATGGGCAAGGCTCTCCTGGGCCAAACCCCACCACTGGTGTTTTCCCAAAAGAAAAGGAGGGAGCTATCCCCTGTCTGTCTTTCCTGGAAGTGCCTAACACAGCGGAAACCCAGACAAGGCTTTGGTGGAGGATCGTTTTTAGCTCATCAGAGCTAATGGTCCATCCCAGCCCAGTGGAGGAGCTTGAGGGGGGAGTCAAGGATTTGGTTGATTCTGTGCAAGGATGCAGAAAACAGCCCAGGAAGGGAATCTACACCAGGTGGGCGAAGCCATCCCGGTGTCTGCCTGGGAGGAGCTGCTGTTCCTGGTGCCAAGGGGATCCCAAGCCAGGCAAAGCAGAGGTGGCAGGGAGGAGGGAGCCGTACTTCGCCTGTTTGCTGAGCAGCGTGACGTTCACGTTCCCGAGCACCAGACTCAGGTACAACCTGGGGAGAGAGGAAGAGGTGTGAGGATGGGGGTGTGCCTCTGGAGCTGTCCCCTCTCATGCCACCACTGGGGCCAGGGATGAGCTCCCAGCTGACTTCCCCTTGGAGCTGCCAGGCACAAATGCTCTGGCACCTCCTCCCCAGGGCAGGGGGATGGGTGGCCGAGCACACACCCACCTCCTGTGGGCACTGGGGTGTTCACCTGGGCTTCCCCACACACACAACCACTGTCCAGGGGAGGATGAAGGCCCTGAGCAGGCAGAGGAGTGAGGGGGAACAGGGCAGTGCTGCAGAGGCTCAGCCTGGTTCCTGCCCACATGTCCTCTGGGGGGCCCAAGTGGAGCAGCAGAGCTGTGACACCCCCAGGAGCAGGGTGACAGCAGCCTTACAGCCACAGGGATGTGGAGGGCGGACCTGGTGTTTCACCCAGAGCTGAGGTGCCTCTTACCCGTTCTTCTTTGGCAGATAGGCCTCCATCTCAAAGAAAACATTCTGCCTCTCTTTAATCAGGTTCTCGGCCTCTTGGATGGAAGATACCTGCTCGGGACTCGCATGGGCTTTGCATCTGGGGAGGGAACACAGGCACTGGCATCAGGAGAGCCTCTGCAACGTGATCAGCACGTGCTGGCACTCCACAGGTGACTGACTCGGGCAAGGACACCCCAAGGACAGCAAAGGTAGATGGGAAGAAAGTCCATAACTTCGTCAGGCTGGGATGTTGCCCAAGAGAAGGAAGCAGGAAGGGGAGTGAGGTGAGCCCAGAGGGGTCTCTCACACTCAAGGAAGGACAGGGAAAGTTTGGTGCAGGAGCGGGGCAGTTCATGGTACCTGCAAAGCCCTTGCAAGCTCTGTGCAAACAGGGCACAAACTGGGGCACAGGGAAGGGAGGCTGGGGAAGATCTGCCTCTCACAGCACTTTGTTGTGAGTGAGGCTGCAGAGAGGTTTGTATTTCAGACATGAGGTGAGAGCCCCGTCCTTGCCTCTCTCCCCTCCCGTGCTGTCACAGGACACTGACTTACTTTTTCAGAGAGAGCGAGAGCTCCTTCAACCGCTTCTTCTGCCGTGCAATGGAGCTAGAGATCCCGTCCTGGAGCTTGGTTAGCTCCTCGAGTTTCTGCTTGTACAGCTTGTGGTTATCCTGGGAAGGAGAGACCAGCAAGCATTAGAGCTGCCTGCCCAGACATCCCTGTCCTCAGGCCCTCCATGGGGGCACTGCGGATGCTTCTGTTAAAAAATGTCCTTAACTTCACCTGCACAGCAGCTGGGTGAGAGGAGGGGTGGCTGCAGAGGACCAGGTGTGTTTGGGGACAGCCTGCAGCCAGCCCTGCTTCCATGGGGATGCTCATCCCCAATCCCAAGGAAGGTATCTGCAGGTGCAGGCACATCCACAGGACGCAGCCTGGTCCTGCCCTTGCACATTCCTCATGTCCAGCCCCCTCCAGCTGTGGGCTGTGAAAGTCCAGCCAGCAATGTGGTGATGGCTCCCATGCTTGGGAGACCCCTGACTGTGCACAGAGAATAGGACAGTCTTGAAAAGAAATGCTGTTTGAGCCAGGGCTGTAACTGAGGGCCATGGTCACCCAGAGAGGTGGCTTTGAGTGCTGGGATGGGCTAAGTGACTCTCTCTGCCTCCAGCTTCGTGCAGCACATGCTGCTGCCCCGACTTGTGGCTCTGGGCACCCCTGGGAAGCTGGAAGGAGCCTGTCAACGAGCTGGACAAAGAGGACGGACTCACAGCAGGGCTGCAGCCAAGTGCCTGGTAACCCAACCGCACCTGGGAAAGGCTGGATGCCACTGTCCACTATATTTAGCAAGGAAAGGAGAGAGTGTGCTGGATCAATGCTGCTGCCTGTCCAGGTCAGCTGGAAAGCAGCCTCACCTCAGCCACAGCAGCCTGACCACCACTTCCACCAGGGAATTACATGCTGCTCACAACAACCCTTGGACTAGACCTTGGCACACAAGTTTTACCTCTTATCGAGCACTTGATCAGCAGATTTAAAAGTTGTTCCTAAAGGAGAAAGGTGAAACTGAGAGCAGAGGAGGGAAGCCTTCTCCCACTGGTGACAAGCAGGAACAGATCTGGATCCCAGACAGTCCCAGCTCCCCAGCAGTGATTTATGTCCCTGATCTCTCCCAGGGCATTCCCTGCTTGGCCATCAAGCTTTCCTGCTCCCATCTGGAGTCACCTCCTCCTCTTGCTCTGAAGTTAACTGCGAGCAAGTGGCTTTTGCGACAAGTCCTTTAGCTGTGTCAGCATCCCAGCACCACGCTCGGAGACAGCCTGGATCAGAAGCCACCCTGGGAGGAGGTTTTCAGTGGGAAGGGCCAGCACTGTGTGGCTGCACTCAGGGTTTGCAGTGGGTGACCCTGCATATCCATGCAACCCCTATGGAGTAAGAGGAGGTTTCTCAAAGCCTCCCTTGCCCCAGATCTGGGCACAGCAGCGACGTGCCCGCAACAACATCCGCTTCACCCCGCTCCCGGGGGGAAGGATGGGGAAAGGGAACTGGTGCAGCTGCAGCTGAGTGACCTGAGCAGCAGCAGGGGATGGGGTTGGCCAACCTTTCCCTTGGGTGACCCTGTCTGAGCTGAACCCTGCCCACTCCTTCCCCCGGCAGCCAGCGCCCTGGGGATTACACAAAGCAGGTGGAAGCACCTCTGATACCTGTCACCTGCCTAGCACGGGGCCCTCGGTGGGTGGCAGGGCGAGGGAGGGAGGGGGACGGGGGACGGAGGGCCGGGACAAGGAGCCTGGCCGCGGTATGCCCAGATTCCCGGTGATCCCGGCCAGCGGGGCTATCTGGCTGCCATCCGACCCGAGCGGGGTTGACCGGGGCGATAAGGAGCGATAAGGAGCGTGAAACGGCACCTGCGCACCCCGTCCGGCCGTGCCACGCCAGCTCCCAGCCCCTGGACACCGCGAGGTCTGGGCTCTCCACGCCAGCTCCGCGACGGGCCGGGGGGCTCAGACCGGCGGCCCCGGCCCTTGGCAAGCGCCGTGCCCGGCACAGCCTGGCACCTCCGCCCCGCTCCCAACCGCCCCGCCCGGGCGCACAGGGCTGGGACACAAGGGAAAGGGGAAGAGCGCCCGCGCTCCAGGAGGGAGCCGCCGGCTGCCCGCGGGACCCGTTGGAGATGCTGCGGGGGGCGCCCGCGGGGGATCCCCCCAGGGCGCTGTGCCGGTCACCGTGAGGGGCCGGGGCGGCCCCCGAGCCCCCCGGGCGGGGGTGCGGCGGTACCTGGATGTGCTGGAAGTCGTCCTGCAGCTCCTCCCACTCCCGCAGGCACTCGGCGGCCGAGGCGCCCGCGGCCATGGCGGCGATGGCGGAGCCCGGCCCGGCCCGCGGCCACCGCGCCGCTGCCCCGCCCCCTTCCGGACACGCCCATGGGGGCGGGACCAGCCCCGGGGGCGGGGCCAGCCCGGCCTGTAATTCCCATTACACGGACTCTTCCTTTCGTAGGAATGTTTCTAATAGGTAGGAGTAGTACTCTGGTATGGAGCTGCCGTGTACTTAAAGCAGTCCGCTTTTCGAACAATTAGAAGTCGAAACCCTGGCTGGTTTTTACCTTAATATTTTGGGTGCTTTAATAAAAGCAATTAAAGGGACCCAACGGTGTTAAACAGCAAACACAGAGTGCTAGGAAAGTGTTTTCTGGAATGTTTTTATTTTGGGATGTCAATGAGCAAAATTCACAGTGAGGTAAGACAGAGGGCAGCACTGAGTTTAGGTTTCGTGTAGCATGATTGAGGCTTCAAAACTACCAGCTGTGCCAAGAGGTTTGGTTGTTGGATTAAAAGGTGGCAAGTGGGAAGGGTGGTCTTCTCAACAATTCAACCAGTGAGTCTGTGGGTAGCTAAGAAGGCACTCACAGGCTGCAGGGACTTCTGAATCAGGGAAATTCTGCTGTCCAGGCTGGAAGTGGCCACAGTCAGACTCTAAATCCGGCATTCCATGCTATGAATAAGGAACCTTTTCAGAGATAACCCTGCTATGGTTGTAATCTCCTCTGCTTACAAAAGAGACAAACAGCCTGTAATGGGTCTCATCCTGCAGCACCTGCATTCCCTAAACTGCCACACCTTCTACAGCACAGGTGAGTTCTCCAGGAGGCTCCAGAAGTTGACCCAAACATGGAGCTAAAGAGCTTTTCCGCTGAGGTCTTTTTTCAGACAGCATTCAAGTAGTTTTCTTGATGGTGTGGAAGGGAAGTACCTTTCCCTGTAGGGTGTTCCCTGTCAGTAGTTTGGCTCAGAGATGTCTGTGATGTTGGAGCCATATACTTGGCTCTCCCAGGCTGAGAGCTGTTCCACAAAGCCCCGGTGGGGTCTCATGCTCGGTTTGCACTTCAGGAGGTAATCCCAAGCTCCCTGTAAGCAGAAGAAAAGGAAAGAAGTGTTAGGAATTGAAATGAAAGTCATGAAACAGCTACACTTGTAGACAACATAGCTTTGTATTTGCTCCCTGCACTGGACAGCAAGAACCTGCTGGTAAGACTTTGGCTGCCAAAGCAGGACAGGCTGGATCCAGATGTGGACTTCAGAGAAGCCTGTCCCGTTCACACTCTGCTCTCCTGGAGAGCTCAGGCTGCTTTCATTACCTGGCAGGGATCCTGCATTATTTTATTTCACACCAATGGAGAAATCCAGGCCTGGATTCTCTACCCTAAAATACTGTTCCATCCACAGATGATGAACAAAGCAGTGAATTATCAGCTATTCACAGGTAAGCAACAAAGGTTATCATGGTTTTGGATTGGTGTGACCTGATGTGGCAGAAGCAGCTATGACCCTGCAGTTATCCCACTGCACTAATTACAGCCATCTTAACTGTTTATTAGTTGCAAGTAGTCACTGAGGGACTCTGACACACACAGGGCAGATCCACCAGCATTGCTGTGCGTTACTTCAGCTGCATCCCTGTGTTTTCCCAGCAGTGCTCATCTTCCTGTTTGTAAAAGAGCTTGCCCCCTGCACTTGGAGAGTTGCTTAAGTGTAATGAGACCAAAGGTCAGCAGATAGTGCTCCATTGGTTTGTTTTTCTAATCTCAGTGATTCTGCAGGCTCTGAGGCTAATCTTCCAATATTTACTCCTCTGGGACCACAGTGTGGGTGTCTCCAGTTCCCCTGGGCTCAACAGATCTACTCACATATTGATTACCAACAGCATAAGGGGCCACACATCCCAAATCTGCCCTGCTTTTGGAAGCTTTCAAAGATCTTTGCCTGGATTGGCTGGAGAATCACACGGGAATCCGTTGCACTGCTTTTGTCTGCAAGAAACAAATTTGCCTGCCAGGGTAATCCCCCTAGGAAAGCTTTGCCCAGCCAACAGTGGGCAAGCACTGCCCTGTCAACCTTTTCTTCTTTTTTTTTTTTTTTTTTTGCCCTTAGTAAAATGCTGAGATCAACTTGTTGATGCCAACTGAGAGGAATGGCAAGGATCAGCCTTTGACTTTTGCACTGCCATGCAAGCCCGGTCTGAAATTCAGTGTGCAAGTGGCTGGTTATCAGTGTGCAGGAGCAATTACACCCATGTTAGTGCAGGGACTGAGCTGTGTCTGCAGCCCTGCTGGCACCCTCAGCCTCTAATTACCCACTGGCACACAGCCACGGGAAGAGATTTCCTCTTGCGTTGCAAATGTTTGCACAAAATCAATAAAATTATTAGATACAGGCCCAGCTTAAGTGAAGTTTGGATCAATCTGTTCAAGCTCCCAGAGGAGACTTTCTAAACAGGGATAAGGAGATGCTGTTCAGTTCCCATGGGAACTCACCTGCTCTGTGTTAGCAGGCACCATGAGATGGTGCTTAGGGCAGCACAATGCCCATGTGTTGGATGGAAAGGGAGAAAGGGCATCAGGGGAGAGGCCACCAGGCTCTTGCACAGCCAGGCCATTCCCAGCCATCCTTCATCCATTTCTTACATTACTCAGAGCTATGGAACAGCATGTACTGGCCATCTAACCTGTACATCCCTCCTGGGCGAGTATTATCCCGTTCCAGATTTCTCTACAGCAGTATCTGTGGGAGGGGATTGCTTCTGGAGAAATAAAATGGGGTTTCAGAAGAGGTCAGTGCTGATGCTGAAGTCAGTGGTAAATTACAACCCTGCAAACACTGGTTTCTGAACTTCCCTGTAACACCATGGAATTAAGAGGTGGGATTAACTGCAGTAGCTTCCACTCTCTCTCTCAGAACCAGGAGAGAAATACCATATTCTCTAACAAGAGCTTTAGTTTTATAGCCCTGCAGTTAAGTAGGGAAATGCAAGGATTTCACAGGTCACAGACCCAAAATCACACTTCAGCCAACTCCTTAATGGTATAAAGAAGATGCAATCTCAGAGCATATAATCAGTTACATTATCAGGTGGATATTCTGCATGAAATCACAGACAGTGAATGTGTTACTACGACAGTGTTGAGGCTTCAGAAAGAGAAATCAAGTGCAGACCCAGCCAGTCCCCCTGGGAACTGTGACAGTGACATACCTTCAGGGAAAGCCGGCAGGAATGCATGAGATAGGCCATGATGGCTGTGCTGCTCCGGCTTATCCCCAGGCTGGAGAACACCAGCACTGCTCCACCATCTATCTGAGCATCTGAGTAAAGAAATGCCAATCACAAATTAATGATCTGGGAAATCAAGCTTCCAAAGGTAGGGCCAAGCACTAATTTGGTGACAGCTGACAGGCTGAGAGACAGGAGCCCTCAGGAACCCTGACAGCAGCAGATGGGCACTGCCAGCTCCCATTTCTGCAAGCATTTCCCTTTCTGAGAAATCCACTTGGTTAAAACGTGGCTTTGAAGACCAGAACCAGTGGCAATAACCAGTCACTGCTTCACTGCAATTCAGTGTCACCTTTACATAAGGGAACCGAAGAAACGTGGTCTACAACGATCCACCAGCTCTGGTCAGCATCACACACATCACCTGCTCAAACTCCTCCCAGAAAGGCTTAGAGGTATTGAGATTTCTGATGAACAAAAGCCTAACTGCTCTCCATTCAGGCTGGAGCAACCAGCTCCCAAACTGGAGGGGACTGAGACTCCAAATCCCTTCCCTCTCTCCATGGAGATCACCAGCAGGAAGCATGTACATGCCAGCTGGGCCACTGGGTTTATGATGTTTTTATGATGGATACTTTGTGGTGAAAATTGCAAAGATCAGCAAACCCATTTGCTATCAAAGGATGCTGTCAGTGGCTCCTAACCACATTAACTCTGCTGCCTGTGCCTAGAAGGTTGCATATTTAATTAATAAGCTTTTAATCCTTACTCTCTCTCTCTAGACAGCATGATGTTTTTAGAATATTAGCATCTGAACAATAGAATTCATAGGGCAAAGCCTTTTACCATTGCTGAGATGTTCTGTTGGTTATGATTTTTTTTTTTCAAGCACTATAACAGCATTTTCTAACTTATTTCTATAACGAGATACTATTTCTGTTCTAAGACCTGAGTAGAAGTTGTTTCATTCCAACATACACCTGGCATGAGAATATCCACACTCCTCTGGGAGTATGTGGTCAGTATATGGACAGGGTGGTCTTTTGCTTCTGAACAACACTCCACTCAGCAGGGCCCTGGTCTGTGGCAGGTGTTATTTGATAAGTGTGATAAAAGATAATGGCAGGGTTTGACAGCATCACAGGATGGAGCTGCAGGAGCCATGTCTGCTGTGCAGCTGCAGGCACTGAGCTGGAGAGTGTGTTCTTTCATGCCCTATCTGATGGAATCAGCCAAAGGCAGGTTGATGCTGTCCAACCTGAAAGTCTTCCCACTTCCCAGGGGGTCTGCGCTGCAAATCACAAAGATTAGCAGCACCTTGTGGAAAGTTCCCTAATGTGGGTCACACTCAGGTTCAAATAAAGCTGTGGTGGTTGAAGATTTGGGCTGGTAAGAGTCAAAGGGTTGTCACAGAGGAATAAGAGGGGATCCTACGGAGCTCTGGTGCACACTTTGCAGCAAAGCCTTTTCAGGTCAGGTGGAAAGCTGCCTATTACCAGTGAGGGTGAGCAGGGACATCAGATGCCCTGTAAAATCTCCCCTCTGTCCATCAGGCTGGATAGTGAGGCAGGTCCAGCATCCATCAGGGTGTGGGCTTGCTTGGGAGTGTACTGATGGTGAGTGATTACTACCCTGCTGCCTGAGCTTCCTGTTGGAGTGAACTGCTGTCACTCCCACCTAATATCCTCGAGTGAGCAAGGTCTTAGGAATTCCAGATCAAGATCAACTCACCTATGAAATGAGAAATGATGGGAAAGAAAGAAAAAAGATCTGCTTCAAGTGAATCTGGAACAGATATATGGAGGGATTCACCATCTTCTGCAAACCTGGAAAGAGAGCACACAGAGCACATGGACTAGAGAAGCAGCTTTGACAAGATGTGTTTGTTGGAGGCAAGGTGATCATTTTGTTTGCTGTTACACGTGTAAGTTTTTCATCATCATCATCACTAACATTATGATAAGGAATTTGTTATGGTAAGACACCGAGATGTTTGTAACACAGATCCAATTTAATTACTGATTTGCCACTCCATGTGGTATCAGCATCACTGTCATAACCTACAGCTTCCTTTAGCTGAGAGATAAATGCAAATAGATGAACTGAAAGCCAGAGTGCCTTCACAGCATGTGTGTGTTGGCTGTTTAGTGGACAGAGTCCCATCATGTCACTTAATGTCATTCTTTATGACAGCATCTCCTTCCACAAGCTCAGAGAACTCAACTGGGAGAACTCATAGAGCAAAACATTGGTGAGAAATTTCCAAAATGTGAAAGCACATCATGCAGAGGGCATGGGAATATTACCCACAGTGCAGAGACCTTCCTCTGGAGCCAAAGGCATGAGAAGTGTCTGCAGGTACACGTGTCCTGGGGTGGGTAATTGGACTTGTTGCTTACTTTGTTTGGGTCACCTCCTTGAGAAATGCCACTGGATTTTTCATTGTGTGAAATGGCATTTCCAGCACAACTCTGCAGACAGAGTAGGAAGGAAGGAAGAGCAGCAATGTGACACATGGGCAATTTAACTTTTACACTGATGTGTTTGTAAGATTTTGCTCTGAAAGCTATTCAGAGAGAGAGCTTTTTCCTGGAGAATGGTAGTGTGTGATAGACTCGAAATGCCAAGGGCTTCCCAGTCCTCCTCTCACCCAGCCCACCCATGGCATGGTCAAGGGCTGCAGGACTGTGTTGCTGCTCTGGGATAGAGATTGGAAAAATGAGCATGAAATGGCACTGGAGTCTGCAGTGAACAACAGAGGTTTCCTTGGAAGTTCACAGGCACCGACTCCTCTGTGAACAGACTGTGCCACCTCATTTTTTCACATCACAGACATTGGTGAGGGTAAACCTTGAACTGATTAACTTACAGTGTTCCAGGCTGTTCAGAGACATTGACTAGTGCTTTGATCCTCAGATCTTTCTGAATTTTTTGGTCACAGGCCTGCTTGAAATTGCCCATATATAACTTTAAAGGCAATATTTCTACAGGGTATGGCTGGAAGTTGTCTAGTTCCTGCCAGAAAGAAACCATAGGCTCAGGTTAGAGAGGGTCTTTGCTCCCATTAACTTGCTAAGTTCTTAAACAGAAGTCATGTGAAGAATTGAACAAGCACTTAGTCAACAGCCCATGACAGAATTTAGTGTAATGATTCATTCAATCACCTGGACTTTCTGTATTGAAGTCTTTACTGAGATTTACTGAGAATAATTAACAGCATCACTGCCATTGCGACATTACTTGAAACAAACCCTGACTAAACAGGAGGTGGAATATATCCTTCCCATTGTCTGCAGGGACTGCAGCATAACAGATCCATTTGATGTTCTCCCTGTTTGCAGGGCTAAATGAAACCATCTGCCACCTGCAGAACTGCAGGTGCCCTGTAGTGGCACAGCACAACTCTGCAGCTGCTTCCGGCACCTGCAGCGTGGAGGCTGGGAATGAAACACACAAGAAGCAGCACAAAGCAGCAGCCCAAACCAACAGTGAACAGCTTAAACTGAGAGGCAGGGAGGTACTCTGTGTCCATGTGAATCCAATGGGGAAGCTCAGCAATGTGTTGCCCTTCACAAAGCAGCACAAAGTGAATCGATTTTGCCTCCTGCGCTGCAGCATCCCACAGGTCAGCACAGTGTCATGGGCTATTTCAGGTGAGGGAACAAAAGACACGTTGCAATGAGATGCTTTCTGCTGACCAGCACCTTCTTAGCCTGCCCTGCCTCAGGTCCTGTTCTAGATGTGAAATAAAGGGTGACTTTGTTTCTCATGAGCTAAATAGATCAATGTTTGTAGGTGAAACCTAATACTGGGATACCAGTGTTCAAGTGGATGGCTGTTTTCTTTCTGAGCCTATTGAAACAATGCACTAGCAGTTGCTTTGTGGTCCTTCCCCATGAAAACACATGGAACACAGTGCTTGGTAGGAATTGCACTTCTGTCTGAAAATATTTGCTGTGTACTATCCCAGATAACCACGTGTGAGAGAGGGCCCTGCTTCTTTTCATTGTTTGCTAGTGTTTGTTCAGTTATCTGTACTCTCCCCAGGCCAGTTTCAGGGTTATCAGGGAAACATTCCCAGGTTGTTTCCATGAGCTTTCTTTCATGAAGTGGAAGAGGAAAAATTGTGGCTGCAAAAGGATCAGTGGTGAGACTCAGGGCAAGCACAGTAGTTCAAATGACATTTACTTCCTTTGCTCGAAATTACTGTGATACTACATTTGCAACACCATTTAACTTGAATTCATCAGCGATCATCAGCTGAATATGAATGCTAATTCTACTTTCAGATTAGTCTCATGTCACCTGAGGCATCCACAGTGTCTTCTGAGTCCCCAGAAAAGGAAAACAAGCAGAAAAATGCCTGTACCCTCCCTTCAGGATGAGCACGTGGTGGCGGGTGAACTCCTGAAGGTTTCTGGCGTGTAGGAATGCAGCTCCTTCCTCAGTATCTAAGGAGACCAGACCAAAAAGCTGTTTGCCAGGGCAGGTTCAGTGTCTCCATCATCTGCCTCCCCCACACCCACAGCAATTCCCATTTCATTTCATTTAATGCTCTGTAGAAAACCTTGCTAGAAGCTCAGCTTATTCTGTACCTGTGTGCTGCTTTCACCTCTTGTCCTGATCTTTTATTCCTCTCCTTGATTCTTCTGTAGGTCTAGAGAAAGGTGTTTGGGTTTTTTATTTTCTCTCCCCTCTTTTCTTAGGGAAATGCTTGTAATAAGTTCCCACAAGAGGGAAGTATTATTAATTTAAATCTACTAATGATAGTTTTACAGAGGCCCTTTTCTTTAGTTTGCTTTAGGCAAAGGGGAAAAGAAGGTGTCTTAAATCCTTCTCAAGAGTTTTAAATACTGTCCTCAATGAAGTAAATTATGTGAGATGGCTGCTCCTCTCCCCAAGGGATCCATCCTGCTCCCCTCTAGCTATGTCTGCTTTACAAATAGATCAGCACAATAGAAACCCACTTCTGATTCTTCACACCTTCCCTTTAATGCCTCTGTCACAGAGCATCCAGGAACATCCTTGCTTTTTTCTTTCCCCTTACACACCCTCGTTTTTTTTCTGTGATGTAAAGTGATGTAATTCTTTGCTAAAACTATTGTGGGCTTTGTAAAGCTCATAAGAGTCAAATAAATATACAGAAGTTCTGCACACAGCAGAACTCTCTGCCGAAGGATGTGTGAAAGATAAACAATTCCATGGTTCAAGGAGTGCTGAACAATGACATGGAAAGGTTTCCAGCTCTTCACACTTCCCGGTGAACTCCATCAAATCATCACCCCCATTAAAGGTAAGTCTTTTCAAGTATCATGATGTGAAAGCCTTTTCTACCCCTCAGAGAAGGAAATACTCACTCTGGAAACCCACAGGACTTGAGCCACTGTTTCCAGTCTCTGAAGCAGCACTGCTCCCTAAAAGGACAAGCTCCCTAAAATTGGACAAGCCCAATCTCAGGGAAATGTGGGGGGGGAGAAAGAACCCATTCCTCACATGCAACAAGGAGCTTCAGGGGATCATCCACAGATGGGAAACCAGGCCTGCCAGGATGCTTTGAAATAAAACCTGGATTTTTGAAGCCTAAGAACATCCACAACACAGTGAAAAACCAGAGGCATAGAAGGGATGATCACTTTTCAAATAAAACTGGGAACATTTGCATCTCTTCCAATGAGCTGCATAAATTAAATGAGGAATGGGATGAACATCTCTCTAGCAGTGAGGCCTTGACTAATGTGGGTCCCACATACCTGTTTCTTTCTCCTCTTCATCATAGCCACAGTGGCTCACAGAGGTAGTCTTGAAGTCATACACCACACAGTGCCTGACATAGCCCAACTCCTCTGCATTCGGAGTCAGATACTCCCCTGTAGGACTCTACAAAATCACAGAGGAATTCTGTCAGGAGCACAGCTCCACTCTGCTCTTGTGGCATCAACACTACTGACATCTTGCAAGCTACAACTCTCTAGCTACGTGTTGGTTTGTCCGTGTGGGTGTGGGAGACGCTGAGAGCCCCGGTTAGGAGTCAGAAATGATGCAAACTGCTCTGATTGCTTCATCACCCACAGCGGGGCAGATGCCAGCACTGTCCTTGTGAGACAAGGCTACAAGATGCGAGTCCTTGTGCAATATTTTTCCTGATATTCAGCCCCTGTGTGCTAATCCTTCGGGCTGCTGGGGCCACCTTTGCTTTGTGACAGAATACATCCCCCCAGTGGCAGTCACGGAGCACGGCTGAAACCGGCACGGGAGAGGATGGGAAGCTTCCCGGGGTTTTAAAAGCCAGTTTTGGCTTCCTGCTAATTGCTGGATCCAGGGGTGGTTCACACAAACAATGTGCTCACCCGTTCAATCCTGCGGGCTGTAACAATGTGGCTCTCGTCGAATTCACGCTGAGTACGGGCATCTGAAAAAAACAACCAAGACAGAGCAGTTGGTTGGTAAAGGTGGAATTCTGTTTGTAATTTAATCAGCAGGAATTCAGGCACTGGCATCACCCAGAGAAGAGAGATTTGGCGTTGTGGCACCCGGGGATATGGTTTAGGAGTGGTTATGGTGGTGCTGGGTTGATGGTTGGACTGGATGATCTTGAAGGTCTCCTTCCAACCTTGACAATTCTGTGATTTGTTTTTTTTGGAACGGAGGCTTTCTGGTGTGGATATAACGACCTCCAGGACCGATATGAGTGTGTGTGTAACACCAAGTGATGCCAGCAGCCTTAGTCCTGACCCAAGTGTGCCCCTGCAGCATTTCCAGCACCAGTCCTGTGCTCTGCCTGTGCCTTCTCTGACCTCTGCCCAGCAGCTCTGCCTCTGCTGCCCCAGAGCTGGGGAGAAGGGCACCAGAGAGAAGCCAACCCCACTCCCAAACTGGCTGACTCCTTCACCAAAACATTTCACAATATTGCAATGTGAGACACCCTTTTGGGGGGTATTGGCACAATGCAAATGCAAATGCTTATTAGCAAGCTTTGTGAAATGGTTGAAAGATCTTGTCCATCTCTAAAATTTCTGGAAGTAGCTGGGGAGAGTGTGTATCCATGGGATGGATCAAAGCAGGGAGAGCTGGACATGAGGAATGCCGGAGCAGGACCAGGCTGAGTACAGCACGTGGCTGCAGACAGGGGCAGGAAAATCCTGGAGCAGCACCAGGCAAGGGCAGGGATAAGCAGGAGGCAGGGACAGTAGCGGCAGGTAGGGGGCAGGCAGGGGTAGGGACAAGAACAGGGACAGGTAGGGGCAGAAAACAGCAGGCAGGGACAGCACAGGCAGGGACGGGCCTGTGCCGCGGCCTCACCCAGCAGGCACAGGTAGTTGGGCTCCGCCAGCCGCGGGAACCGCCGGTACTGGTTGATGATGTTGTAGAGGTGTCGGGGCTCGCAGAACACCACCCCCGCCATCCCCGGCGGGCTGTCGCCGACTATCGCGACACCCCGCTCCGCCCTGCGCGGGGAGCGACGCCTGCCCGTCTCCAAGGTTACCGCCGCCCAGATCTCGCGAGACTACCGCCCGCGGCGGGAGAGGGGAGGGAGGAAGTCTCGCGAGAGGCGGGGCCGCGCAGGCCGTGGAGGTCGTTGGAGTCACCGAGCGCCGCCAGCCCCGCTCCCGCCGTTCCCGCCGTTCCCGCCATGCTGTCCCGCCTCAGCACCGCCACCGGCGCCGCCCTGCGCCGCGGCATCGCCACCTCCGCACAGGTAACGTGGGGCCGGGCCCGGGGCCTCCTCAGAGAGGGGCTGCGGGGCTCGGGTGGAGCCCCGGTCCTCGTCGCTTCTGGGCCTGCGACGCCGCGGTTGGACCCAGCTGCCCCTCGGTTGCGGGGCTCGGTGGAGCCCGGGCCCTGCTCGGAGAGGGGGTTGGGGGCGGTGGTCCGGGCAGGAACTCAGGCGAGGGGCTGTGGAGCCCAGACCCTCCCGCTGACAGGCTGCGGGGCTCGGGTGCAGCCTGGGGAGAAGCCCCGGCCCGTCCCAGTGAGGGGCTGCCAGCCCCGGGTTGGACGCAGTTCCTCCCCGGTGAGAGGCTGTGGGGCCGGGGAGGAGCCCAGACCTGATGAACGTCTCTCTCTGGTGGCATGCAGTGGGTGATAGACAGGTTTCCTGCTTCCTTTCTCTAGTGCAAACGTGTCCCTGCGTTCTAGGGGTTTTAAGAACTAAAGCTGGTGGCTGGGGTTTAGCAGTAATCCATCGTGTGCTTGGAATTCGCCGTGCTGACCCCAAACCACAGGAGAACTGCTGCTGTGGTTGCATGGGTGGGGACCGACCTCTATCTGACATTAATAGTGCCAGTGGGACACGACAGAGTGGTTATTGGAGCTATAAAGATGTACTGCACAGGGAGAAGCTCGTGTAAGTTTTCTTCATAGGAACTGTATCTTTTAGCAGTGAAGTTTTGACCTCGTAGTATCAGCTCATTAATAAATAGGGCACAGCAGTGACTCATGTCAGACTTTGCTTCCCCTTCAAGAGTTTTCTGCAAAATCACATCTGTTACAGTAGCGAGAAAACGAGCTGAGGTTGGGCTGATCTAGCCCTTGGGTGGATTATTTCTTGTCATAGCACAGTAATTAAGCTGTTCATGTCGGGACTTGGAACTGTTATGGCTTTATCTGGTAAGGCTGTGATAGAGAATGGCTTTCTCAGCAGTAAGTGTATTGCCATGTTGCATCTCTGCAGGAGACTCTGGTTCTCCATCACTTTGGCAGAGTGTTGCACTTTAGGGTTGTTCTGGTCCTTGGAAGTAGCTTGTCTCTCATCTGGCAATACCCTACAAACAGGAGCACAGAGAGAGAAATAACATCCTTCCAGTACACATGTGAGGGTAAAACTGGTTCACAGGGCAGCCAAGAAGAGTTGATTTTACTCAATTCTCAGCCACGTGATCAAAGCTGGAAGTTGCAGTCGCTTAATATTCTCAGGCCTTGATCTTGAGGCAGCTGCAGGTACTAAATTGAATTTATTTCTGGTCTAAACATTTTCTTCCTGTACATACACTAGCTATTACATTTATTGCAGATCATTAAATGTATTGATTTGCCAAATGGGAAGGCATATTTTTTTAATACTGGCCATATTAATAGTCTAGAGAAACTACAAACCAGATTTTGCCCTGAGTTAGACCTGGGCCCTCAGGGTGGCAGGTATAAGTCTCAGGCAGACATTTCTGTCTGCAGAAAGGTGATCCTTCGGGTTCCTTTGCCCCAGCCTTGCTTCCCTTTTGAGCTTCAGGTCACAAAAAGTTTCCTCCAACTTGTCCTGCCAATAAACCTGGAGGATCCCTGGGAGGCTGTCACGAGCATCGCTTCCTGTGGGCTCAGGCTATCAAGTTTGCATAGTGCTTGGTGAAAAATTGAGAAATAGAGCTAAAAGCAAAGAAAGTGTGGTGAAATCCCCAAGGTCACCGCTGGGGTGGCTGCCAAAACATCTCCAGCCCGTGTTTGTTGTCTCTTTCCCACAGAACAATGCCAAGGTAGCAGTGCTGGGGGCCTCGGGGGGCATCGGGCAGCCTCTGTCCCTGCTCCTGAAGAACAGCCCGCTGGTGAACAAGCTCAGCCTCTATGACATTGCCCACACTCCAGGCGTGGCAGCTGACCTCAGCCACATCGAGACCAAAGCCAGTGTCAAAGGTACTGCTGGGAAAGCTCCGTGTTCCCCAGGGATCCTCTCGGGTGGCTCTGGCGCCGAATCGCCCCGTTGCTTCCGAAGGGGGATCTTCACACAGCGATCCTGAAGCCTGGTGTCAATTTAAGTAGCTTTTACCTCGAGCAGTGCATGATTAATTAAGGTTTAGGTGATTAGATTGACATGTATGGAGGTCAAAATGGCCTGTGGTTGCACTGTTGAAGGGGAATTTGTGATATCTGGCAGGAAACACTCAGTGAAATTATTTCTGAACAAAGCCTGAGTGTTGAATTTAGAAGTTTGACACTCTCTGGGTATACACATAAAAATTCCACATGCTGCTTTTCTGAAGGGACACTGTCAGATTCTGATGAAAGCAAAACTTATTCTGCTGATCTTTATTTTATCTGAAGACCACCAGAAGGTGACATTTTACTTGAATGTACCTGTCTGGAATTCTCTGGGGGCACTGACTCTTGTGCCAAGGTTTTTGGAGAGTAAATACGCATAGAGGGAGGAACTGGGGGTTTTCAAAACAGATGAATGTGAGATTCTCACCACTCTGGTTCTGTAAGTTTTGAAACGAGGATAAAACATTAAATGGGATCCATCCATAATTGTGCTTCTCTGCTTTTCAGCATAAGTTTGAATTGAAGGCTAAATTAAAAAACTGAATTGAATGCCTCTGGGTGTAATTTTGTACTTCAAAGTATCAGATACTTAATAACTCTGGAAAGCATAATGCCTGAGTGTCTTCCATTTCAGGCTTCATGGGACCTGAGCAGTTGCCAGAATGTCTGAAGGGCTGTGATGTTGTTGTTATTCCGGCGGGAGTGCCTAGAAAACCAGGTATGTTCTCTTTGTTGGAAAGCCCCAGGGCTGCTTTGAAGTGAATCTCTGCAGTGCTGCTGCTCAAATAGAGCTGTGTCTGGTGCTTTATGGTGATGTTGGCTTGGGGTGTAAGTGGTCTGTTAATGCCCCTGACCCACAGCTGCTTGTGGTATCAGGCAGCTCGTTCAGCCTCTGGCTTCGACTGTCCCTTGTGAAATGGGCAGCATTGATTTCTGAAGTTCCCACGTGGGGTTGAGGTGCAAAGACCTTTCCTGTAAGTGATCTTAAATCTCTCTTTAGTCTTTCTTGCCCTGAGGCAATGCTCAAGGAATAAAAACTGGTTCATTGTTTCATTTCTCAGGAGAATAGAAATAATCCATTTGTACTGCATCAATTGTGCACTAACTTCTTGGGGCACCTCTGAATAAATGCTGTTAAGCCTTCCTAGAATGTCTCTGACCTGCTCCTTTTCTACTCTGTTTTCCAGTATCCTATTTGGAACGTAACAAAATTCTAGACTTTAATGCCTAGCTCTTCCTAAATCTTCATTTTTCATGGTTAAAGTACAGAAATGGGAGGTGGCACTTACACAACGAGCAATATTTTGCACAAAGCAGTTGGCATTTAAACTGGAGTTGTGAAGGTGACTTAAGAAAAGGGGGAGAATTCATCTTGGGAGGAATTAGGCTGCTCTGAGTATCAGTGGTATGGTCACACTGTACTCCAGGCAGCTTGGGTGAAATGTGTTCTGGCAATGGACAGCTGGGCTGGTTGCTCCTGGAAAGGGCTGATCTGTTTGTTAGCAAGAGGAGTTATCTTTGGAGCCAGTTCGTTGCTGCAGCTGGACAATTTACTCTTGATCTATGAAACCAGGAGCTGATGTGTCTCTGTCCAGGTTTTTGATTGGGGTGGACTGTGGGTAACAGGATGCTGCACTGGCTGTGTTTCAGGGATGACTCGTGATGACCTGTTCAACACCAATGCCAGCATTGTTGCCTCTTTGACATCTGCCTGTGCAAAGCACTGTCCAGAAGCCATGATCTGTATTATTTCTAACCCGGTAAGTGTTTCCTGAAGGCTTTGGAATGTAGAGGGGAAAAAAAACCCCAACAAAATCCAGACTGAAAATACTAGAGTAATCCAAATTCTTTTTGAACAGTATCTTTAAGATCTGCAATGTATTAGCAGCAAAGCTCTAAAAGCCTGGGTCTACTAACCCATTTTTCTTGGCTGTATTTAAGTCAGAGGAAACTTTGATATCAAAGTACTTAATATCTCAAAGTCTGTGTGACTGCTTATAATACAAACTGGTGTATTAGCTGGGATAAAAGTCTTAGCTCTTTAAGGGAGGAGCCTTTGTGATGGGAATGAACAAATTTATTGTCTTAATGGTTATGTAAAATTAATGACTTTTATTCCAGCCTGACTGTAAATTGCTCTTCAATTTAGGCATTAAAGTAATTGGCTGCAGCTGATTCCAAGTTGGAAGTGTAGTTTGGGTTCTTTATTGGCCTGTTTAAGTTCATGCATTGGCTTTGTTATGATACTGCTTTTAATCAGTGCTTGCCTCTTCTTACTGGTAGGTAAATTCAACCATCCCAATAACTTCAGAAGTCTTCAAGAAGCATGGTGTGTATAATCCCAACAAAATCTTTGGTGTCACAACGCTGGACATCGTCAGAGCGAACACTTTTGTGGCTGAACTGAAGGCAGGTCATAGTTAACAGCTGCTGGGGGAGGGACACTGCCTGCTTTGGGATCAGATCTATACAGAAATGCTTCCAAAATCACTGCAGAGAGCCAAAGGAGCTCGGATTTCTGTGGAGCCAGAGGCGAAGGCAATGATTCCCTGCCTCCATTCTCTAGAGGAGCCTGGAGATAAGGTTTCTTGCAAAATGTGGTTCAAGAGACTTTGACCTTTCCTTTTCATAGCCCTGTGAGTGAGCTACGTGTTCTCCTTAATTCCACTGGCATTTCCAACCCCCGGTGCAACCGGAGGAGAGGGTTGAGTTGTTTTATGTGTTTGCAAGTCAAACTCTGTGGTGGGTGTTACAGGATATTCTGCAAAGTGTCAGGAGCTGTAACAGGTTACTGCTCTTAATAGCCCTGGTGGTGTTTATGTTGTGCTGCTCTTTGTCCAAACTTGCAATAATAATCTCCTGTAACTGTAAAAAGTGATCAGAGTAACCTGGAGCTGCCTCTGAAACTCCTGCCCTGTGTAGCACTGGGTTATAGATCACAGAATCATATAGGTTGGAAAAGACCTCCAGGATCATGGAGTCCAACCCTGGATTGATCAATGTGTCCAAGTACCCAGGGCAGACAGTGAAGTGTGGTGTTTTCACTTGTTTTTCTTGCCCATGTGCTTCAGAAACTGGAAAGTTTCATGTTTCCCTTAGGGCTTAGATCCAGCTCGAGTAACTGTTCCAGTTATTGGTGGCCATGCTGGGAAGACTATCATCCCTCTGATCTCTCAGGTAGGTCATGGTGACTGCTCTGGGTGGCAGCACACTCCTCAGGGTGTTAAGGTTGATGTAAAGTGCCTTTGTGATGGTGCTTAATTGCTAAGATAGAGCAGAGACAGTTTTCCCTGCTCTCATGGCTGCTTTCCTTCTGGGATGAGATGCAGGATGAGATGGAAGGCAGCAAGCTAGATCTAAACTCTGGATGATGTCAGTAGTATAAATTGTTCCAGCTTTCCTCTAAAGGACTTTGGGATATAAGATCAGAGGTGTGGCAATGACAGGTCATCAGGAGAAGCTCCCTTCACGCATCTAAGCCAGACTGAAATGCAGTTCTTTAGCAGGCTGCAGCCTTTTGGGGAGATGGCTGGGATATAGCCAAGGACAATCTGGAAGAAAATGGGGAAAAGCAGTGCTCTAAGTGGGGAATAAAGTACCCTTCACAGAAGGATTTTCTTAAGGAATAAGAGCTTTGGAGCAGCTGCATGCTGAGAGGGTGCTTTGGTTAAGCAGTCCATTGGGAGAGACACAGCTGTGCTTAAGCTACTGGCAGAGCTGTATCTGAAGGTTTAGTAAATACTGCTGGGAGACTGGATCCTTCATAAAGCTCTTGACTTCCATAATGCCACAGTGACCCGAATATTTACAAGATGACTTTTTGAAGTTCCTGATGCTTGGAGGGCATCTGTTTAGTGCAAAGGACTACACAGTTGTGAGGAACCACAGCAAGCCCTGGTTTGGCTGCAAAGCTGCAGTTTGTCCTTAAGGTATCTGGACATGGCTGGGCTCCTGTTCCAGGCCATGCAGTGACCAGCAGCCCTGATGACTCTTGCAATTGGTCAGTGCCACACAAGCTGTGAGCTTGGGCTAAACCCATTTGCCCAGTTGAGAACTGTTGGTAATAACTGCAGTGGTACAGAAGGCATCATGTAGGGTGGCCTTATGCTGAATCTGGAGGGGTTCTGGTATCGGATAGTAGCTTTATCTTCTTTCCCATCTAGTGCACACCAAAAGTGGAATTTCCTCAGGATCAACTGGAGAAGCTTACAGCAAGAATTCAGGAAGCTGGCACTGAAGTTGTCCAAGCAAAAGCAGGAGCAGGTGGGTTATTGAGTAGAGCTTTCAAGTAATTCTTGTTATCTAGCTGAATGGATGTAGTCCCCTGCTGTTTAATCTTACTTATAGTTTGTGAGCTGCTGATTAGGAATCTAGCTGTGACTGCCTGAGCTGTGCTACCAGAAGTAGCTCAGTATGTAAGACTAAACATTAACTGATCCCACACCATATATGGCTTTAAAAAGTCTCTTCTCTGTCAAATTAAGCTGTTTCTTCTGTAAATCTGGTCAGCTGGATAGCATGTAGCTGGCCAAGAGCTGCTGCTTTATCCAACTGACTGTGAGCTTGAAGTCAATGACACTGGAGCTCTGTAAACATACCCGTATGGAAACCTTGGAGGCCAGAGAAGGTATCAAATTTCAACATGATCTGTTCTAAAAGTGGTTTAACTCTTACAGGATCTGCCACCTTGTCCATGGCCTATGCTGGTGCTCGATTTGTGTTCTCTCTGCTGGATGCAATGAGTGGAAAGCAAGGGGTTGTGGAATGTGCCTTTGTTAAGTCGGACGTGACAGAGAGCCCGTACTTCTCTACACCTCTGCAGCTGGGAGTATGTACTTTAAATCATGAGGCTTATGAATAGCAGCTACTGATGGAGCCTTGGTGGTTTTATTCAGTGATTTCAGTTTAGTTGAATGCCTGGTATTGCTGGAGTTAACTGCTCAGTGTACCTTTAAGAGTCTTGAGAATTTGGGTAGGGTATTTCGGCACATAGCTCAGATTGGCAAGGATGCTGCTGCTTTTATCTGCTCTTAGACTGCAGATCAGTGAGTAACCAGAGATTCAGACTTGGCTTAAGAGGTCACGCTTGCCTCAAGTCAGGCCTGTCTGCTCTGGGCCTTCATATGATTAACCAGAGTTAGCAAACCTGTCTCCTCAGCCTGACCTGCCATAATCAAATCCCTCAGTAATCGAGGCACATGGGGAGCCACAGCGTGGATTAGGATTAAGATCTTGCTTTCAGGACCTCTTCTGGACTCTGAAAGAAGTCTTTTGTCACCCTTACCCTGTGGGAGTGATGGAGGACAAGGATGCTGCAGCCCTGTCGTGGCTGCTGGGATGCAAAAGGTGGTGTGTGCTGTGTTAGGGGCAGGCTGCTGAGGGAATGAAAGCAGAGGGGTATTAAGAGGGTAGGCTTTGGATGTAGGCATCTTGAAAACCCAGGAGTGCCACTCTAAAACAGTTTGAGATTGCAGACCAGTGGCAAGCAGAGGACATAGAGCAGGGGGGAGTGATTGTCTTGCCAGATGGTGTGTCTGGAGGTAGGAAGGAGCAGTTGATATCAGTTTCCCCTTGAAGGAGCTGCTGGACTTCCTTCAGATTTCACACTGTGAAGGAGAAGTTTGTGAGAGCTGTAGAAGTTGCTACAGGTAGTAAGAGGTTTTGAACCTTATCAGGAAGCACAGGGTTGGCAAACTAGAGATGACAGAGGTCCCAGGCTGGGTCTCTGTCTCAGCTGGGTAATGCTTAGTCAAAGCTGTAAAGCTACTCTTTAGTTCAATGAATGGTTAATCCTTAAATCCTCTTTCCCTCAGAAAAAAGGAATTGAGAAGAACCTAGGCCTTGGCAAGCTCTCCCCCTTTGAAGAGAAGATGGTTGCTGCGGCCATGTCTGAGCTGAAGGCTTCTATTAAGAAAGGAGAGGAATTTGCAAAGAACTTCAAGTGAAGAGTTGGTGATGGGGAGGAATTAACTTCCTTAATTTATTAAGGCATCATGTCACTTTATGACTTCTGATTCAAAGCTCATGCTTTGGTTGAAGTCTGTCTGTATTAGCTTGATGCTTGTTGCCAGTGCAGAGTCTAATCATCAATAAAATGGCCTCATTTTTTCAGTGTACCATGTGGACTTGTCCTGATGTGCTTTGTCTTTTGAAGTTAGGGCTTGTAGGTCTCTGAGAGTTTAATGGTTTCAATAGGGATGAAATAGCCTTGTAAGGTGGGTGAACTAATTGCTCCCAACTCTGGTGCTGCCTGGGTTTTGGCTTGGGTTCCTTGTTCAGTGCAGCCGCTGGGAACTGTGATCAGATCAAGACGGGGTGAAGGGGCTGCACCAGTGATCCAAGAGGTGATTTTCCCGGAGGTGGCATTTCCTCTGTTACCTTGTGTTACCTTAATCCCTTATGTAATTTGATTTTTAAAGGAGTTAGTGAAAGAGCACGGTGTTTGAAATGTCAGTCCTGCACTAAGACAGTAATTAAACTGCTGAGAGCGACTTCTTTCTAGTTAGGAACAAAAGCCTTGATTTAGCATCTCCATAAATTTCTCTTACATTCATCCTCTTGTGAATATAAAAATAAATGTCTGCAAGAAGATGGTGATGACGAGTTCTGTTGCTGACTTCTTTGAAGGTAAGCTTTAATGAAGGAAGCAATTAATTCACTCTTCCTCCATGCTCTGTGCTGCTTACGCTGTTGCTTTGAATTGCTCTCATCTGTGTAGGCTGAATTCTAAGTTGAACAGACTTTATTTAGATGAAGAGAAGGAAAAGCTAAAGGCCAACACCTCTGGAGGAACTGAGGGGAGTGTTGGTTTGAGCCAGGGAACCTGGGGCAGAAGCTTCTCAGAAGGAAGATACCTAAAGAAGGTAGTAGATGCTCTTTGGTCACTGCCTTTCTTCTTCCTCCTCCCACTTCTTGTATTTTTTCTTTTGAGCTCTCTGAAGTGAGTTTTATTTTTTTTATTTTAATTAGTTCATCATTCTGAACCAGATCACACAGTTGTGACTGAAGATGCACTGATAATGAAGTGCCTGGTTCTTTCTCTGCCCTGTGGAACATGTGGGCAGGGAGGACAGCAAGCACAGTCCTTGTCACTCCTCTGCAGAAATTTGGTGTCTTGGAGCTTGGTTTCTTTACAGGAATAGTAATGGAATTGAAGCGTCGGCAGTCATTACTCAGCAGGCTTGGAACAAAGTAATTATTAGGTGGTATTAATAGAATTAAAGATTAAAGAATTAAAGATCATGTTGGAGGGGGGCATGGGAGGATGTCAGAACTGGGGGACACTGAGGAGGAGTGACTGGCCAGACCTGGTAAGTATGGCACAGACTGTTCCAAACAATAAAATGGAAAGCATATGGCAGACTGCTGTAACAGGTCAAAGGGTGTAGGGGTCTTGCAGGCCTGTCAGCAATTTTGTACGCAAAACAGGCAGCACAGTTTATTAAAAATGGTGTGTATCCACCTGCCAGAGGTGCATGCCATGGCCTGTGTGTCCAGCTGGTCCAGGGGAACTGCCATCCAAAGCTGCCAAGGCACCAGCTGCAGGGAAAGCCTGGCCTTGCAGCCAGGAGGACAGGAACCACAATTGTTCCAGTCCTGCTATTTTTAATGCAGCAGATAGAGTGGATTTCTGAGCGTTGGAGGCTTTTAGAACTTGAGGTTCATCGTGTGGCTTAGGTTATTCTATCTTCTCTTTTGTCAGCAGTCCAGATCCAGCAAAGTCTGGAGGAATTGCATGGACAAGCAGAAAGCTTCGCTTGCACTGGTAGGGACTTAGGAACAACATGGGTGAGTGGAGCTGAGGTAGAAGAGGATTATTCCTCAGCACTTGCTGACTGGTAAATTCTCCAGGGTCTCCTTCAAATCCCCTTAATATTGACAGCGTCCCCACACTGTTTGGTTTTGGGATTTGTTTCTTTTTCCCCCAATCCCATGCCTCATGCTTGGAGTTGCAGCTAATCCCTGTGCCTGGAAATCTGTTCTGTTTTGTTTTGTCCACTTCTTGTGGCTTTCTGCAGTGAAGTCAGGGGTCAGAAGGATACTGGCTGAAGAAAGGGTCTTGTGTAGGTGTTCTCCACTCAGTCACATGTGCTGTCCTCATGGCTGAGCAGTTGTGTGGTGGGTAACTTAATCCCTGTGAAGGCTGGAGATGGTTTGCAGAGGGAATTGTGGGACATCACCCCCCACTTCTCTCTGAGGAGATTCCCTGGAGAAGGAAAGGATGCAGGGCATACCCCTCCTCAGGAGGAGCAGGGTTTGGCTGGGTGTGCCTAGATAAGCAAACAGCCTGTCCTGGAAGTTGTTTCCTGGTGCTGTGTCTCCAAGACACATGACCTTCATCCTCTCTCCTGTAAGTTGCTGCAGCAGGGCCGCCCTGGTGAGTCATGGCACTCGCTCCTGTGCTGGCAACTCTGGTGTTTCCCTCCTGTGGAGGTGAGTGACCAGGGCTGGAGGAGGTGGAAAATCTGCCCTGTGCAGGGGTCTTGGATTTCACCCTGTTTACTGTGCAGACTTTTTGTCTTGATGGTCTCTAAGCACCTCTTCCAGTGCAGCAACATTTCTTTGCACGGAGCTGCCGCCTCCTCCAGCAGCCCAGCTCCGTGCTGGAGCACAGATGTCAAGATACAGAGGAGTTGTGTGTTAAGAGTAATAAATAAAGGTTCTCCAGATGGTCATATGTCAGGTCACTCGATCCCACCTGCTGCTGGAGCAGCATATTAAGTGCAGGAAAGGATAGAACAAGGAGAAAAGCAGATTGAACAGTATGGCTCGAGTCTCCTTCTGGTTAACCACAGTGTCCCGAGAGTCTCTTCAGGTGGGATGAGCAGCCTGGCACACCTGTGTCCCTTATTCCTGGGAAATCTGTTTTCCATTCTTGCCTCCATTTAAGGGCAGGTGCTTTGTTGTGGAGATACAGACCTGCCACCCCTGAGCCCCGTCTCACCCCAGGGGTGCTCTGTGTGGTGGGAGATGGGGACAGCAGTTTGCCTCTGGGTAAGGCTGTTACAGCTGCAGCAGGCATGGCTGAGCCCTGGGGACAATCAATGGCATTTTGGTGATATTTAGGAGAGGAAGAAGAGGAAACAACAACAGGAAGACAGTTCAGTGCAGCCTCTTCCTTGCCAAAGCTGGCTGCCTTCCCAGCTCCGGCAAAGGAGCAAAACTGGAGAGGCTGGAGGTACTTCAAAAAGATGTTGGATAACTGGCACCCTCTCTCATGAGCCCACCTCCAAAACTGAAAGCATCCAGGGCCCACAGAAGGTGCCAGGACAGAAAGTGTTGCTTCTGTTCTCCTGAGCAACCACCCCCACTGAGGTACCCAATGCTCAGCTTTGCATTACTGGGGCTGGCAGTTCATCCTCTGTCCAGGGAGATGGTGGATAAATGGGGAAAGGAGAGGGGGAAATACACCCTGAGGTTGGTTGGGCATACCTGGGGGTGCAGACAGATCTCCCCTGCAGCCAGCTCATCTTCCCCTTTCCCTCACAGGGCCGTGGTGAGGGCAGGAGGATCAGAAACCACCTGAGCTGTGGTTTTGCCTCTGCAGAGGCCTCTCTCTGTCCCTTGGCTCTCCTGCCTGGCCACAGGCAGCGTGAAATCACCACCTTTGCATTCCCTGCTCTTGATTTACTGAAATGCCCGAGAGCTCCCTCTTCCCTCCCGGGTGCCTCAAAGCGGAGCTGGAGTGCTGCGCCGAGGCGGGAGGGTTTGTTTGCATTTACAGGCAAACCTGTTAATAAAGGAGACCAAAGGGACTGCTCTTTTCCTGGCTGTGGGAACAGATGGCTGGATAACACAGTGCAATTAATATGCAGAGAGTCCTGCCGGGGCAGGGATTTGATTGCCTGTTAGGAGAGGTTACAATGCTCGAGCTGAGCTCTGCCACTGCTCTGCCTGTCCCTGACACCTGCTCCACCCAGGGGCTCCGTGGGGACTCTGGGACTCTGGGACAGATTGGATGGGGTCACAGAGGAGGCTGTGGGCACTGGTCATGGGGAAGGATGCAGCTGGGGGCTCTGGGACAGCAGCAGATCTCTGCTTCTCCCTCCCTGGGTGATGCTCAGGGAGGGCTGCCCAGCAAAGGCTGGGTCTGGCAGTGAACAGCTGCTTGGAGGTACTTCCAGGCTCATTCTTTCCTCCCATACTTGTTTCACCTCTGAGTCTGGAGGTTCCAAGGAAAGCGGGAAGCGGCAGATCCTTGATGATCCAAGGGAGGCATGTGTTGGGACATGGGAGGTCTCCTCGCTACAGCACAGGTACGGAGTCTTTCCCAGGACTTCAAAGAGTGACCGGACAAATCCACAAGGAAGAGAAACCCCCCTGCTGAGGAATAGAAGGGTTAGGAAGCCCCGGGGGAGCAGGAGACCCAGCAAACCCACCCCAGCACTGAGCAGGGCCACGTGGCCACGAGGTCAATCCCAAATCGATGGGAGCCTCCAGCCGCCGGCCCCAATCGAACGGCCCAAGGTCACCCCGGGTGCACTTGGGGCTGTTCCTGTGCCCTGTCCCCATCACACCCTTGGCTCTCACGAGATCACGGGGCCTCCCAGCCCCTTCCCTCTTCATGCCTTTGCTTTGCCCCCCTCCTGTTTTCTGGTGTTTCCTTCCCCGCGCCGCCTTGTCAGGGTTGCTGAGCACCACCAAAGCCAGCACCAGGCTTTGATCAGGGGCTCCTGCCTGTGCCGTGCCAGCAGCACGTTCCCGCCCGGCACCGCCGTTCCTGGCCATCCTTTCTTCTGCATCAGGAGGCGGCTGGTGGAGATGTCGAACCTCAGCGCGAATCCTTGCAATTAGGCCTGTTCTGCTGCCTGCCTCGTTTGATCTCCTTTAATTATTTATCGCCTTTATTTTTTTCTCCTTCCCAAATCCTCCGTTTCTTTCAAGTGATGATTTTCCTCCTCTCCCCCCAGCCGTGGCTGGCTCTGTCTGTTTGCTTGCAATTACCGACCCTTCTCCTACTCCTTCTATCTCTCCCCTTTTGTTCTCCACCAGATCATCCCTTCATGACACTCTCCCAGCTTCACCCCTCAGCTCCCTGCCTGCCTGGCAGCTTTTTCTTCTTGCTTTCCTCCATTTGTCCCACCCGGATGGCTGTTGCCTTTCTCCATCCCGTTCCAGGTGCGGTTCTGGCTGTGTTTGCTGCTGATGCCAGCTCTCTGGCTGGGATCCTTCACCCTGGGCTGGGCTATACTCCCATCTCCCACTGCTGCTCTCCCAGGCTGCTGCCCAAAACCTGACGTGGTCCTGCTACAAAGCCCTGGCTCCTGGCCAAGCCCAGGGAGCCCCACAGGGCTTCTGCTCCCCCCATGCCAGGGTCTCCCTGTGCTGCTTTTGCATTCCTCATCTTCTTTGTTTCCCAAGACCTGATGCATTATTCAGCGCTGCGGACTCTGCGGGTGTTGGGAAGATAATGGTGCTGCAAAGGCCACAGGCTCACCCTGGGGATGCTGGATTTTCCTGTCACGGGCTGTTTTCCCCCTCCGGCATTAAACCAGGAATAGCCCTGAGGTTTCTCCTAGGAGGTGGCATCTGCTGTGACCCTGGGGGGACATAGCAGGCACAAAGATAGGAGCACGGGGAGGCAGCAGCAGCCCTGGGAATGCTTCAGAGGCTGCACCACAGCTCCCAAACCCAGTCCCACTGCTCAGCTGAAGTTTAATGGAGACACGGATCAACACGTTGCCACTTGTTTATGTAGTCCCTACAGGGATAATGCACGTGGGACATAGATTTTGCACAGCAGACAGTAGAAAACAACCCCAAAAGGCTGTTAAATGCTTGTGGAAAGAGGATTCTCACACCCTTCACTCCATTCACAACTGGGCACCGTGTCCCCCCCCAGCTGGACCTGGCTTTGGGGTGCTTTGGGAGCTTCATCCCTTCCTGGCCAGCAAGGAAGGCAAATGCTCAGCATCACTAAAGGAAATTATAATTAATTAATTAATTAATAGCACTGGCTTGTTACCTGTGTCACAGTGCTGGGGAATGTCCCCAGTGGGGACCTGGCACCTCTTGCATCACCCCAGACACCCCAGGCAACCCAAAATTCCTCCACATCTGGAGGGATGGGGATGTTCCTGGTGGGCCCAGGCAGTGCTGGTGAATCAGCTGGGAACTGGGGAAGCACTGGGGGCAGGTAGGGCAACATGGTGAGGAGGTAAGGGGTGGGATGAAATTCAGGGTGGGATACAGGATGGGGTGTGATTCAGGGTAGGATACGGGATGGGGTGAGCTGGGTTACAAAGTGGGATATAGGGCTGGGTGTCCCCCCCCAGGGCCGGGTGTCCCCCTTTAAGACCGGGTGTCCCCTGTAAGGCCGGGTGTACCCTGTAAGGCTGGGTGTCCCCTGTAGAGCCGGGTGTCCCCATAGGGCCGGTGTCCCCCTGTAAGGCCGGGTGTCCCCTTTAAGGCTGGGTGTCCCCGCAGGGCCGGGTGTCCCCTGTAAGGCCGGGTGTCCCCGTAGGGCCGGTGTCCCCCTGTAAGGCCGGGTGTCCCCTGTAAGGCCGGGTGTCCCCGCGGGGCTAGGTATCCCCTGTAAGGCCGGGTGTCCCCCTTTAAGGCCGGGTGTCCCTGTAAGGCTGGGTGCCCCCGCAGGGCTAGGTATCCCCTGTAAGGCCGGGTGTCCCCCTTTAAGACCGGGCGTCCCCTTTAAGGCCGGGTGTCCCCT
>VYXB01000728.1:54977-84543 GCA_013397135.1 Pachyramphus minor | reverse complement strand
CCCGCTGGGAACGGGGGTGGGTGTGGGGGGAAAAGGCTTCACCCCCCCCATCGGGTGATGCTCGCAGCGGGCAGGGGAGTGAGGACCCCCAGGGATGGGGATTGGGGGTGGGCTGCTCCTGAGCGGGGTGGGAATTGGGGTCCCCAAAAGGGGCACGGGTGGAAGGGATGGGTGAGGGGTGCAGAGCTTCGTGGGTGCTGGGGCAGCTGGGGACCCCCGCGGGGAGGGGGGGTGTCCCCCCGCGGGGTTTGATGCTTTGAGGGGTCCAACGTGGTGTGAGGAGTCTGGAGATGAGATGCTTTTATCGGGCATGGGGGGGCCCTCCAGGGACGTGGATGTGTCAGGTGCTTCTCGGTGCTGGGGGATGGCTGAGGGGCACACACATCCCTCTTCTCCATGTGGGGAGACACGCTGGGGTGTGGACAGGGGGTGACCCCTTGTCAGTGGGGTTTTGTCTGGGAAAGACAGGATAGCGATGAGCCCCCAGCAGGTGCTGGTGCCTTTTGAGGTGCAGGTGGGAGGTGAGACCGAGACAACGGCCCCAAAACCCCTCTCTCTGCAGCGTGGACCCCCAGGCTGTGCTGGGGAGGGTTTGGCTGATGAGATTTCAAACCCTGCGGGTGTTGTGTGGGGGAAGGAGAGGGGCAAGGCTTGGCAGGGGGAATCCCGGCAGCAGCCCAGCCGCTGGTCTTTTGGGAGTGTTTTGTGCTTCTCCTTCCCAGGACAGTGGGGTTTGTCCCCAGGGATGGCCCTGCGGGAGGCAGGTGACTTTCAGGGGGCACAGGTTCATTCATCCCATCCGGAGAGAGATTTCAGACTGGATGTGTCACTTCCCTGTGTTTCTGCTGCTGCAGGGGGGTCACCTGGGGGCTGGCAGCGTTTCGGGGTGTCTCAGGTTGATGACAAATGTCAGAGACCTTCTCTGAGGGTGCAGGTGGTTGTTTCCTGGCTGGTCTCTCTGCCCTGGCATGTGGGCTTGTCACTGGCAGGAGCACAGGGACACCCCACTGGGGAGAATTCTGGGGACAGGAGCTCATGGTGCTTCTGCCCAAACACATGATCATCGCTCTGTCCCCCTCTGCCAGTGTGTCCTCACTCAATGCCACCCTCTGTGTCTTACCTGCCTACCCCTAAATCCCCTCTGGATCCCCCCTGCATCTCACCTGCCTTCCCCTGCCCGAGGACTCATCTTGGCAGCACATGGAGGGAGAGGTGGGGGGATTTCAGAACCAGAAGTTGGGCAGATTTTAAGGGATCCTTCAGTCCGCAGTCACTATTGGAGATGGTGAGCAGGGGGCTTTGCCAGGAAGGCAGAGGAGCACAGGGCTCTTGGTTGGTTTTGTCCCTGGTGCCAAGAAAATGACGCGTTTCCCTTGGACAAAGGGTCCAAGGGGAAACAGAGGCTGCCTGTCCCACACCTCTTGGCAGGGGCTGCCCGTGGGGTGCAGATCTAGTGCTGGCTGCTGGGGGTCTGCCAGATGTGGGGGGTCCCCACTCCCCAAAGCCCTTCCTCTTCCTCCTCCTCTTCTTCCCTGTCTCCCAGCTCCGGTTTTCCCCGGCCAGGTGGCCCATGGCTTATATAATGTGCTCAAGCCCCGGAATAGCTCCTCCCGTTACACAACCAGCCAGCCAGCCATGAGGGGGGGGCTGATGGGGGGGATTCCCAGCTGGATGCTCCCCATGCACTGGCCATGACCCCCTCACACCTGCAGCACTCAGCCCCAGGGTCGTTTGCCGGGATTGTGTCCCCATTGGGGAAGGTGACCTCATTGTGACAGTCATCCTCCTGCTCCTCCACGTGCTCAATAATTGCTTTTATTCGTAGCAGTTTTATTATTCCCCCCCTCCCCAGAGTGGTCATGGGTCTTGGAACTGCCTGTGCCTCCTCCTGACTCCTCTGCCCAGCAAAGCAAGTGGCCCCAAGGATGCAAAACCTGAGGGGTGACTGTTCCCCTTTTCCATCCTCATTCCTTATTAACCACCTCTGGGTTGGGAAAGGTCTGGCAGGGCATCCCCAAAGGGTTGAGGAGAGTGTGGCAAGAGAGACAAGGGTCTGGGGGGGTCTCATAGGGTTACCCATCACCTGGACCCTCTGCCTCTCCACTCAGGGGATTGCTGCTGTCACGTGGATGTGCTCCTCCTTTCCCTCATCCCTCACTCAGGAATGGGGTCACTGCAGGGGTCCTGGGGTTGGTCTCCTTTTCCATCAGCTCTCCTCCAGCCAGAGCTGAGAGCAAAGCTTGTTTGGCCTCCCCTGGGAGCCCAAGGGGTTCAGGCTGTGGTGGGGTTTGGCCTTTTTGGGGCCGGGAGTAAATCCCAGCTCCTCGCCCCCTGTTGTGCCCTTTACTCTGGAGCACCTCCAGGGGAGCTGATGGATCTCTGTGCTCACACCCCTGTGTGCTGCTTGTCTGGTGTGGGTCCCGTCCCCACCCCTGGCTCCCCCATCCCTACATCCCCAAGCCAGGAAGGAGCCCGGTTGCTTAGCAACTGTTTAGCTTCTCCACCAGCCTCCTCATCTATTTTAAAATATATATATATATATATATCTGCACAGACGTAGGTATGCACAGGCAGCCGCAGCTCCTGACCCCCCAGCCAGCATCCACATATTCTTTATTTAATTGCTTTAAAGTCTGTGAGCTGTCAAATTTTGGCTAGGCAGCCATAGGAAAGGATCCCTTCAGCTCGGGGAAATAGGGATGGAGGTGCTGGGATCAACTGTCACCAACCCCTTCCTGCTGCTCCTTTCCATGGGCAGGATCCCTGTGGCTTGGGGCTGGAGGGCAGTGCTAACGAGCCCCAGGTCGGCCGCACTTTTAAAGACAGATTTGCCTTTTTTCCTCGTTCTTGAAGGTCTGACTCATAGGTTTTGGCACTGGAAAGCAGCTCTGGAGAAGGTCAGCCCAATTAATGGCAGCAACTCCGGACTTTTCCTCCTTGTAATTCCAGCCGGGTGTTTAGAGGAGGCCGACTGCCTGGCGGTGGTGTTCTGGCATGTTTTGTGTCCTGAAAAAAAGACCTTCTCCCAGCTGTCCCCATGGCACGGGCAGGGAGCAGCCTGGGATGGGGCTCTAAATGATTCGGGGACAGGGTTGTGACTTCGGTCAGTGGTGTGTCCTGATGAGATCCTGGCGGGCAGTGGGAACCACGGGGATCAACCCCTCTCACCCTCCCTGGAGCGGCTGAAGGGTTCTCACCTCATCTGGGCTGGCCCTGGCGTGTTGAGACTGAGCTCTGGCACACTCAGTGCACGAGTGGTCCAGGGAGCTGCCGTCCTGTGCTCGCTGCCTGCATCCCGTGCCCACATCCCGTGCCCGCATCCCGGCACGCGGGTGCTCGCGGCCGCCCTGCCTGGTGCAGCTGGATGTGGCGAGAATTAATGGAGCACCGGCCGGAGGCGGCTTTAATTAGCGCCGAGGCACGGGGAGGGGGGAGGATGCCCAGGGACCGCTGCCGCCTTTCCCCGCCGAGGGAGAGACGCCGGGAGAGCATCCAGGCACCCGGGAGAGCATCCAGTCGCTGCCGGCCCCCCTCTGCCAGCCCTGCTCCCCCCGGGAGAGCGGCTCCATCCGCATTACAGCGCCAGGGCCCTGCGGCGGCTGCTGCCTCAGTGCTGGGGGCTGTGGGCACGGCCAGGGGGCTGAGCAGGGCCCACGGGGGGGTTTGAGCAGAGCAGACTGGGAAGGGGCTTGTTCTGGGCTGGGAAATATAAGGGCCAAAGCAGTTCAGTGAGATAACACACTTTTTTTGCTTGTTGTCCTTGTTTTCTTATTTTCCGTCGGGATGGAGCTCCTGAGCCCCTGAGCTGGAAAAAGCCCATGTGGGGCAGCCCCAGGGCTGGGACATGGGGACAAACAGAACCAAGTGCCACCCCACCAGGTACCTGAGGGTCCCAGCCCACTTGGATGGAAACCAGCAGCCCCAAATCCTGGCAGGATGGAGAGACTGGGCCTTGCACCCCTGGCAGGCAGGGCCTGTCCTGGCTGTGTGACAGGAGCACAGCATGGTCTGTCTGTCCTTTGTCTGTCCTGGCAATCACTAAGCTGGTACTGCAGGTGCTTGGGTCCTCCACACACCTTGTGTGTGATTCAGCATGGCTGGGAAGGGAGGGAGAAATCCAGCATGTGGGATGGTCCCTGACATGGGATGGGGATGGAGGACAGTGGTGGAGGGCAAGGATGGAAAATAGGGATGAGGATGGAGATGGTGCTGGAGGTTGAGGCTGGGGGATGGAGATGGTGGCTGGGGGTGGTGAGAAGGAAGGGCCCACGGGGGGGCATGGAGGATGAGTGTGAGCATGGAGATTGGGGATGAGAGTGAAGATAGGGATGGTGGATGAGTATGGAGGATGAGGCACCTCTGAACATTTCCAAAAGCTCTAATCCAGGTAGCAGGAAGTACCTGTGAGCTGAAAAGCTGGTTTGACCTCCCCAAGGCCCAAGGTGGCACATGGGAGGAGGATCAGGATCCCAAAACACGTGGGTGAACGGCTTGTTAATATGGGAAGAGAGGGATTTGCTCAGGAGTTTCCCCAGCAGCTCCAGCCCATTGTGCCAGGGGGTTTGGTCCCTCCTGGGTGGCAGTAAGGGAATTTGGGAAGTGGAGATGGATGCCAGAGACTGTCCCCAGCTACATCCTGCAGCCCTTAGGAGTCCATGGAGACACAGCACTGGCCCCAAGACACCTCCTGTCCCTCTGGGCGAGACAGCCAGGCAGCGGCTGCCAGTGATTGATGTTTTGTGGGTAATTACTGCAGATAATTAAATATTTAACCATCATCTTTATTATCGGGGTAGCACTGAGCCAGGCAGGAAACTGCTGCCGTTTGGGCAGGGCTGTGCTGGTGGGTTTGGGGCTGGCAGAGCCGGGTGGTCCCCGTGTGGTGGCCGATGGATCAAGGCTGTGGTGGTGGTGGTCACTCTGTGTCCCTGAGCTGCCCTTTGCAGGTGTAGGGCATCTCTGGGGTCCTCTTTTAGGGATAGGGAGGGCACAGACCCAGCTTGGGGGACATGGGCTCCCTCTGTCCTGGTGTCGAGCATGGAGATTGGGGATGGGTGTATGACTGGCTCTGTTAGCCACCCATGGTGGCCCCTGTTGAGAGCTGGGGATGTTGTGGGTGGTTTTTCCGTTCCTTTGTTTTCCTGCCCATGCTGTGGCTGAGGCAAAGGGTTGGTGTCAGCTCTCACAGTGGATATTGCTCACAGCTGAGGAGACACAGGTTGCAATACCATGTCCATCCCCAGTCCAGCTCCTCCTTCCTGGCCCCAGTTGCAGGGGGGAATTCTCCAGCCACATCCTTTTCATGGAACGTTTCCCGGCAGATCTGTATCCTTCCCCCACCATGCAGCCCTCTCCCACAGGCACCCATCCAGCTGCTGGTTTATCTTCATCTACCTCCCCAGCTCTCTATCTGACACTCTCTCAAGGTTTCTCAGCAGTGAATTTATCCACTGCTGGGCTTGGGATAAAATTAATTCCCACTGGGGAAAAGCAAGCAGAGGCTGCTGTGGAAAGCAACCTCTCCTTCCCCACCTCTTTCTCTGAGCCCCCCTGCAAGGGAAGGTTTCTCAGTGGGGACCTTACCCCATTCCTTAATTTCCTTCCTGGTTTTTGGCTTCTTGTCCTGATGGAAGAAAGAGAAAGAGGAGCCCCCAATGTGTTTTGGGTTTTTTTTCTGCAGCATCTCTCCCTTCTCTGGCCTGGGGCCACCCTGGATTGTGGAAGGGTTTGGGATCAGGTTGGTTGAGCAGGGAGGGCTGAGCAGGGCAGCTCTTTCTTGTGGGGCTTGACATATGGTTGCTGCAGGCAAGGGGGGACCGAGGGACCTTCCAGTTGCTCTAACAGGGACAAGCATCCAGGGATTGCAGAGCCCTGGCTGGCTCCTGCTGCACCAGCAGGATCTCCCCTGTGCCTCTGCAGAAATAAAGGCTGCTGGCTCCCTCTGTATGGTAGTGATGGGGAAAAAAATAAAAGGAAAAAAAAGCCTTGTAATTAAGCACTCAGCTGCTGTCCTCCCTGGGCAGGCTTGTCAGGAGATAAATGACTGTGTGGGGCAGCCAGTGACAACGGGAAAGCCAGGGATGTCCCTTGGAGATGCCATGGGGTGGGACCAGCCAGGCTGGGACCTCCACCACCCAGGGGAGGTCTCTGAGGTTTTTTCTCTCCTCAAACAAGAGAGAAACATCCTCAAAGCCCCTCACAAGCAATCTGTGTTCCCACCCTGGCTCTATCCCACCTGGCATGGCCATGGAAAGCTCTGAGCAGCCTGGTGTCCTGCTGGAATGGCACAGCAGGAGCAGCAAGCCCTCCCTGGGCTCGAAATGGTGTGGATCTGTCCATGGTCCATCTGTCCTCCCTTCATGCCTGTGCTGGGCTGAGGGATCCCTCCTTCCCATCCTTCTTGGGCAGTGTGTGTCAGCCACCAAAGAGTTGGCTGCTTGCCACGGAGAAGACAATGTGCAGGCAACACCCATCCTTGGAAAAGCCTCTCCAGCAGGATCCCTGGGAGAGAAACACCCCAGAGAAGTGGCTACTTGCAAAAGCTGCATCTCCAAGCCCAAATCCAGCTTGGAGGGCGAAGTAGGATGCTCTGCCTTTGCTCCTGATCATTTCTTTTTGTGCAGGGCTGTGCAGGAGGTTTGTGGGCCCAGTGGTGCCTCTGCAGCCTGGCCATGCTGGTAATTAAGGCAGCAAATCTCCAGCGGGATCGTCCCATAGTGGGAAGAGGACTGGAGCACTGGGCTGGGGAGCTGGGGAATGGCAGGACAAGGAGAGTGAGGAATGGGTGCTCAGCCATGCACTGATGGCCCGAGGGCACTGAGACAGGGTTGTGTCTGGTTGATCCAGGAGTTTTGGGAGCATCTCCTCCCTGAGGCTTGGGGAGCATCAGCCAGAGCCTCAGCATGGCACTCGTGCTCGGGAACGCTTGTCCTCTTCCAAGGGGTTATTTTTGGAGCCAAGTGAGGACACACTGACTGTGGTGGGGGAAGGAGGAGGCAGAGACACGCAAAGGTGAAGGAGCAGGGAGAAGGCAGGCGGGCAGAGGCCAGTGGGGATCCTCATGTCCTCTTGCAGCTGGCACCCAGCCACAGTGGAGGGGGATATCTGAGGTCTTTGGGTCCATTCCTTTGCTGAGTGGGGACAGTGCCTTGTGTGTCCCCAGAGAGCTGTGAGGATGGATGCTTATCCCCACTCCACTGGCTGACAGCGGGGTCTGTGGGGCTTGCCCACCTATCCTGCTGCTGCTGTATAGTCCTGGGTCCCACACTTTGCCAGTTTTTTTCCATACAAGGCTGGCAGAGCATCTTCCTGTTGTTCCCACGAGCCAGCCCTCTTAGTGATGAGAGTAACCCCAGCCTTGCTTTGTGGATGAGGAAACTGAGGCAAGGCACAGGGAGATCTCCCAGTCACTGTCCCCACCAACCTGCTTCTGAGACAAATTTTGCCTTCAGGTCCTGGCAGGGTCAGTCCTTGCCCTCACAGGATGGGATGGGAACCAGGGCAAGGACTGACCCCTGACTCTTTCTCTCCCTCCCAGGCGATCATGGCTCTCTACAACAATGGGGCTGATGTGCCCTCGCCCCAGGAAGCCTCCAACGGCTTCTCCCAGCCCGGAGCCTCAGGAACATGGCACAAGGGTGAGGAGGAGGTGCGTCTGGTGGAGCCCAGCATGGTGAAGAAGGCTCACCGGGAAATCCTGGACCACGAGCGCAAGCGGCGGGTGGAGCTGAAGTGCATGGAGCTGCAGGAGATGATGGAGGAGCAGGGGTGAGTGGTGGGGAAATTGGGAATGGGGTCCTTTTGACCCGCCTGCACCTTGTGCTTCCCCTTTAAAAAAATACCTTGAAGAGGCAAATGTCCCCATCTGGAAGTAAATCCACTTTTGGGTGAATCAAACAGCCTTGGGGTTAACTGGTGGGTTGGTACGGGGAGGGAAATGCCTCCAAGAAACCCAGGCCTAAGAGTGCATCCACACCCACTGGAGGTTGGCCCCTCTGCTTGGAAATCTGGGCTTCCAGCTTGTCATGCAGGGAAAGCGAGGCAGGAAGGAGGAGCAAAGCTCCTCGTGGTTGTGCAAGTCATCAGTGCCACCCATGCTGTGCCCCACATGCCTGGGATGGGAGATGATCTGCCTCTGCCTTTTGTGTCGGGGAGGTGAAGGAGATCTGGGGTTTAATGCCAGACAAGGCTCTTTTGGTCATTTTTTTTGTCCCACCTTCCTTCTTCTTCCAGTTCTGGGGTGGCAGGACCCCCTCTGTCCTGCCAATGCCATGGCCAGGCACCACAAGCTTCTCCCCGGCCTTTGTTCTCCCCTTGGGAAGCAAAGGGCTGGGGGAATATACAAGGGGCTGGAGAACATCCCTGCCTGGGTGGGCAGGAGAGGCTGGGGAGCCAGTGAGGAGAGCCCTATCCCTACCAGATGGACCCATGGCTGTGCTGCTGGCTGCCCCATAGCTCTGGCACCAGCCAAACATCCTCATCCCCCCTGACAACTCACTAAAACCTGATGGATGGAGCAAATTCTTTGGCACACGTGGGTAGACGGGGACTGGTACCAGCTGGGGAGAAGGAAAATGGATTGAGGGAAGGCTTCGCCAAGGCTTTCATTAAGAGTGCAAGCGTGACCTAGAATTAAATTGTCTCACACAGACTGGAATAGTGATTGTGCCTAATTTGTCCTTATGGAAATAAATAAGGCTGACCTGGCGCTTTGGGGAGCCCAGAGCCTCCTGTCGGGGTTCCCACGCCCTACTAGGGCTCTTACTACTGGTAGTATCATTACTGCAGTGGGTAAGAGCAATGCTGCAACTGGTATTGTTGTTATTGCTGTAATTGCTTGGCTGTTATTAAGGCTATTAATAACGATGATGGTGGCGATACGCCGAAATGATAACATAATTACAGTAATAATCTTGGTCAACCTGGTTAATCCTCTCCCTGCTCTTTCCCTCTGCACAGGGGTTCTCTGGGAGGGTTCCGTGGGAAGTGCTCTGCATCCCTGAGGTTTCTGTCTGGGCTGGGGGATGCATGCTGACCATGGCCTAGGGGGAGTTGTTGACAGGGGCAGGGCCCCTGGGATGGATGTGAGTGTCAGCAGAGGGGGTTTTGCAGGGATTTAAGCACTCCCTTGTTTCCTTAAAGGCTCCTCCTGCCTGTGCTGCAGCTCTCTCCAGTCTGCCTGCACCGTTATTCCCTGCCTGCAGGCTGGATTCCTTGCCCAGAAAGAAAGTGTCAGCATTTTTTCTTTCTTTCCCAAACCCACTCTATATGTTAAATGCAAAAGCAAAACCCCTCCAATGGGGTTGTAAGCAGCACCAGAGGAATGCAGGAGGGAAGGAGCTGGAGAAGGTGCTGGGGGGTGCCTCGCCCTGGCCTCCCCCTGCAGATTTGCTAAAGGCCCAGCCATGGTGGCCCATCTGTCACCTCCTGTTTGGCCTCATGTCCCCTCTCCGAGAGCGTCAGCCACATTCTTAATATGCTGCAGCAAATACTCATCCCGGGCAGACATGTTCCTGCTGCCATGGGCCAGCTGATGTCCGTGGGATGTCCGTGGGATGTCCGTGGGATGGCCAGGACCAGCGGCTCCGTCCTTGCAGGGTGACCACACCCTGCCCAGCTGGATGCACTGCCATCGAGGCAATGGGGCACAGCAGCACCTGGGGGTGCTGCCCTGTTTTTGGGGACCCCCCCATGCGCAGGTACAAGGTGAGGGGAAGCAGCCAGGCTGCCTCCATGCCCTGTTAGCAGCCCTCCTCCTGTGTGGAGTCTGGCTGGGCAATTAATGAGAACTTTTCACTGCAAATGAGCTTGTTAATATTAATTATCCTCTTCTCTTTGTTCCCCTTCATGGGCACTGAAGGGGGGGTGGGTGATGCCACGTGCCCCTCTGCACCCAGGGCACCCAAGGGCACCCCCAGCACTGTTGAGGGGCATTACTGTCCCCAGCATGGGCACTGTGAGGTGCCAGCCTTGGGGACGAGAGGGCTCAGCCAGGCTGTGACTCCCAGTTTTCTGGGTTTGTAGCAGCAATACTGATGGGATGTGATGGCAAGGGTGGGTCACAACAGCCCCTGTAGAGGGGTGAAAATAGGGACACACACAGAGCCTGACCCCTTCCCTCCCGGTGTGTCAGCTTGGTGGTCACATTTCTCTCTTTGCCCTGTCCTCAGGGATGACACCAGGGGCATCACAGGTCTCTCCACCATCCCTCCACTGGGATGTTCTCAGTCANCCCTGTCCTCAGGGATGACACCAGCAGCATCACGGGTCTCTCCACTGGGATGTTCTCAGTTGAGGATGTTGGGATGTTTGTAGTCAAGGAGGATGCTCAGGTGCCCTTGTGTGGCCGTGGGATGTGGCACAGGACCACTCACCCAGGGCTGTCACCTGTCCCTTCCCAAGGACACCTTGGGGATGGCTGGAGTGCCGTGGTTTGCCGCGGCTGTTCCCAGATGCCAGGGACAAAGTGATTAGTGCCTCTCGTTAATAAGCCTGCAGCGTCCTGAGTCAGCGTTCGGCGTTAGTGCAGAGCTGGCTCGGCTGCCGGGCCCCAGCACAGCACAGGGATGAGAGAGGGAAACTCATGGTGGGATGGAGATCCTGGGATTGAACCCCTGACATTGCCGGGAGGGTTTGGCAGCATGTGCCCCAAAGCCTGGGACAGTGATGGGGAATGGCAACCTGATGGTCATTCTTTTGTTTTTACCCCTTTCTGACGTCCCTTCCTCTGCCAAGCACTGCTGGGAGGGGCAGGCAGGAGAGAGGAGGGCATAGAGGGTGGTGGCAGGGGGCCAAACAGAGGTCCTGCTCTCCTCCAAGCCCTGATGACTGTCACGGTGCCACATTTCCTTCTGACCAGCCCTTTGGGCCACATGTCACTCCCAAGTGACAAAGGTATGGAGGTCACCAGCAGCTCCATGGGGAGCCCACACTTCAGCCATGGCAGCCCTGACCATGTCTTTGCCCATCCAGGTACTCCGAAGAGGAGATCCGGCAGAAAGTGGGGACCTTTCGGCAAATGCTGATGGAGAAGGAAGGTGTGCTCACCAGGGAGGACCAGCATGGGCGCCAAATGTAAGTGAGGCAGCTCCCAGTTGGCTCATCTGTGTGTCCTGCCTGTCTCTCATCCCAGAGAGGCCTCTCCTGGGTGGCAGTGGCTCAATAGGTTGGCTGCTGTTCTGTAACCCTAGAAATATTAGTGTTATCAGTAATAATAATTAATAATAGTGATAACAATTTCTGTTGCAAGGGGCCCAGGCTGGACAGGCAGGGCTGAGCCTGCTCCTCCTCTGGACAGACCCAGAGGCTGTGTCTCCATCAGGCTGCTGTAGCCCCAAGGAGCCCCAAGGAAGAAGCTTCTCCAAGGAGCTCCTGCCCTGCTCCTCTGCCTTCTAATCACTCCTCATGCTGCCTGGTCCTGGGGGCCTCCATCTGCCCTGAGAGGGAGTTTGGAGCTAAGGTTTGGTGTCCAAAGCAGCCCAGCTGCTGCTGGGAACGTGCCAGTTGCTCCTCCTGCCCTGCACAGGACTGTCCCCAGCTTCACCAGGGTCCACCCCAGCTCAATGATGATTTATCTGCACCATGCTTAATGGCCCAGGCAGCGTGGCTGGCCTGGCGTGCACCATCCATCAGCCTGGAAACCAGGTCACTCGGGACAGGAATAGATGGTGCAGGTTCACTGAATATTAATGCTTCATTAGGGTCAGGAAATCAGGGCGGGGGGGGAGGCAGGGAAGCCGTGGTGGCAGGGAGAACCTTCCTCACACCACTCCACCGGCACAGCAGGCAGGGACAGACACAGGGACAGACACAGGGACAGACACAGGGACGTGGCTCTGCTGTGCCCTGAGTGGGATGGGCTGCACGGCCTCGAGGCAGAGTGAAACATTCAGGGTCCTTCTCCAGGCAGGAAAAAAACAATGGAGGGGGAAAACCAACACGCCCAGGTCACAGAGCATCAAGCCTGAGGTGTTAACAAGTGGCCTTTGCTGGTGGGGGCAGGAGTCATCTCCAGGGGCATCTTCCTGGCCAGCTCGTTAGGGCTGGCACAGTAAGGAGCACCTGGGAAGCTGAGTGTGCATTAAGGTTACCCAGGCAGCCCTGGCTGTCACCTTTACAGGCTTGGTTTTGCAAAATGAAGGGTAATCATTAAAGATTAGCCCCAGGGCTATAAATAATAGTGCTGAGCTGGAAGGAGCAGTCTCACAGCAAAGGATTGCTCGGAGGGCAGCAAAGCCGGAGGCGCTCGAAGGAGGATGGTAGGAGCTGGGTTCAAAGGAGGTGGCTCTTCAAGCAGCAGGAGGATGTCCTGGGTGCCAAAGGCCTGTGCTAGATCAAGAGGCTGGACAAGGGAGTTAAATAAGCTTTAAATAAGGAGCTTCAGCCCTTGTGGTGGTTGGGAGAGCACTCAGCAGAACATCTCATGGGCTGGTCCTGCTCCAGCACCTCTCTGGGCTTTTACAGCTCGGTCCTTGGCTGCTGGGGCTGTGAGCCTGAACCAGCTGGTCTCATTTCAAAGCTGATGTGAGAGCTCAGCATCATCTGCATAACTCCCCAGGGGAGACTGAGGCACTGAGCAAAGCCATGACCACCTGAGTCCCTGGCTCTGCTCTCTGCACTCCCCCAGCTCCTGTTTCCATGCGCACAGCCCGGTGATACAGCCCCGTCCCCAAGGAGAATTGCTTGATGGACAGACTGGTGGGATTACAGACAAAGGCAAGCATGTGCTGGGCAGGGAGGGATAATTGGAGCAGCACAAGCCGGTCTTGAGCCGCTGAGCACAGCTAATGGGTGAGATGCTGGCAGCAGGCTCTGGTGTGGAGCACTGCTTGCTTGCGGAGTGGAGGCACACTCCCCGCTCACTTCTCTCTTTTCCTCCTTTCTCCCCCTTCCCACGGTTGGGTGGGTGGTTGAAAGGCTGTTCCTGCCCTTGGGGCATGGCCAAAGCAGGAGTCACTTGGAGAGGACCCAGAAAGCCATGGCTGTGGTGCAGCGGGGAGCCCAAGACCCGCTTGAGCAATCGCCTGTGATTCGGAGGAGGGTGCCTCATGTGTAGTTTTGCTCCAAGACATTTTTAATTGGGTTAAACAGCCCATGGCCTGCCTGTGGCCAAGGATGCCAACACGTGCTGCTCTCAGATCTGGTCTGGGGCTGGGAGCATCCCTTTGCTCAGGCACTGTCCAGGCTGCCAAGGGACTGATGCTATGAGGGCTGGACTTCTCCACCGGTGTCCGGAAGTGTCTTGGCTGCACACCTCCAGGATGGAAAGGGTGGAGCAGCCCACATCAGGTTTCCAAGGTCAAACCTCCCTTGTGAAGCAAACACCTGGGCTGGTTTGGTGTTGGGCACCCTCCAGGCATGGCCCCATCCATTACAGTTCCCTCCAGAGCATCTGGATGGCCACATCCCTCCCTGGATGACATGTCCTACATCCCCCCCAAGAGCAAAGGAGAGGCTCCCTGTGGTGTTTGATGCTGCTCCTGGGGCTGATGGCACAGCTGGACCAGAGAGGTGGAGATGACAGGGAGAGGTTGGGCAGGGGCTCCTGGGACCCTCCTAGTCCAGTTACCAGGTCTCTGCCAAGCCCTGCCCACAGCCCCGGTAGTCAATGGCAACCTCACTCTGGTTTCCATGGCAGTGGGAAAAAATTAATGCTGATGAAGTCACTCAGGAGGGAGAGGAGACCCTGATGGCTCAAGGCATGATGTCCCCTCCCCACCCCCTCTCACCTGGCCCGGTGGGGACATCAACCATCAGCTGCCTGAAGCTCCTGTGCTGACCAGGTGGCACCTGCCTCAAAGCCCAGATTATCCTGGGCAGCTCCCACCTGAATTCCCAAGTCTCCTTCCAGCTCCTCTTACCCTTATCCAGCCCCACCAACCACCTGGGCTGATCCAGCCTCCAGCTCAGCCCCAGCACTTGGGCAATGACAAAAGGGGCTCCCAGTGCTGCTGAGGTTGGATCCTGCAGGGAGATGGTGGCCCGAGCCTCGTGGTGTCCCTGTGCCAGCCCCGTGGGGATCTCTGCAGGGACTGGAGCCCCAGGAAGACCCTGAGAAGATCCCAACCACGGGGCTTTGCTGTGTGTGGAACTCAAGGGATGTGACCAAGTCCCCTGGGGACGCTGTGATGGAGAGGATGTCCCCCAGTCGCTGCAGATGTGCTGGGGCTGCCCCAGGCTTCCCCCCAGCCGGTGGAAGGCAGGGAATGGCGATCCCCGAATTAATCCCGCGGTTCCTCCTTTGGCAGCGTGATAGAAAACCACCACGGGGCGGACGGGGAGGAGTACGCGGTGGAATATCCCGACTACGGCGAGGGCTGCCTGCTGCAGTGCGACTGCTCGGCCGAGTGCTACCGCGAGGACAGCGGTCACCGCGAGTACAGGTCCGCGGGGATTTCGGGAATCGGGCGTGCACGGTATCCCCGGGCAGGGATACAGAGGCCAGGGAGCTGTTCCTTCTTCCCCTGACCCTGTCTGCTGTCTCCTACAGGCTGAAGAGGCGCTCGAGCAGCTCTACCTCTCCTCCCCCCAAAAAGAAAAAGAAGAAGAAATCGGGTCACCGCCGGAGCCGGTGAGTCCCTGCGCTGTCCCCTCTTTCAGGAGGGCAGCTCTGCTCCCAGCTCAGCTTTCCTCAGGCTCTGATGGGGCGAGTCCCCCCACTTTGGGGGTCAGTGCCCCTCCAAACATGCACCCCTAAGAGGTGAAATGCATCTGCATGTGCTGATATTGCAACACGCACACGTGTGCACACACCTCCTGCATGCGCTGGTCCGTGTGGGGAAGGAACTGGCTGCTGCAGGGCACAACACCAGGCAGGATTTGGCTCTGTGAAGGTCTGGCTCCATCTAGCACTGGCTGCCTGGGCAGACGGTGTCCCTAATGTCCCTTTTTTCTTTGCCTTTCCCATGGCAGCAAAAAGAGGAAACCTGGCTCAGAGCGCAGGTGAGTGTTCACTGGGCTGGGCGGGCTGTGGGGTCCCTGCTGGGATTGCAAGCCCCGGGGGCATGGGCTGGCCTCCACAACTCACTGTCCCCCTCTGAAATCCCAGTGGGAATTGGTCACCTTGTCTCCTGCTGGAGGCTGTGGAGCCCACGAGGTGGCAATGAGACACAGTAGGATTTGGGCATTCTGGCATCAAAGGCAGCCAGAGCCCTTCTGCCAGAAGGCCCTTTCTGACACCCACCCCAAATCCCCCAGGAAATAACTTCCATGAGATGTTCATGCATCCCATGGGGTGTTCCAGGGGAAGTGGAGAGGGGGGCAGGGGGCATTGGGGGTGGGATTCCCCTGGTAGGTGGGGATGGGGAATTCCTTGCTCCCCCCTCAAGGGCACCCACTTCCCCCCCAGCTGTGACAGTTCTTCACCCATCCGCAAGGAAAAGAAAAAGAAGACTGGAAAGAAACACAGACGTGACAGGTAGGATGGACACCGTGGCAGGCTGGGGACACCAAGCATGACTGGGGACTGTGGGGCTGTTTGGTGACTGCCCAGACCCTTGGGCTGGGGTGGGATTGAGGCTTGGATAGGGATGAATGCTGATGACTCTTTATGGAGCCATCACCACCTCACAGCCACTGTCACCTGCCCAGTCCAGCAACCCACCTTGGGGCCACACCCCTGTCCTTGTCCCCATCTCCTGGGGCTGCTCAGCTGACCAGCACAGTGTGTCTCCTTCATCTTTGCCTCCTCTTCATCCCTCAGATCTGAGTCAGGGTCACGGAAGAAGAGAAGACACAGGTAAGAGTGACAGCTGCCGGGAGCCACCCCACTGCCACCAGTGCTGGCTGTCAGCTTCCCCTGTCAGAGATCCCCTGTTCCCTGCCTTCCTGCTGTCCCCCTCCCCTCTGCTTACAGTGATGGACCCCCTCATCCCACTGCTGGGTGTCCTCCACCCTTGGCCGTGGCACAGGGCCACTCTGGGTGACTGTGGGGTCCCACATGACCCCTAATGTCCCTTAGGGAAAAAAGGGGGATTCCAGGCAGCCATGGCCAGGACAAACCCTGGCTGTTGCCCTGCTCTGCAGATGCCTTCTGCCAGCACTGCTATTCTAGGGTGAAAGAAGTGAAAAACAGACAAAGGACACCTAGGAGTGCAGAGGGGCTCAGAGGGGACTAATGTAGGACAAGGCAAGTATAGGGGTAACAATGGGCCCAAGCACAGAGGATGCTGAGCAGAGCTAGTGCCCCCCTTCCCACAGCTACCCCCTCCTGCTTGGCCTCACCAATGGGCACCTGACCCCATGATCCTCCCAAAGCCATCTGGGATCCCCACCGTGCTTTGGATCTCAGTGCATCCCAGCTCCAGACCAGGCAGGTCCTTCCCCTCCTGCAGCCTCGGTGCCTCTGGGGGAGGTTGGGGAAGCCACCCCCAGGTGCTGCCCCTGATCCCACGCCTGCAGCTTCCGGCTCTTCCCGCAGGTCCCGAAGCCCCAAGAACAAACGGAAAGAGAAAAACAAAGAGCGCAAGAGGTGAGGGGGCCAGGACGGCGGGGGGAGCGGGGTGCTGTGCCCCCCTCTCCGTGCCCCAGGGGCGACTGAGCCTCCCCCCGCGGCCCCGGCCGCCCTCTCCGCAGGTCCCGCAGCGAGTCCCCGGCCTGGCGCTCGCACCGGCGCAGCTCCTGCAGCTCCCACAGCGCCTCCCTCTCCTCCGACGACAGCGGCTCCAAATCCCCCGGCAGGTAGGGACAGCCCGGGACAGCCCACGACCAACAGCCCCCCAACCTCCGCGATGTGGGCTGGAGGGCAGGGACAGAGATGTCTGTGTGGTGGAGGGCAGGAGGTGGGTGGTAGAGCTGTCCTAGGGATGGGGACCCTTGGGAAGGGAGGACAGAGGTGCCCGGGGGATAAGGACCCTTTCGGGGAATGGCGGGGAACAGGATGGTCCTGCAGCACCTCCGGAGGGTTTGGGAACGCCCCAGGCGGAGTTTCAATTTTTGACTAGAGAAAGCACAAAACACCAGTTCTCACCCCATTTCTGGCGTTGGCAAAGCCTGCCCCGCAGCCCGGGCTGCTCTGCCGGGTCGGGCGGAGGCGGGGCCGGGCTCGGGACCGGGGGTGCCGGCGGCTCACGGTGCGGTGCCCCGCAGGCTGAGCCCCAAGCGCCGGCAGGATGGTCCCAAGGGCAGCAGCGCCCGCTCCAGCCGCAGCCCGTCCTCGCCCTCGCCCCAGCGCTCGCCCTCGCCGCACCAGAACGGGCACAAGGGCAGCGCCCAGAACGGCCGCCACAGCCACGGCGCCCCGCTCCCGGAGCCCTCGGATGTACGTAGGCTTTTCTTGGATCACTCTTCTCTTCCCTCCCCTCCTCCCTCCACAGGACTGCCCCCCTGCTCTCCTCTCCGCTCCTTCCCCACTCGCTCGGCCCCCCGCCCTGCCCAGCCGGGGCACACGGGGGGATGCACTCACCAACCCTGCACTGGGTGCACGGTCTCCCTGGGGGAGCCAGCCCGTCATCTCGGGACAAGGATCAGGGCAGCAAATCATCCCTCCCCCAAAGTCGCACACTGCCCTGCAGATGTCACCCCAGAGACGATGGCTTGGCAGGCCAGCGACACTGCCAGGGTCACCACTGAGCTCAACACCTACCTGAGATTGAGCCCAGACAGCCAAGAAATGGGTAAAGCTGGAAAATTCGTTTCCCCACCGGCCCAAACCCTCCCCAGTGCCAAGGGGCCAACACCAGTGCTGAGGATTCCAACACCCAGTCTGGCCAGGGTAGGGTTTGGAGGGGATTTGGTGCTGGATGCTCAGATTTTAGGGTCCCCATTGCAGGTAACATTGGGGCTAATTGTCCCTGGCTCTGCCTCATTGTCCTGGGGGTCACAGTGAAACCTGGGGGGCTGCTCCAGTGCTGAGTGGACAAAACCCTAATCCCGTGGGACAGAGGGCCAGTCCCAGTTTAACCAGTGCTGGGATGGCAAGGAGCCTGCTTTGGCTACCAGGGACTGGAGGCAGGGCTGGGTGAAGGCAGCGTGCTGCATGACCCTACTACTGGGGGGCACACAGGTCCCCACTCACCTCAGGGGACTTCATTCCCATGGGCGAGGTGCTGTGGGGACACTGCCAGGCTGGCAGCACCCAGTGCTGACACCCCAACACCTGCAGGGCCAGTGGCACCCTGGAAAACGGGGCCAGGAGCCCCCTCACCCCATACCCACATCCCCTTCACCCTCCCCAGCCCAGCACCCCCCAGCAGCACCCAGCACCCAGCCCATCTCTTGGAGCACCTCTCTGCTTTCTTCTTTCCTGTGGTTTTGGCTGGGGTGTGGGGGGGTTCGGGAGCCCCCCAGGCACCCGGCTCACCCGACTCTCCCCCTGCCCACCCCCCAGCATCGCCCAGGCCGACGAGCTCCCTTGGCTCCCCGGCACCAGCGGGACTTTTCTCCAACAACTTTCTCTCTTTCTCTCTTTCTCTCTCTCTCTCTCTCTCTTCTTTCTCTCTCTGGTTTCTATTTTTTATTTTTTTTTCTTTTTAATCCCATCTGTGTTTTTCTTTAGCCTCCCATTTGAAAAAAACCCAAACGGTAATATACACTTCCATTTCTTGCTCAGCAGAAGCAGGGACGAGGGGGAGGGAAGGGCAATGAAACGTGCTTTTTTTTTTTCTGCCCCCTTGTTTTAGTTTCCTTTCTCATGATTTCTTTTCTTTTCCCTTGTGATGTACAGAAATGCAAACGATATATATTTCTCTTATTTTCTTTTTTCCCCCCCGTCGTCGTCGTGTTGTTCTAGAATTTTTTGCTTTTGTGTGTGTTAATGTGGAGAAGAAAAAAAAAACAAAAACCAAAAAACCAAACCCAAACCCAAAAACCAGATGTGTTTTCTAAATATTTACGACCGCTGAACATTGTATTTCCATTTTCTATATTTTGAACAAGGAATTTAAAAGGGAAGAGAACCCAGCAGCCCTCCACTGCAAAGGCAATGGGCTTGTTTCCATCTCATGGAGCAAACTGTCCTTTTCCCCCTCAAATTGGCTACTGTCCCGTGTTCTCAGCTGGATCCTGCAGCCATGGGGATGCTTCTCCTGCCTGGCTGCAGGATGAGGCTGCTGGGTGCTGGGTTATCCGAGCACCCTGCAATCATCCCACACCCAGGTACCCATATCCTGCATCCCAGCAGGATGGGTGCTGAGCATCCTTGGCCCCCTCCCCATCTCCTGCAGACCCTGAGAAGCTCCGGGCTCAGCTCATCCCCCAGGTGAGCTGTGTCCCCTCCCAGCACCCCCAGAGCCACCGGGAGCACAGGGTGCCCTGGGGCGCTGCACGGTGTTACCTTCCCTTTTAAATACCCAGTCCTGTCTCCATCCATCCCCGCTGCCTTCCCAGCCTCCCTCCTGGGTCTCTCCTCCTCCTCCTCCTCTCCCACACGCACCCTCCAGCCCCTCTTTCTCTCCGGTTTTCTTTGGGCCAACACCACCCAACATCCCTCGCTGTGTCCCACCTCCATCCATCACCCTCCCTGCATGTGATCCGGGACTTTGCCATTTTATAGAGTGACTTTTTAAGACTGAACTGCAGCCGGGTTACAGACACCAGCCAGCAACTCCCCCCGTGGCCACCCCACTCAGTGGCTGGCCACAGCCTTTCCATTAAAAAACAAACAAAAAAATTAACAAACAAACAAAAAAAAATATGAAAAGCTAAAGAGACCGGATTTAAAAAATAATTTAAAAAAATTCTAAGCAGAGCAAACGGGATTAGCCGAGGGGTCTGGATCGCCGTACTAAAGAGTCCTTGTCTTTTTCCCATTCTGCCCTCCAAATGTGGAGATTATTGTTTTCTTTTTTTATTATTGCATTCCTGTCACTGCCAATTCCGAAGGTAGGTATTTCGTCCACCTCTGCACGTTCACTTCTGCAGATGAGCCTGTTGAAAAGCACCGTAGCTTGATTTAATGTTATTTTCTCTTTCTTTCTGACTTTCTTTCTCTTTCTTTCTCACTTTCCTTCTCTGTCTCTCTTTCATTTTGTCTCTTTTTGGTGGCTATATATGATTTTTTTTTTTTTTTTTTGTATGGTTTTCCCCAGTTAGCTGCAAAGCCATGCTCTTCTCTTACGTTCTTTATTTATATATTTTTTTTACCCTGTCCAAGTAATATTTTTTTCTTTCTTCCTCCCTTTTCTCTTCCCCGTCTCCTCGTGCTGTCGGTAGAATGCATTTCTGTGTCTTTCAGCCCTCCGAATTTGTGTTTGTTTCCATGCAGGGGCTGCTCCCTTTGAGTCCCCCCCTTAGTAGCCCAGTAACGAAGGCAAACGTAATTAGTGAGAAATAGGGGCAGTGGCCACGGGTGGGAGTGGGCACAGGGGGTCTTGGGTTGAATGGATGGGGCAAGACCTTAGAAATTTGGGGAGATGTGTGGGTTTAGCCCCTTTTTGGGTTGTGATGGGGAAAAAAACACCTCAGGGCAAATATTGGGAGGCTGCAATGGGGAAAGGTTGAAATCTTTGTCTGTGGAGAGGCAGGTCCAGGGCATTGCATTCCCCAGGAGCAGAGAATGGCATCCCAGCCCTGGATGTCCCATCACCATAAGTGCCCAGTGTGTGTTTTCCCTTTTGGGCTGGGTCTGTGCCAATTTGGGTTTATTTGGGATGCTTTTACTGTCGTTGCCTTCCTGCACGCCTGGGCAGGAGACTGCAGGGTTTGGGTGGGAGCCCTGCATCCCACAGCATGGCCAGCTGGCACCAAAATGCTGCCCTGGGAAAGAGGAAAGCCCTTTCTTTCTCTCTTCATCTTCCTCTTCTTCTATTTCATCTTCTCTGCTTTTATTTTCCTCTGCCGGGACACGGGGCTGGGAATGAGCTCAGCTGAACCCCCTGTTCCTTCCCCCCTCTCTGCAGCCATTGCAACAGCAACATATTTTTAATAAAAAACTCAAATCCTCCCATTTTGGCTCCAGCTTGCTGCTCTGTGGCTGGAAGGGTTGCCTTATTCATGGGGACAAGGAGGTGGGGTGTGGAGCAGTGTGGGATGCTCAGGGATGCAAACAGTCTTGTGAGCCTTTTGCAGCATCTTTGTGGTGGTCCCCAGAATCCCACCCCTGCCCCCTTCCTGCTTGTTTTTGGGGGAGAAAAGTGGTGTCTAGGACACAGTGGGGCAGGTAGAGAGAATCTCATCCTCAGGGATTCACCAGAGGTATTTGGGGCATGGGGATGGCAAGGAATTGGGGTCAGCGGCCCTGGGTGTGGTGGCACAATCCTGGCACCACCCCAATCTGCCTGAACCCTCTTCAGTCTCCTTGGCTGGACTCCCTGTGCAGGATTCACCCTTCCAGGGATACTCAGGGACCTGGTGTTGGGCTGTGGCTGGGGAAAGGAGACCCTAAAGCCAGGGTTTTTTGCCAGCTTGATCAGAGCTGGTGGTACAGGAGCCGTTTCCACCCATCTTTTTGGTCTAGTGATGTTTGCAAAGATGGGGAAAACACCCAGGCAGCGTTTGTGGCTCAGAGGAGCTCAGATATTTGGGAGCCCCAGGGCCGGGCAAAACCCCCTCAGCTCTTGGTGAGAGCCTGGCTTGGGGCTTGGCCACGGTGGTGGCCCAAGGTTTCCCCTCCCTGTAGGAGAAGTGAGTTGGTTTGGTTTATTTCTCCTCTCTCTGGCTCTGTCTCTGTCTCTCCTCCTTCTCTCGCTCTTTCTTTCTCTCTTGCATTTTTGTGAATCTAATGATGCACTTATATTGCCCCGCTTTTCCCTTCTCTTCATACCTTACCTACTAAAGGAGGAAATGCCACTTTTTTGGTAAGTGGATGTTAACCAAGAGGGACTTAAAAAAAAAAAAAAAAAGCATATAATGGAAAAAATAAAAAAAAAAAAAAGGAAGCAGAAAGCAAAGTCTGTGTTGAGTGCTGATGAGGACTTAGCAGTTCCCTGCAGAGTCACAGCTAACAGCTCAATGCGTGTCCCAGGAAGAGCTCAGAGACATTCGTTTATCTCAGTAACGAGGACATTTGTGAAGTTTTGCTTTGTTTTTTATTTTTAATTTTTATTTATTTATCTTAGTTTGATTTGATTTGGATGGTTTTTTTCTTCTTTCTTTTTCGGTTGGTTTCTTTTTTTGCCTTCTCGTCCCTGGCCCCCCTCCCCTGCCTTGCCCTCCATTGTCGCTCTGTGCCGTTTTTTTCCTCGTTTCTGGATTTGTTTTAAGCTGAAAGCCGTACTATCGATAAAAACTACATGTATCAGAACATATATCTCTATGTATGTGCATGCCTCTGTGTGAGCAGACCCCATCACCTCCAGCCCTCTTTGGTTCGACCCCTTCCCCTCGGCTCAGTCTGATTTACTCTCCCCCACCGCCCCTCTTCCCTCCTCTCATCTTTTCTTTTCTCTCCCCCATTTTCCTCCCTTCGTTTGGGTTTTACCCCCCTTTTCCCTCCCCCTTTCTTGGTCGGGGCGGGCGGGCACCAGAGTTTGCTTTATCCCCTCTCCAGGTGTTTTTGCGGGGCGGGGGGAGGGTTATTTCTTTCCCTTCAAGCTCTCCCTCCCCGACGACTTGGGGGTTTTCTTGGATTTCTTTATTTTCCTCCCACCCCGCCCTTTCCTTTGGGTTTTTTATTACGATTTGAGTTGAGTTATATTTTTTTGGCGTTTTGCATGCGGAGGTTTGCATGACCCACGTTGTTGAGGGCGAGAGGAAGGTGCAGAGTAGCGTCTGTGTAGCCTGCCTTATGCGATGTGCATTGACGTTGTGATCTGCGCCCCCGGCCCAGCGCCCCCCGTTAAAATCCCCTTTCTCCTTCTTTCTTCTCTTCTTCCCCCCCTCCCCTTCCTCCTTTCCCTCCTTCTCTCTCTCTCTCTCCCCTCTCTGCCAGAGGCCGGACTCGGCGTCCCCCTCTCCGCGGGCTCATGGCAGGACGGAGCCGCTGTCCCCCCGCGCCCGGGGGACCCGACACGGTGCCCGCAGCCCCCGGTCGCCCACGCCGGAGCGGGGCAAGCACGGCCACCGGCATCGCTCCCGCAGTGCCTCGCCGCCCTCCCGACACCGCGGCCAGAGCAAGGGGAGGCCCCCGGCCCCCCGGGAGCCGCCGCCGGCGCCGCTCAGCCCCCCCTGCTACAGCAGCGACTCGGAGGGCTCGGCGGGGTCACACCCCTACCACCCGCCCGCCGGCCCCGACAGGAACCACGGCGCACACGGGAAGAAGTAAGGGGGAAAACCCCGGGATGGGATCGTGTTATCCCTGATGGGTTATGGGAGCTGGGTTGTGGTGTTTGGGGTGCAGCCCCGTGCGGGCGCCTTGAGTCCATCCAAGGGAAGCTCTGGGGGGCAAGGTAGGGACCAGGGCTGGGCTGGGATGCTCAGGGGATGGGGATGGAGATGGGAGTAGGAATGGGGACAGGGAAGGGGACAGGAATTGGGACAGACACGGGATAATGATGGGGATTGGGGAGGAGGAGGAAGGGAATCTGGTAAGAAATAAATAAATTTGGGTTTGGGTTAGGGTTAGGGAATGGGGGTTAGGTTGTGGAAGTGGACAGGAACAGAGAGAGGGAAGAGCCACAGTGCATCAGTGCTATCTCATTTTGGGAAGGATCATCCCTGCAAGGGTTTATCCCAGCTCAAAGGGCAGTGCCTGGATGGCTGTGTGGGATTACAGCATCCCACAGCATGCAGGATCCCAAGTGCATGAGCGCCCCTTGCTTTATAACCAGAGACGTAGCCCAGCCAAAAGCTGGTGTCATGTAGGTGTGCACACTGTTCTCTATGGGATCGCTGGCTCCGTGGGACATCCTGCCAGCCAGGATGAGACATGAGGCAGTGCTGGGATCTGCCTTCACAGGGTGAAGGAGAGGCACCACCGGGGCCGGCCCAACAGCAGCTCGGAGTCGTCGGCCAAGCACTCCCGGCACACGTCGGAGCGCAGGAAGAGCCCATCACCCAGCCCCGGCCAGCGCAGCAGCTCCTGGAGCTCCAGTGGCTCCCTCTCCAAGTCCCGCTCCCGCTCCCGGGAGAAGAGAGCAGGACGCAGCCGCTCCCGATCACCCTCGCCGAAAAAACCCGCCAGCAGGTCAGACCCAGGGGGGCTTCAGCCCAGGGGACACCTCGGGTGCCACCAGTGGGCTCAGGGAGCATCTGCGGCTCACGGTGGTCCCGGCTCTCCCGGGGTTTGGGGAGGGGTCTCAGGTCATTGCTGGTGGCCCTGGAAGCACCAGCTCCAGGTGGCAGTGTCAGCTGCTGCAGGGAGCTGCTGTCACAGGGTGTCCCTGGATCCCACCCGTGACCCCAGCCCGCTCCCTGACGCTTCTCCTCCTCCTCCTCGGGGTGTAGAGAGAAGGACAACGAGCCCCGAACACGTCACGGTGATCCCGATCCCGCCCGCGCCCGGCGCCGCTCCAGGAGCTACTCCCCAATCAGGAAGAGGAGACGTGACTCCCCCAGCTTCATGGAGCCCAGGAGGATCACGAGGTGGGTTCTGGCATGTGGCAAAGGCTCTGCCATGTCCGTTGGCACGTCCCAGGGCTGAGCTCCTCCATCAGCCGGCCCTGAAGTGTGCACGGGTGGGGGAATGGACAGGCAACAGATGGATGGATGGATGGATAGATGGATGGATGTGTGAATGAATGGATGGATGGAGAGATGGATGGATGGATGGACAGGTGGATGGATGGATGGATGGATGGACAGACAGACAGACGGATGGATGGATAAATGGATGTACAAATGGATGGATGGTTGAATGGGCAGACGGATGGATGGATGGATGAATGGACAGACAGACATGTATATGGATAGACAGATGCACAAATGGATGGGCGGAGGGATGAATTCCTTTCCCTCCTTTGGGTGGATAGATAGGTGGATGGATGGACAGACAGTTGGACAAAAGGATGAGCAGCTCTGCGGATGGACAGATAGCCCTGAGGGTGACCGGGTGAATCAGCTGGCCCAGACAGCTGGATAACCAGACTGCCTCCAATACTACAACCTTCTGATCTCTTCCTATTTCAAGGCATGAAAACAGGAATTAATTTTAATCCGGCTGTGCGTATTCCAGAAAGACGCACATCCGCAGTCACATCTCTCCCCTGCCCTCCAAAAGCCGGTTTCTCCTCCTTGGGATTCTATTGCCTCAGGATCCTGAGCTGTAAGACAGGCAATATTTTGTGCCAGACAAAACACTGTGTGCATATGTAGCACCTCGTTAACATGCAGTGCTGGTGGCAGGGCCTTGCCGAGCTGAGATTACCTCCTTCCTGACCTATTTGTCTCTCTTGCTATCAGCTGGGAGATCAGGGGGCTGGATTTTCAGAAATCAGCTCTGCCTCACTGTGGGAGGGATTTTGTTTTGCCTGGGCTGGACTGGAGTTGTCAGGAGGGAGGACAGGAGCAATACTGCAGAGCTCATGGGTTAGGGCTCCCTGCAGCTCTTCCCAATGTGTGCCCTGGAAAGAAAAGGGTCTGGGAGATCTGCTCCCAGCCCAGAGGAAGGTTTTTCCCAGCCCGGGTACCACTCTTTGGTTTTCCATCCCTCCTGCTCCATCCTGGTTTTGCCAGGATGTCCCCAGGGAGATGGCAGGGCTCAGCTGGAGGACACAGCCTGCAATCCCTGTGAGGACTGTCCCCCCCATCCCTGCCACCATCCCTGGGACAGATGGGGATGGCATACCCAAATCTGCTTGGGGTTCAGGAGGAGCAGAGCCATTCCTACAAGGCCTAGAGGACGCTGTGGGGAGAGGGCAGCTGGAGGAACACCCACAGCCCTCCTTGCCTGCCCCATAGTCCAGCCAGAACCTCCCAGGCTTTTCCTTGCCCTCCTGCCCTGTCCCCAGTTCCCATCAACCCCCCCACCCGCCACCACCACATGGTCCTACCTCAGTGATGCCAACCTCTCCTTTTCCATTTCATCCCAAGGTCCCTCTCGGAGAGCATCGCCGCCAGCCTGGCTCCCAGGGTAACCTCCCCCCTTCCTCCTCCTCTTCCTCCTCCTCTTCCTCCCGGACCCCCCTGTGTCTCCTCACACCTTAGGAGGCCCTAGGCACCCGGCTGCCTTCTGGCCGTGCCTGTGGCTCTCTGGTCCCACTAACACCAGGCCGGGAGAGGGTGCAAGGGGCTGACTCCTGATGTCGCTGCCCCCCGTGCTTCCCGTGTCCCTCCTCTCGCTCCGGCGCCGGCGGGGCCGCAGCTCGCCTCCCGCTGCTAATCCCCAACGTCTCTTTTTCAGCAGCTTTCAATCTTTGGTGTCTGGGAAACACAAAGGCCACATTAACCTGCTCCCTTTCTGCCCTCGACGCTGCCTAATCCAGGACTAACCCCCCGGGGGGCGGCGGTGGGGGGGGGCTGGGGAGGAGGAAGAGGATGGATGGAGGGGGAGGTGATGTCGGGTGGCCGCATCCTGACACCCCGCAGCCGGTCTGACCCTGGTCGCGGGGATGCTCGGCTTCCCTGGGTGGATGCTTGGCCGGAGGTCCCACGTGCTGGACCCGGAGGCCTCACTCAGATCCCTTTTTCCATTTGCAGCGCTCGCAAGCGGCCCATCCCCTACTACCGGCCCAGCCCCTCGTCCTCCAGCTCGCTGAGCACCTACTCGTACAGCCGGAGCCGCAGCCGCAGCTACGACAGCTACAGCTCCAGCCGCAGCCGCAGCCGGACTCGCCGCCCCCCCAGCCNAAGGGGAGGATGTTTTCTTGTTTCTGCGAGTGCCGGGGCGGGGGCGGGTGGGGTGGGCGAGCACAGAGCGAGGGAACAAACGCTCAGCAGAGACTTTGGGGCGAGTGGATAGGGGTGGCTGAAGGCCTCACCGGGCCCCCTCCCTGTGCTTTTTTGGGTTGATTTGACTGTTTTTTAGCACACGAATATCGGGGGGAGGGGGGGGCGTGGCAGGCTCAGCTGGAAGGTGTGATGCCAGCCACAGGTGAGCCCCTGCTTTTCCCCATTAGAGGTGTCCCCACAGTGTCCTGGGGGCTGGGGACACCATGAAACACTTTGGGGTTCCCCCAGACCTGAGAACATGCGGAGCCATGGATGAACAAAGCCAGCAGCCCCCACAAGTCTCTTTCCAAGTGGAAAGATCCAGCTCCCTGTGTGTTAATGCTGCTCATCCCAGCTCAGGAGCCAGCCCTGGCACCCATCCATCCCACCCAATTTGGGGGGGGTGGCACCAAGCTGTCACCCCCAGGAGGAGGGAGCTGCGAGATCCAGGGCAGGGCAGCAGATTTCCCACCCTGGGGGTGCATCCAGTCATCCTCTGGCTTTGGCACAGACCCCACCTCTGGGCTGGCTGTTCCCCGTCTCCCCCTGTTCTGGGGCAGAGCAGCCGCTTTTTAAACTGAATTATGGAAAGAGAGAGGCAGGAGGGTCTTGGGCCTGGCCTGTGGCCCTGCTTTTGCAGGACTTTGCTGATTTCCCAAAAAAAAAAAAAAAAAAAAGCCCCTGGGCACCGAGGACAGCCCTGGCCCCTCGGGGAGGTTGGTTGGTGTTTAATCCTCGTGGCCCTGTGTTTTCCGGATGGCTGGAGCAGGACAATGGGGATGAGCCTCCCTGGGTGGGAGAGCAGCTGCCCGGATTAACCTGCTGCCCCCGGATGAAAAGCTGGGCTTTGGCCGTCCCGCTCGGTGCTGGTTTGCAGCCAGGCAGGGCCGGGGCATCCTTTGGACTCCATCCTTTGGACTCCATCCTTTGGACTCCATCCTTTGGACAGCCTAGTTAGCCCCGGCCTCATGAACTGGAGGTCCCGGCAGGGCAGAGCTGTGAGAGGAGGGACACTGTGGGGTCATCTCCCAAACCTGGAATGTTGAGGAACCAGGCTCAGCCACAGGCTGAGGATTCACCAGCCCTTGGAGAAAATCCCAGGCCATGATGGGTGCCAGCCCTTGGGTATCCCACCAGCTGGCAAAGCCACCAGGCACCTTCTGTGGTGCCCAGATAAGCAGAGCTGTTAGAAATGGGGTGAATAGGTAAGGAGGGGACTTGTGCCCACGTGCCAACTGTGGGCAGGGCGGCAGCTCTGGATGTGGCCGTGGTAGGAGGAGGAGACAAAGGGTCCTGCTCCCCCTGGGCCTGGGGAGATTGGAGAACACAAGTTCCCTCAGCATCCCTACGAACCTCTGAGCCACGTGCTCTGAAAACCATCCCCCCCATCTCCACCTGCAGCCGCAGCAGCCCCCGGGCACCCCATGGCTCTGTCCCCACCATCGCCCCACGGGGAAGCTCACACTGGGATATGGGGGGTGTCCCCTGAGACCATCCCAACCCAAGCCACTGGCAGGGGGTTATTTTACCAGTGGCCGCAGCCCCAGCCCTGCAACCCCCCGGGGCCGCGGCTCCCGAGATCCCGAGACCCGCCTGCAGCGGCGCCGCGGACGAGCCAGCACATCAGGGAAAAATTCCAGTCTTCCTCTTTTACAGTCTCTGTCTCCTGCCGCGGAGGGAGCCAACTGGAACAAATACTCTGTAGAAATACTTCAGTATTTTCCTGTCGCGCGTGCGCTCTCTCTCTGGGTTGTGAGTACAGCTGTAGATGCCGTGAGCTGGTGCAATTATAATAAATATACAGTATATATTGTAAATGACTCTGCTGGGCACTGAGAGGTTTCTTCATGGGGGGAGAACAGTGGGGTTTTCCTGCTACCTCCATGCTGGATTGGTCTGTCCAGCTGCCCACAGATCATCCTCCTCCTCTCCCCTGTGCCCGCTGTCTCCAGCCACCCTTGGCTCACTTTTCCCTCTGGCTCCGTGTGGAACAGCACTGGGCACCAGTTGTCTCTGATCCCCCTGAGCATTCTGCTGTCGGGAGGGGGGAACCCTCTGAGAACCTCTCCCTCTGCATCTTTCCTGTCTCCCTGCAGTCCTCCTGGCTCCCTGAAGCCTTCCCTGCATCCCTCCCTTTTGCCTGCAACCTCCCATCCATCCCATCTGCATCCCTCCCTGCATTGCTGCCTGCATCCCTCCCATCTCTCGCATTTCCCGGCATTCCTCCCTGCATTCCTCCCATTTCCCAGCATCCCTCTCTGCATCTTCCTCTGCATCCCTCCCTGCATTCCCTCCATTTCCCCGCATCCCTCCCATTTCCCTGCATCTCTCGCCTCCGCAGTGCCCCCCTCCTTTCCCGGCTCCCCTCTCAGCCCATCCCAGATCCCACACGGCTCAGCTTCCTGCAGCCCCTTCCCACTCTCTGCCATTCCAGAGGGAGGGGATGGGCACTGCCCCAGACAAAGGACACCCCCAGTTCCCCTCTGCAGCATCCCCCCCACATTCCTTACTCCCTGGGGTCACACATCCCTGCTCGGAGTGTCAGGGCTCAGCTGCCCCCCCCATCTCCTCACTTCTCCAAATCAAAGCTGGGGGGCACATGAGGACAGGGCAGAGGGGATGGGGTCCCAGAGGGGATGGGGTCCCAGAGCTGCCAGGCTCGCTGGGCTGGAAAATAGCCCTTCTCTGGGATGGGGGCATGGAGTCTGGACCCAGATGGGAATCCCTTCCTGGGTGCCAGGTGTGTGGAGGTGCTCGTTTATACATGAGGGCAAATGATTTAGGGAGGGAGCCCCCGTCTCCCAAACAGAGTGTGCTGCAACCTCCAGCCCCCCCAGCATCCCCAGTCCCCCCCCAGTCCTCCTGACCCCCTGCAACCCCCCTAACC
>VYXB01000728.1:30281-51679 GCA_013397135.1 Pachyramphus minor | reverse complement strand
GACCAGTCTGGCAGCTCTCAGGCACAATCCCGGGGTCATTTCCTGCTGCCAGGGGTCACCTGTGTGCTTGGGGGGGCTCCCTATGTGTGTGTGTGTGTGTGTCTGGGGTGAGAGGCTTTTCCAGCCCGAGCGTGTGTCCAGGGGAAAAGCCCCTCCAGGAGCGTCCCCAGCCCCCTCCCCTCTCTCCCGTGGCCATGCCGCAGTGGCTCTCGCTCCCCAAAAAGCAGCGGTGATGGCGCTGTGGGAGCACCGCGGGGCCGGGGTGGGACTCGGGGTGTCCCTCTCTGTGCGGGGGTGCTCGGCGAGCCCCCAAACCCTCTTTGCCATCGCCCGGGAGTCGCTCCCAGCCCCTTCCCGGGGGTGTCCACCCCGCACCCCCGGATCCCTCGCAGGGCGCGTGAGTCAGGGCGCATTTTCCGTTTATAGTTTCCCGGGGAGGGGAGTATTTTTACAGCGTGAGTCACCGCGCGTGTGGCTCCGGGCGGAAAACCATCAGGGAAGGGAGGGAGGGAGGTGGGGAGGCTCCCACACACCCACCCCCGAGCCCACGGGAGCATCCAGGAACCCTCCCCACGGCTCCCACCCCCGAGCCTCTGCNGTGCCCCCTGTGCCCTCCGTGCCTCTGTGGGCAGGACTGGCCCTACATGGCAGAGGTCAGGCCCAGGGCTTCGATGTTCCCACTCCGACAAATCCCACTAATCCCCCCTGAGTCATCCTGGAGCAGACAGTGACCTGGGAGGAATCCCGCGGCCTCGAGGCCCCTCTCGGAGCTCGGGGNGCCCCGGGAAGGAGCCTGGTGAACCCTCAATCCGGCGGGATTCTCTGCGCCGCTGGAAGGGCGGTGGTCCCCGGGATCGGACACCCGGCTGTTCCCGAGCCCCCCCACCCCACGGAGCCCCCCAGAAACTCGACACAGGCGATAACAATTAAGCAGCGCTGACGTCAGATCTGTAAGTTTATTTGCTCAATGTACGACGGCTACATAATGACTCACATTCATGATATTCCATCACTGAGGAAAAACTGCTAAGAATGGTCCGTGTGTGAAATAATTCCTTACAGAAACACGGAGTTGGAAAAATAATCACTGATTAGACCTTAAAAATAGTTCACTGCATAACATGACAAAAAGCACAAACAAAGGCTCATTCAAAGAACACAGTCATTGTTCTCCTACACTGTAATAGTTATAATTTCACCATGACGAACACCAGACATTAAGATTAAGCTAACACTGGTGTTTTCTTTTGCTTTTTTTTTTCCTTTTTAAAAACAAAATCATATATAATTGCATGTCACTATAGCAACATCCATAACAGATCAGTTTGTTACGATCACTATTTGGTAGAGCAAACTTTACCCCCGAAAAAAAAAAGGAAAGAAAAATAAATTAAAAAACTTTAGAAAATTTTTGAAGACTATTTTGTCATAGGAATACATAACATCTACAGTATAAGTTAATAAATTTCAAGCTACTGTATAGAAATACGACACTAGCATGCACAATATTGTATCAATAGAGTAATGGAGCAGTAATCATTTCACTGGAGAGACAGTATCATAGGCAAGTGCATCTCTTAAAAAATGAAAGAAACCATTCAAGCTGCTTAAAAATCAAGTCCCTGACCCCCACTCCGTTTTTAGCCCTCTTGTGCCATCTCTCCTGCATAAGTTTCCTAAAGCAGCCAGAGCAAAAGCCAAAAAGAGTAGTAATTTAAAAGAAAAAAAAAAAAAAAGACAGGTTTTGTAATTCCAGTAAATCACTTCCAAATTGTACAGCTGGGACAACACTGCTCACGGGACACGGGGGTCGATAAGAGGGAGGTAAGAAGCCTAAAGCATCTCCCGGTCCCGGCACGCACCGGCACCGCAGGCCCCTCGCCGCGGGATGCTGCACCCCAAATTCCTGCAAAGCGCCTGGGCCTCACGTTGGGTGGATGAATCCCGGCCAGAAAAAGCTATCCCAGCACCAGGGCAGTGTCCGGGCACGGCCTGGCCCCGCTCGCTCCCCAGGGAGCCGGGCAGCGGCTTTGGGACAGCAGGGAGGGAGCTGGAGCCGCGTCCCCCCCGCACACCCCGGCAGCAGGAGCGGCTGTGCCGTGTGTGCCACACCACGACGCTGCGTCGGGCTGACTCTCAAAGGGACAATGAAAGCCTGTTTCCAAAATCAGAGCGGTATTTAGTAAAGAATAAGAGCACGAGTGCGGTTTCCTCTCACTGCGCAGCGTTGGGTGAAGCGCTGCAGGGCGCAGCGCTCTGCGAGCCAGAGAACAGCAGTGAACCTCCAACAACCGTGGGAAAATCAAAATTAAAGCTAAACTTACTCAAAATGGGGTAAATATTACCTGCTAAGTAACTCAGATGTCCCGTCCCCCACCCCCAGCCGGATCAGACAGACTTGGAAAAGATTTTGCTAAGAAGAGAACTAAGTTCCTGGGCTCCTGATGGTGGATAGAAATGTCTATGGTTGTAGCTCTTCCTCTCGAGGAATTTCTCTACCAAATTAGTTTCTAAGCTCCTGAAGTTCACTCATTAGACCACAAGCTTCCCCAGGAGAAAGGAAAATGCACCTGGCTTCCCTGGTGACAAACAAGGGAGCCTGGGTGCTTGAGATCTGCTGACAAACCTCATGGTACAGTGGGAGAAAGTCAGGCAGAGTGAAATGGCAGTGCAATCCCTGAGGAAGCAGCTGTGGCACCTTAAACCAGGATGGTCTTTTGAAATACCAAACACAGTACATGACATACAGACCTGAATGCTCTTTTTTTTTAATTTTTTTTTTATTATTATTATTTTTTTTATTTAAGTGGCTTTTTTTTTGTTTTTTTANAGTGGCTTTTTTTTTTTTTTTTTTACGTTTAAACACTTCCCCCTTGTCTAATTAAGTTCTTAAACCTTTTGCTGTGGACTTAAAATAGTTGAAACAGCCGCTAGCCAAGCACCTGTTAAGCTGTTGACCAAAAAAACTAGAGCAGCTTTGATGTTCCTCGGGCGGGCGATCTTCTTGCCTTGGGCGACACAGAATAGCTAAAGCCAGTCCACAGGCCAGGACTGCTCAGGAAGGCAAGCCAAAAGAACTAGCAAAAGAAAGAAAAACAGACAATCAAAGGCTTGATGTCATATGGCTGTAATGTAGAAACACTGTAAACTGCAATTTAGTGTCAATACCGTAAGCTCCCCTAATAAATATCTTAAGGAAAGAAAAAAAAAAAAAAAAAAAGATTGGATGGCCTAAATCCTGGGGCTCTGTGAGCCCCAAATTGTTTAGTATTGTTGGTTTTATTTTTAATTCCTTCTCAATTTGGGGATTTGAAGCTGCGCCCTGGTGGGCAGAGCGCTGCAGAGAGACGCCCCGTGACGTGGTGCGGACACACACGGCACCTGGACTGCGGAAACAAACGCACGAAGCCTTACTGGAACCACAGAACTCCCTTTTTTTTTTTTTTTTGTTTTGTTTTTGTCTCTTTTTTTAATGTTTTTGCGTTGCTTTCCTTAAAAACGAGGGCCATTCCATCCACGCAAATTCGTCTTAAAACCCTTTTATTTCTAGCAATAAAGTTAAATTAAAGACAGCTCCACTTGTATTAATAATCTACAGAACAGTCCATATGCCAGTGAGGCTGCTATTCCATACCAGCACAGCCAGCCTGACTTCCACTAGTGGTGTTTTGGCAAAAATGTCAACGAGGCAATCAAAGACAGGTTGTGGGGGGCCTCCCTGGGAAGGTGTCCCCTCCCTTTCCCTCCCCCACCCCTGCCCCCCCCCACTCGTGGGAAAAAAATAAAGACTGCAGTAGTTAGCATCAGCGTGCGGCTGCCAGTCCATCGGGGGGGTCTAGTTGTTGCCTTCTCCACCGTCGTCGTCTTGCTGATCGCTCGTCCAGAGCGTTAGGTTGTCGCGGAGGAGCTGCATGATGAGCGTTGAGTCCTTGTAGGAGTCCTCGTTGAGGGTGTCCAGCTCGGCAATGGCGTCGTCGAAGGCCGTCTTGGCCAGGTGACAGGCCTGCTCCGGCGCGTTCTGGATCTCGTAGTAGAAAACCGAGTAGTTAAGCGCCAGCCCGAGCCGGATGGGGTGGGTGGGCTGCATGTGCTCCTTGCTGATCTCATGGGCTTCGCTATAGGCCTTCTCCGAGGACTCCACCACGGTCGCCCTCTTCTCCCCGGTGGCCACCTCGGCCAGGTAGCGGTAATAGTCCCCTTTCATCTTCAGGTAGAAGACTTTGCTCTCGTACTGCGTCTCGCTGCAGTTCTTGATCAGGTAGTTGTCCAGCAGGCTCAGCACATCCTGGCACACCGCTTCCAACTCCTTCTCGATCTTCTCGCGGTAGGCACGGACCATCTCGATCTTCTTCTCGTTCCCATCAGCAGAGGTCTTCTGCTCGATGCTGCTGATCACTCGCCAGGAGGAGCGCCGTGCCCCCACCACGTTCTTGTAGGCCACGGACAGCAGGTTCCTCTCTTCGTTGGACAGGGGCTCGTTCAGCTCTGTCACCTGCATGGAGAGAGGGAGAGACAAGAGAGACACTTGGGTTAAGCCCCAGTCACTTGACAATTCCATCACGTGCTTGGGTGTCCTTTGAGTCTCTAGTGAGAGGCAGGAGGAGGCAGCTGGCTTGCAAAGTCCCGCTCTGTCATCCAGCATCTGCTCCCATCGCAGCGGGAGCCAGATGGGAAATCACGCTGTGGTTCAGTCCCCCAAGAAAAAGGGGAGTGGGTTCATTTCGAGGTATTGTCCATCCGCATTCTCCAGAATGAGAAAAATCTTCTAGGAAAGAGATGTCTTTCATCAGCACGAGGAGAGTCAGGCTCTGTGATGTGTTGAGAGGGACAGTCAAAGCGAGAGGGAGAAGATGGTCCAGGGTTACAAGCTAGCCACATGGACTAACACCACCAGAGCTATGGGGTGTTCACCATTTCCACTTCCCATGAGCACAGGCCGTGTTTCCAAGACACTCAAAGAATGTATAGATGGTACAATTACAGCTGCCTCGGGCATCTGCACAGATAAGGACTTAAGAGCTCACATGGTGAGGGTACGTCCTTCCCAGGTGGGATTTTCCTCACAGAGGTTACAGTGTTAGTGCACAGCATCACCTGCCTCACCTGCTGTGACAACACAGGGATTATGGAGGCGACAGCACAGAGTGATCTCAGTTACGTTGGAACCATCACACTTGGTATCACGATAATCCCATTCCAGCTCCTGCAACACTGGAGTGGAGCCACCTGGGCAGCACCTCTGGCCAAGTGCCTCATGGGCAGGAAGGGCTCACATCCTCCTGGACTCTGAGCCCTGTGTGTGGGTCTCTGCACCCTTGGAGCACACAGGACACCACGGCAGCTCCAGCAGGATGGTTACAGTTGCCGAGTGGCACTTTGAACCTGGGCATGGCTGTTGTCCCCATTCCCTGGGAGCACACTGCCCCACCACATCCACACCCTGGGCACGGCCACTTGGGAAGGCAGCCAACGGAGCAGGAACCTGTGAGCCACCTCACAGCACTTGGGGATTAGGTAATGGATTGGATGTGAAAGGCTTCTGCAAATACTGAGTCACTCTCACAAGGATCTGTAAGGACAAGGTTTGCTCTGGACCCAGATAACCATGTTTATGGTGGGGATCAGCAGGCCAACGGCTCCTGCTGGAAGGTGGAGGATGGCCCAGCCCAGGACCTCACAAGAGTGGCCTGGAATGACTCACACTTGCTCACACTATTGACCTGCTCATTCCAGCAGTGTCCACTCCCCCTTCAGCCATGCTCTGGCTGATGTCTCCTCCCAAAATCAGGCTACAGCTAAGCTTCAATTTCCCCCACAGCAAGCAGAATCTCTGGTTTCTGATCTACTAATTCTTTCCTAAAGGCAGAGGCAGCAAGAAGAGCCTTTGCTCCCACCCCTGCTGTTGTTTGGACCTGTGTTGCTCCACAGCCTGGCAGGGGAACTGCAAACAGCCCCTTTCTGTACTGAAGAGGGTCTTACAGTGCAAACCAGCACAACTGCTTCTGCTCAAGGGTAGAAGGTGGTGGAGGGATGGGGGAAATGGGTGTCATGTTAACGAGGGCAGGATCTCCTGTGACTATCAGCAGTCTCCAGCAGCACAGGACAAGGAGCACGGGGCAGGGTGCCAAGGCAGCTCCCAGCGTTCCCGCCCAAGGTAAGCAGGGCAGCGATGCCCAGGCCATCCAGCAACTCCTGGTGCCAGAATAACCCTCACCCCCCCTCTCCCAGCCAGGGTAACGAGAGCTGTTTAACCACACAGCCCTGGGATCCCTGGGATACGCTGCTTCCCACACTGAGGCCTGACCACAACTGAAATACCCGTAGCAAGTCACTCCAAGGCTGCCCCCAGCCTGCCTGGTGCTCTGCTAGGGCAGAGGTCTCTAGAGATCTGCATTTTTACAGAATTATTCCCTTCATTCTTCCCCCTGAGTGACACAATGGAGCACAAAAAAGGTGTCCCCCCCCTGCCCCAGAGCCTATGGATTGTCCATCTCTGGAGATATTCAATGCTTGATCAGGGTACTCGAGGTCTTCTCCCCACCTAAGTTGTCCTGCTTTGAGTGAGGGATTTGGGACTAGGAGCATCCAGGAATCCCAGCCTGAGTTATTCTCTTGCCTTCCAGTTGTAAATGCAGTGTTCAGTAATACAAGAGATTCACTGATTCCAACAGTTTTCCATCCTGACAGGAGTTGTGGAAGTGGATAACCACATGAGGTCTTGCTTTTAGCAAGGTGCTCCCTGAGCAGAGACACCAGTTTTTAAGTAAAGACCAAGCAGGTGATCTAAAGCTGCCCCACAGCCACGTCTGCAGATACATATCACTGTAAGAAGAAGCAGATTTACCTCCTCTCACCAGAAGAGTCTTGCTGGAGAACAGATTTATTAAAACCACAGGGAGTTTCGTGGGATTAGCTTTGCCATAAACATTTTAAATTCGAAGCTATTAAGGATTAGGGAGGAAAGTTGCCTGTCAAAATCCTTTCAACAAACTGGCTGACAGATGGAAGGTACACCTGTGGAGACAGCAGATTCCCCCAGGGAGCTCACAGGGAACTTGTAAAAGCAGAAAGGGAGCCTCGTTAACCATGTCACTGCTTTCTAGTGGTATCCAGGCTCCCAGGAAGGAGCACTGCAGAGACATGACCAAGGTGTAACACAGGTGGGGACAGGGACTGCATCCCTTAGCACTAGGAGAGGGAAGGGAAGAGGCTGCAGTCCCACACGTGTCAGTCTGCGACTGAGCTGAGGGAGGAAGAACAGAAAACCATCTGGCACTTGCATTCCCAGCAGGAAGAAAATGCAAGATGCCCAGGACAACAAGATATTGAACAGCAGGATACACTTAGTTTGCTTATTAGTGCCTTATCAGAGTCAGTGGAAAGTGGCAAAGATGTATCCCAGGTTCTGCTGCCTTTGAGAAGTCCCTGCCCTCTGACTGATCACAGCTGCTGCCACCTCTTCAGGGCTGATTTTTTTTCTTACACAGCAGGATACCAAGACAAAGCGAGTTCAGTCAAGCCACAGGCTAAACAGCAGGCTCGAGGTACTGAATTTATAGCACTGAACACCTCTGATGTAACATCCTGCACCAGGCCTGGATCACACTGCACCAGTCATTGGAGGTTCACCTGCTCTCTGGGAAGCTCAGTCACTTCAGTATTTTACTTCCCTGAACAGCAGAACTTGCTTCACAAATCTCACTCACTGTCCAGCCTCATCCCATCCTTGTGCCCCTGGAGGTTGGGGAGAGAGGGCAGGAGATGCATGTGGCTGAAACAGAGTCAAGCCCTGGATGTGGCATAAACAGCCAAGCACAAAGAGCTAATCCACATGCTGGAAACTTGATAGGGGAAAGTCTTCTGGCTATTCTGGAACAAAAAAAAAAAAGAAAAGGAAAACACAAGTGCCAGGAGCCTGACCTTTCACACACTGCACAAGGACACCTGGCCAGGGAGTGCAGGGAACTTGGCATGGAGCAGTCCACACTGCTTGCTTTGGCTGGGAGGCACGTTCCACCACCGAGCTTGAGGACACTGCTAGTTCCAGTCTCACCAGTTCCTGCAGCCTTTGACGGCAAAGGTCTGCACCACCAACACTCAAGTGCCCTAAAGCCACAGGGAAACTCCGACAGTTCCCGCTGGACAAAAACTACTGGAAGTTTAACATTTCTGCTGCTTGGGAGTCCAGAGGTTTGTACAAATCCGAGCCCTCTGATTTGCAACAAAGCACTGCAGAGGCGGCACCATCTCGGAGAAGGCTTTCCCGACTTCTCCACTACAGCTGGAGCTCTGACTCAGCACTCTGCCCAAAACCTGGGAGCCTCCCGGCATGCCCAAGGATCACATTGCAGCCAGGGAAGGCTCAGCCTTGTGCAGAGAAGCCAGGGAGCAAGCACAGCTTTACCTGCCCCTAATGTCACAGTACATGAACTCCAAAAGCCCAAGGGTTGGTCCTACTGCACCTTCTTTCCAGAAGCATCTTAATTAGCAGGCCTTTGTGAGACCCACGGGGAAGGTCTTGCTCCCAGACAGCAGCAGGTTAGTTTGCTTACAGGGCTTATTCCAGGACTCCCATCCTCCACTCCTCACCTTGCATCAGTAGGTATGAGTACCACATGAAATGATCATTTTTGAGGACCCTTGAGTGGCTGCCATGGAGATCCAACAGAGGACTGAGTTCTACCTGTTTATCCTTACACACTTTTCACTTAGTTTGATAATTAAGTGCCCACCCATTTATGGCTCCTGCCTAGCTTTGATGTCTTATCTTAAAGCAAACAGCACAGCAAGCTGAGTGGACCCAGACATCCTTCCCTGGGGAATACCATCAACATCTGACAGTTCAACCCATGTTATAATCATCAACACTTGCTTTTCTGATCCCCAGTCCCTGAAGACATCACACACCTAAAAAGGAGCCAAGCTTTCCTGGAGAGACACAGACTATCATAAGAACCTCAAACTGTTCACTGAGAACAGCTTTTAAAGATCACCAGAGCTCCTCTCCCACCAGGATACACAACATCCCTCTTCTCCTCAGCACTCTTGTTTCCTCTCTTCTATCTACAGCTCCTGTAGCATGTAATTAAGTCTGTTATCTCTCCACACAAACGCCAGCAAGCTCCTTGTTTTCCTTCACATGCAGCTGTTAGTCACTCTGAGGTGGGGCCTGAAGGTTCCCTTTCTGTTTCATTTTTCAAAACGTAAATGTGCTTTTGAAACAATGTTCTGGCCTAGTCCCACCACTGAAGATCTTACTTTATCTGCAGCCACTGGCAATCGGAACAACCACCAGGCAACTCCTTCAGGCTCAAACAACAGATAAATACTCATGATACCTGCAGCCACACCACCCACCCCCCATCTCTAGATGCTGTCTCATAGTGGGACCCCAACACCCATCTGCAGTGACAAGAGGACATAGCCAGGCTGTGCCACACAAGCTTCAAGGATTGTCAGGCATTGGAAGGGGCTGCCCACTGAGGTGGTGGAATCACCATCCCTGGAGGTGTTCAAGAAACAACTGGATGTGGCACTCAGAGCTCTGGTCCAGCTGACAAGGTGGGGATTGGTTAAAGGTTGGACTCTGTGATCTTGGAGGTCTTTCCCAACCTTAATGACTCTCTGACAAGCCCACCTCCAGCAGCCCAAGTGCTGTCACTCTGGAAGGACGTGCCAGAGACACCACCTGGTTTTTCTGTCCCCAGCTTGCTCTAACTTCTGAAGAAATGGCTGCCCTCAAGCACAACAAAATGACACCATCACCCCATGTCTTGATGACAGTCACGACTCGATGTTGCACAACCTTGTCAAGAACAGCCTCTCCCCGCACGCTCCAGAGCGAGCTGTCCTACGACACCATCACAGCACTCAGAAAGATGCTTTTCTTAAGCACTGTCCTACTTTGGCAAAGTAGGCGTGTGTTAAACTAGACCTAAATCTAAAATCTTGCCAGATTGGTTTGGGTTCTTTTCCACTGCGGCCTGGCCTTCGCTCCCCATGTCGCACTTCCAAAGTGGAAGTCACAGCGTAACTGCTTCTCTCCTTGCTGGCCCCTTCCACTGTCCTTTCTGCTCGTGTTTTAGCTCAGCATGACATGGGGGATTTTGGGCTGTAGTTGAACCCTTCCCAGACAAGCACACACAGGCTGTGGGCAGACACAAGTTCCCCACTGCCTTCTCCTTTGCCTGTTTCACTATGAATATTCACCTGTTAGTTCCCGTTTTTCAAGTTGGCTGGGCCAGCTCCCATCGCAGGACAGCGGCTGACGGCACACGGGATGGGTCTGCCACGTTTCAAATTGCTCCCAGTGCATCAAGGACCAGTGTCTGCAGAGGCTGTTTGCTGCTTGTAGCCTGACTGGATCTCAGAGGCTACTCAGGCACCCCAGACACCGATTAGGATTTCTGCATATTCTTACAATTAACAGCGGCTTTCATCCCACTCTGCAGCCTTTATTACTTAAGGCGACTTTGAACCACCCAAGACAAAGTCTTCAAACTGGGAGACATGAAAACCAAGAGCTCATTTATTTCACTGGCCTCTATAACCTAACAACTACTTAAAGCCAAGGTAAATGTCATGGCACTGCACTCGGGTTTGATCAGTCCTTGGGGCCTGCAGTCTCCTACTCCAGTTTCAGTGTGGCTGTGATGGATTTCAGCTAGAGAAAAAAAGCAAGTTTCAACTACTCGGGTCATTTCTCCACATAAAAGGTCACAGGGAGTCAAGGTGAAAAAACCAGTGAGAGCAGCAGAGCTCTGAGCTGCTCCTTTCTGTTTGGCAGCAGCATTTCAAGCACCAGCCCTTATCTGCAGCGCTGCAGTCCCTGCATTTGGTCTAACGGCTCCGGTTTCTCCTGCTGCAGAACACCTGGGTGCCATTGATTTGCCTCACCACTTCATCTGCAGCTTCTGAGATAAGGCAACCACGAGGGAGCATCCGCCTGCCTCCCAGGCACATTCCTAGACCCTGCAATCTGCCATGGCTGTTGTTGACAAAGAGCAGCCCAGACACATCCCAGTAACCAACTGGAAGGAACACTCCTGGCTTCCCAGGGTCATGTAAAGCATGGAGCTACAAACCATTTCTGGGTTAGCATTGCACAAGAGCTGCTCCTCTAGCCAGTGTGTGGTTTTTGAGCCAGGAAGGAATTATGCCCAAGTTTTCTTGTCTTCCTTATTAAGACCCTGATTCGTGTTAGCCTTAACGACAGGCTATTAAACCAGATGAAAACTGGCTGTAGGACAACTTGTTTCACCATCTTGCTGCCACTATCTGCCTTGTACTTAGTAAAAACTCTCAGGAAAAATAACTGACCTCTTTTGGCCTAGTGCCTTCCAGCCACCAGATGGAGAGAGCAGCAAGTCCAACCACATCAGCCCCAGCATTTCAGAGGACTGTCACTCAGGGGCTCATCACACGGTCTCTGGCAGATGGGATACCAGCACCTTTGCCTGCTAACTACAAAGCAACAGAAGGGGATGCCAAGCTATTCCTTCCCCAGGATATGGCAGGCTGGCAAGCATCATCTGCCCACTGCTGCGTTTCTGCGAGCGCCTCAGCAGCAGCCCAAGATCACCATCACCCCTCTCCATCATCCAGCAACCTGGGGAGCTCTCCTGCCTTGGATTAGCTGCTGTGTTCCCTGATGATAAGCCTTTTCTCCAAGCTTTCTGCACAGCACATGGAAGACCAATGCTTTGCGTGCCCTTGGTTTGAGAGCTTGGATGCGCCCCTGAAGCACACCCAAGTTTTAGGAGCTCAGAGTTGATCTGCTGATCCCTTTGGAAGGAGAATGACAATTCATGGTTGCTATAGGGTCTTCTGGGCTGCATCAAGGCTCTCCAGGTATGAGTTGAAAGGGCTCTTCAAGAGTAACTGCAGCTCTTTCCTCAGAAGCATTTCTGTACAAGTTTAAAGACTTGATTTTTTTTTTTTTTAATTTCCATTGGAACATTATTCCTCAGAAGAGTCCACCTACTCACAGGGTTTTGAGCTGAAGCAGCCATCCATGGGATGGCCACTGGTCATGTCTAGAGTCTTAAAACTTGGTCAATGCAGAGGAAGACTTTTTTTCATCGCCTCCAATTTATGGCAAAACAAACCCAAGCTAGACAGACTCCAGGGACTCCAGCATATAAGCAGGGACACAATAGATAAATGCACCAAGTTTCAAGTGGGGAGGGTGTTTAGTGCTGCTGGGAGCATTAGCTGCTTAAAGATTTACCTCACAGCTTCTAAGAGTACTAATCTGGCTCAGATCTTAGTGCTTTCGTGCTCACGTCCAGCCCCATTGCCAGACAGGAAGAATCCTGCCACCAGATCATCAAATCCTCCCTGCAGAGTCAAGTGCCAGGGCTGGTCCTTAATCAGGGGCTCAAAAAATGACAGCATTATGCTGTGCCCATGACCTCTACTCAGCTGAGCCATGTAGAGATAGGAGAGATGAAGGGTCATGGACAGGACACGCTGGGAAAGGTTGAGAGCAAGTTCTGGCTGCTGGGAGAGTCTGCTCCCAAGGTCTGCTGAACAGGATGAACTGGGCAATTCCTGGCTGCTGGCATGGCAGAGCCACTGCTGCCGTGGCAGCTGCAAGCTGCTGCTCCAAAGGGTGAAATGGGAGACGCTGCAGCCATGCAAAAAACTCCCTGCAGTGACCATGTATGTTTTTAACCACTCTGTCACTGCCCCAAACACTGTGAACGTCTGCTTGTTGCACATCAAAGCAGAGTTCTGGAAATATTAAAAAAAAAAACCCTCACAAGATTTTTGCTCTAGGTTTCTTGGTCTGCAGATTCAGCAGTTCCTTGGTGTCTCAAATGTGTTTTACTATATTAAGCAAGAGACTTCCCAGAACACCCAGGTGGACTCCAGCATGGCAGCTCCATGACAGGTTTGATTTCTGCCTCCATGAGTAAGGTGATTATCCCTCCAGATGTGCCTTACCCTCCCACTGCTTCAGGGATTTCAGGCTTGATCTTACACACCTCTAGCAAAGATGATTTAATTTCTTAAGTGAACTTGCAGGACAGAAGAAAGTCAAGTTTTTGATCTGGCAACTTTTTGGAGCACTGCAGCCAATTTTAAATTACAAGGAGGGTCACTTTACTATCCTAGATCCAACTGTGGGTTTAACTACCCTTGTCTGGCTCCAGCCATCCCAGCCCTCTTTTGAAGCCCAAGGGACTTCCACAACAGACTTGATCTCAGTTCATCACAGGTGACAGAGCCCCTGGGGCACCGACGTCTTGACACCACCAAATGCAAGAAGCCAAGCTCCCAATTTCAAGGTAATGAAATATTCATCCCACGTAACAAAGCCCAACAGCATAAACAGGCAAAGCTCCAATGCCTGCCCCAGCTGGGTGTAAATCAAAGGCTGTTAATCTTCCCCAAGTTCTCATTCACTGCTGAATACTAAGCATTAGTCTTTTACAAGCAGAGATCTCCTACAGCAATTGTCGAACATGTCTGTTAGCACATGGCACAGCAACAGCTTCTCCACCTACTATTAATAAACTTTATGCTCCTGAGCACCACAACTGTCCAAACAACGTGTCCATCAGCAGCCTCATTAGCGCTGAAGCAGAGTCTTCTCACTGGTGTTTTCCTAGAGCCTTGCTGAAACCAGGCTCAAGCTCTTAGAGAGGAATCAGAAGCGCACTGACATGCCAAGTAGCTTTGCCTGGTACGTAAGCAAAGACATATCCCAAGCAAGCCAACCCATCCATCGAGATCAGAGGGAATTTGCAAACAATTAAGGAATGGTTTGTACTTGGAGTCCCTGCAGACTCGTCCAAGTGCAGCTGCCTCAAACACCCATAGACGGACTCAATTCCAACATCTCCTTTATAGAAGAAAAACATTAAGTACTCTAATCCCTAATCTGGGGATCACTTTAAGGGAATCTCACGCCATCATCAGGGACATGTTCTCTAGTTACTCTCCTACGGCTATCAACTAATGCACTACCCTTGGTCACTAGGCAAAATTGGGGGCCAAAAAATCAGGTTTGTTTAATACCTAATTGAGCATGTGCTGGGCCACACCCAAGATGTGACTGCATCTGGGTTAGCACAGAAAAACCTGACACTGGGGGAAGTTTGCCCTTAAATAGGCAGACAAAGGCTTTTGTTTCACCAGCTACATGAAGGCTTTGCTTTTGAGACACAATCTTGTCAGTGTTCCCTGCAGCCCGAGGATTGCTGCCTCATCATTTCAACTCCATTTTCCAGAATTTACCATTTCCAAGCGTTTCCAGACCCCACCAAGTAAACCAGCACTGCAACCAGGGTGCAAATCAAGCCCCAGAAGCTCCCAGGGCTTCAGCCCACTGGAGAGGCTGGAGAGATGCAGCAGCTCGGGCTGGCTGTCATTGTGCACTCGGAGAAGCCGGACAAAGCCACCCTGCTGCCAAGCTCCTCCTCCAGAGTCACGGGTGGCAATCCAGCATCTTGACATCTGGACTTCGGAGCGAGGAGTCAAACCCAAAGAGCAGAATGAAAGTCATTTTGTCCCCATTTTCCTGCATTTTAGGGTGGGAGGAAGGACTTTGCTCATTACATCAAGCAGCCAGGGGAAGGAACACGAGAAAGCTGCCTGTGGCAGCACTGCCCGTGTGCAGCTGACACACCACCCAGTCACACAAACCCCACAGTCAGCTGGTTGTGGGTCCACATCCTTCCCCTTTCCTGCCTGCTCCAGACCAAGGCCCCCATAGCTGCTCAAAGGGATGTGGGGAGGTAGGAGGTGGCAGCAGCAGAGACCAGGAGGGACCTCAGCAGTGCCGGTGCACAGCGCACGTTTTCACCACTGTGCTCCCTCACAGGGTCCTCCACCCCCTGTGAGTGAATGCTCAGTGCCCCTCAGCTGGGGGCTGCATTCCCACAAAGCCATTTTGTCTCCATGGGGAAAGAAAAGTGTCCCCACCTGCAATGACCAAAAGCTGCACCACCAGGAGCGCAGGCAGAGCCTGGCAGCACATTTTATTTCAGTACCACCAGCATGAAGCAAACCATAGCCATTTATCTGAACAGCTTCTCTAGTCGAGGTTTCAGAGGTTGAAAGACAAAGCCACTGTACCTTCACCACACAGTGACAAATCCACAGCTATTTCCCTTTGTTTTAGCTAGTTTCCAAGCTATTGGCTTCCAGTGGTGACCACCACTAACAGAATGGAGTAAATCCTACTGTTTACACTCAATTTTTGCTTTTCAGACAAGGCAGTTGCCATGAACTGAATGGCAGTTGCCATTTTCCAAAAAGGGCAGTTGCCATTTCTCTGCAGTCATGTGAATCTAACAGGAGGGAGTGAGACTTCTGCCAAGGACTAGTTAGGTTAGCTTTCAGCCTTCCAGAAAGAAATGACAAAGGTCTGGCCAGCAAAAGAAGGAAGGAAGGTCTAAGCTGGCTCCAAAGCAGTTAGCGTGGAAATACTGGTACCAGCATTAGCTTTGGAAAAAGCTGTCTTGAGCTGCAGAGCAGTGAAGCACAGAACACCTGGAAGCATCAAGGGTACATCAGCTACCTCAGCCCCATATCACAGCTTTGCCACGGTGAGGTGGAAGATGATGCCTGTATCCCACCAAGACTGTAAATGGAGAAGTGCTTGGGAAACCAGGCAAATCCTGTTCCATTGTGCTTTGTGCTGCAGTTATTCCAATATGCATTCATGTTTCGTTGTCAGTCACAGCTCAGGAGGTAGAACTGCACAGAACAGCACAAGGTAGAGTCCTAAATGCCCCAGGCATCAACTCCCCTGGGGAAAGGCTCCCTCAGGTCTCACTGTAGGCATCTTCCAATGCCTCTTCCTCCATACCTGCCTCTGGGCAACCTAGTGTCTGGCTGGGACACACCAAGCAGCCAGCTCTAGTCTGAACCAGTCTGACATTCCTCTTTGCTCTTCCCTACCAGACTGGAATTGAGCTCCTGAGTCACCTCTGCCAAGGGAGAGGAGGAGCAGCACCAACAAGTCCAGCAGTGCTCCACAGCCAAGGACATGTCTGAGCTCAGACAAAGCCACCTCCCAAGAAGTAGCTGGTTACTCAAGCACTGGCAGTTGAACACACAAAAGCTTGGATTCTTTATTTTTCCTAAATATATACATACAACTTCTGCACATTTGTTTGCACATGGTTTACTTGGCATGAAGCTGCTCCAAATAGAAGCTGAAGAGTTCAGTCATAGAATTAGTGTCTTAGACCCTGCCAGATGTGTCTCCATCCATGGAGGTTTCCCCAGATGTCAAGTCATGGCTACCACTCTCTTCCCCAGTCCTTGCTCTATCAGCTGCACCCTAAGCCAAGTATCCTCAAGAGGCCTCAAGCTCCATTCCTTGCCACTTCAGGCTGTGCAGAGACAATAAAAATATCCTTTTCCTTAGGATTGTCACCCTGGGGTCACTCACCAGCCTAGGAACAAAGCCCTGGCCCAGCCTAGGCCTCCCCACAGGCTAATGGGGTCCATCATGTTGCTCTTACTCCACCTCCCTGATCTTAAGTTCTGCAAGGCTGAGGCTTCTTATTCCTACCTGGAAACCAAGCTGAGAATGCTCCTGACCAGCCCTAATGCTGTTGGCCCAGGCACAAGAGAACAGCTTAGAATGAAGTGGTTCAGTAATACACAGTGAACAAGAGATGGCACAGAGTTAAGAATATGCTGGGGATCCTCAAATTAAGGAAAATCTTAATTCCACCAGCCACAGAAGGTGAAGAAGAATCGCATTCCTCATCTCCCTTGATCAAATCAAATCCCAGCTACATCACAGATATATCATAGTTTTTTGGATAGCCCTCACTGCTCCTGCAAGCACCATCCAGCACATCCATGAGAACTGCTAAGAGGATGCCAAAGACATCATCCAGTTCAGATGAGACAAGCTAAGAACAGTGTACATGCTCCAAAGGAGTTTTCAAGCCAGAGAACACTTCTGTGGGAGAAGTTCTGTAGTTGCCTCTAAATTGCTGTTCCTGAAGCTTCCAGCAAGCCCAAGTTCACATCATCAGTGTTCACAGAGTCTATTCCAGGGAGCAATTTTGGGATCAGCTGGTGAATGCAAGTTGGGCAGATAGGGCTTATCCATGGGCATTATGAAGCTTATTTGGTGTACCAAACAAAAAGAAGTCTACTGTGAGCCAGCCATCTTTACCCACAAGAAGCAGTGCAATAAAGAAGCTTAAAATTTAAAAATCAAGACAACTCCCACCAACCTTTTTGCACTTTCATGGCTAGACATCATCCAAAGATCTACAGGCCAAGCCCACATCATCCAAGGGCTCTTGGAGAGCCCCTGCCCAAGAGCTTTCTGTTTCCATGTACCCAGACAGGATTCAACACCTATATTCTTCATCATAGTTTTAGTTCAAGAAGAGCTATTTCTAATCAAATCCACACCTGGTTGTTACACTTGGCCAACAGAGAGGTGGTCTCATAAGTCAGTGACTCTTCCCAAAACTCATAGATAAGGACTTAACAGGAGCTCAAAGAGGAATTTCTAAGAGCTTGAGCTGCTGAAGAGTGGCCAGTTAATACACCTGATGTGTGCACTGCCCACTGCAGTCATGTACAGGGCATGTTGCTGCTACCTCTTCAGTGTACCATGAAGCGTTACAAGGTTGGAAGGATGGGAGCTCCTGACAGCCACCCTCCTGTCCTGACCCTGCAGACCTCCAGGAAGGAAGCCCTGCTCATCAGTTGTGCTGTTTCAAATCCCTACCACCACTGCAAGCCACTGGTGACCCAGGAGGCACCACAAGGCTGAGCAGCATTCAAGATGCCTGCACGAGGGGCAGCGGAAAGAACATCGATGCAGTCACTCGATGCCAACATCAAATGACTCCAGCATCCACCTCAGCACTGGAAATGGTTCCTCCAAAGCTTTCTCCAGCCCCCCTGGGAAGTGCTACTACAGCAGCTCATGCTCCTTGCTCCCCTCCCACCATCACAGATGGTCTGCCCAGCATTCCTCCTGGAAAAGCCTTTCCACCTCACCCTTTTGTCTATGCTGCAAAGCAGAAGCAGCTAATCATCCCTGCTCCACTGCCCTGGGACTCTCCACATAGGATGGGTTTGTGCTACTACCCCGTTTTCTTGCTGTCTGTGTGAAGCCCCACTATCTGTGCTACCCTGGTCACTGGATGTGGAGGGTGATAACCTGCCTGGCTGGTGACCAACATGGCAGAAGCCCAAATACCCCATGCCAGGGAAGGCCTGCAATTCCCCATCCTCCACCCACAACTGCCATTTACTGCATCAAGTTGTGGTGTCTAAAGCTTGGAGCAGCCATCTGCTTTCTGGCATCTCCAGATCTTCCCCCTCCACAGATGCTGGTCCTCACATACAGCACAGCATCACCCTCTGCAGAGGTTGGGTCCCCAAAGTCAAGTGTTCCCTTCATAGGGGACCCCAGGACTTTGCCATATGGTCCCACACCAACATCATACATAGGTGTAATGTAATAATGCTTCCCTCACCCTTTTTAAAGGCGACTTATTTCCTGCAAAAGTTACTGCTATCATGTTCATTCACCTGCACATCCCCCCACCCTGAAGGTCTACGGGCAGGCACGTGGTCTGCTCCCTGGGCAGCACCAGCCAGGGGCTTGGCAGGGCTCCACCTCCGGAAAGCCTCCAGCAGCACCAGTCTCCCCAGCTAATGGATATCGATCCCCGGCCCTGGCACGGGGTCAGGCGGTAAAGCTCTTCCTGAAGCTGAACCAGACAGAAATACATCTTGCTTCACCCACTGGCGCTGGGGGCAGTGAAATCCCAGTGAGCAAGGCCAAGGCCTGACCAGTGGGCATAACCACCAGCCTTCCTGCCCCCCAACACCTTATGGGGATGACAGTACCCCCAGACAGCACTGAGGTGACAAGGGACATGACCAAGGTCATGCAGCCATACCCTGGATCAACGGGCCTGGCCCCACACCCTTCCTGACTGTGGCATCACCTCTGGTAGGCAAGGTGACCACCTGCTGTGTTTTACTGAGACCCCACAGTAAACCTGTCCCTTCTGGGGGCTGAAGGAGCATCCTGCTCCCACAGCAGCAACATGACTGCAGGTAGCAATTAGGAGCACTGGCAGCTGGCACTTGCAGGAAGGAAGGAGCTAGAACTCATTATATATAAATATGATTTGAGAGAAAATATTGTCATCCAGGACATCACTGGATGAATCACCAGACAGCAAGAGCCCCAGCACACCATTTCCATGTCAAACCATTAAAACAGGCATTCAGCACAGGCTCCCAAGCAGTCAGGGCTTGGGCTCAACAACCCACTCAGCTGCCCCACATCACCACCCGTGAGATCAAGCTGCAGGAAAACAAGCCTCTTTTATGCCCACCATTCCCACAGCAGGTTTTAAAGGAGAGCCATCCTTCATTTCCCAGCAGGGTGCCAGGGAAGCAGGCAGAGGGCTCAGTTTGGAGGGCAGGATGGCTCTGCATCACCTTCGCTAGACGCAGCCCGCATGCTCTCTGCTACCGCCTGGGTGCATTGCAGCTTGGACCATGGCATATGACATCACTAGGCGTTGCTACGGAAATGAGTGCGAGGTCATCAGCCTCCCGCACAACCGGGGCTGGGGGCTGGGAGGCACAGGGATAACCGGCTGGGACATGCCCACCGCCGCCGGACCGGCTGTGCCGGGGTTCGGGCAGCGCGGTGCAGGAATGGAGAACAAAGCTCTGCCTTTTGTTTGCCGGTGACGGCAGCGCTCCCGCTGGGAATCGTTTCCTTACGGCCAAACTACACGGCAGCTGATAAGCGGCGTTAGCCCGGGTTACTGTTTCACCAGGGCCTGTAAGGACTAGCAGGAAAAATCGTATATATGATTGCTAGCAATGCCTTGGGTTCGAACAGCCAGCCCTGGGAAGCAGGTTAGGGAAATTCACACTGCAACACGGCTGTGTGTCCCAGGCAGATCCCTGCTGGCTTTGTCACGGTGGCTGTATTATCTGTAGGAAATGAGCTGTAGGATCTGCTCACACAGCAGGCTTGGCTTTAAAATGAGTAGATGCCGCTATCAGAAAATGGTATAAAAGCCACAGTGCAGCAGAGGGACAGCCCGGCTGGTTTAATGTGATAATATCTCGTCCCGATTATCCGTATTTCATTCCTTGATAAGACATCTCCTCCCTCCCTGGGCTCGGGCTGTGACAGTTTTGTCTGTTTGATAAATGCAAGGTTATTGACAAAATGGTGCAATATGGGCAAACAGAGCTGCACCCACGGCAGACTGCGACATTCCCAGATCAGCATTCACTTTTCATCAGCCAGGGAGGACACCCCAGCTCCCAGCAAAGGTTCAGACCTGACTAAGAAGGCAAACATAAAGAACAGTTTTCCCCTTTAAAGCACCCCCTCCCTCCCTCCACCCAGTCTAGCCTCTCTGCAATATGACAAATGCAGAATCTTCTGGAATGACTTGATCCTGCCTCCCACGATTGCTTTGTTTGCAAGATCAGATCAGAGATATGTTTTTTTTTCCCTTCTTATATTGTCAAAATGTCAGTATTGAAGGGGAGCGTTCAGTGTCACAAATCAGATCAGCCTGCTATATGCAGAGTCTTTATTTTAAGAGCGTGAAATGAATACAACATGACTCAATTCATAAATCTCCGACCAAGAGCAGTAAAAATAAGGGCTTTGGCAGTGAAAGGGCTCCTGATCTCTGGGGTCAGGGGCACACACTAGACCCGGCGACCACGCGTGGGAAGGGATGCACGGGGAGGTATTTTGGCAGCAGGGAGAGGTGTGAACACAACCCCCCCACGCCCCCCTGCTGGGTCCCCACTGCCTCCCCCACCACTGGGACCCAAGCCCGTGTGACCCCCCCAGGGAGCACCACACCCCCGGGCTGGCTCCTCTGTCCCCCCACACCAGGGCAGGGAGAGGGGCACAGCAGAGGATGTGTGGGGCAGGCAGGGGGGCCTGGTGTGGGGGGAGAGAGGGGACGGGGCTGGGAGGTGATGCAGGGGGGCTGCAGGGCAGGGGAGGCAATGTGCGGGGGTTCTAAGGCAGGGGAGATGATGTGGGGGTGCTCTAGCACAGGGGAGAGGGATGTGTGGGGCTGGGCAGAGGAGGCAATGAATGGGGGTTTAGGGCAGGGGGAGAATGGGGAGGAGGCTCTAGGACAGAGAGGGGAGATGTGTGGGGCTGGGTAGGGGCCCCAGAATAGGGGAGAGGATGATGGGAGGGCTCTAGGGCAGACAGAAGAAGATGTGTGGGGCTGAGAGGGGGCCCCACAATAGGGAAGAGGATGAAGGTGGGGGCTCTAGGACATAGACAGGATATGTGGGGCTGGGTGGTGGCCCCAGAAGAGGGGAGAGGATGAAGGAGGGGCTCTAGGGCAGAGAGAAGGGGATGTGTGGGGCTGCTAGGGGCGCCAGAATAA
>VYXB01000728.1:0-29603 GCA_013397135.1 Pachyramphus minor | reverse complement strand
AGTCCGCGGGGCGGGGGCGGTTACGGGCATTACACAGAGAGGGGGACCCTGCAAGGACTACATCTCCCGTGGTGCCCAGCGGCAGGACCCCGCCCCCCTCGCCCTGCCGGGCCCCGCCCGTGCTGATNGGGCATTCCGCGGGGGCCACGGCGGGACGGGGGGAGCTGGTCGTGGTGTGGGGCAGCGCGCGGCACGGGGCGCGCTCACAGCGTGGTGTCAGCACAGCCCTGACCTGCTCGCGGCGTGGGCTCACAGACTGGACCCACGGACACCACACACAGCCCGTGCCCACCGTGCCCACTCATAACCTGATCCCATCACTGCCCTGACCCGCTCACAGGCTGGACTAATAGGCTGGACACACTCACAGGACACACACACCACACAGCTTGTGCCCACTCATAACCCAGGGCCACTAACAGCATGGTCCCACTCATGGCCCAGACCTGCTTACAGCCCTGATCTGTTCACACCCTGGTCACACTCACAGCCTGGACCCTCTCACAGCCCAAACCCATGCACGGCCTGGTCCCACTCACAGCCGGATCTCACTTAAAACCCTGATGCACTCACAGCCCAGATCCACTCACATCCTGGACCCACTCACAGCCCAAACCCACTCACAGCCTGGTCTCATTCACGACCCAGATCCACCCACAGCCCAGAGTTACTCACAGCTTGGACCCACTCACAACACACCCAGGTTCACTTACATCCTGGTCCCACTCACAACCCTCATCCACTCACGACCCACACCCCCTGATATCCCTGTCCCACTCAGAGCCCAGGCATGGACCACTGCCCGTGGTGCTGTGCCTGGGGTCTGTGATGCTGTGACAGTGCTGGGCCAGGCTCTGGTGACACATCTTGGGGCAAACCCCTGCTTTCCCTCATCCCCTTTCCCCTGCCATGGGCCAGGGCCCTGACACATGGAGGAGAGCATTCCCACTGGAGAGCAACGCTGGATAATTGATGGCAGCCAGCTTGGGCACGCAGTGCACTTGCTCATCAATAACCCATGGGATAAAAGCACATGTCTGCTCCAGCCATGCAGGGCTCCTGCTGTGTGAGGAGCACCATTTGGAGCCATAAGACATTCTGCTTTCCTAAAAAACCTATGGATAAAGTAATGTTGAGAGGAGGCTGCAGCACTGGGCGAAAGGAACAGGGTTTAATGGATCCTGTTTTTCTAAAAAGCCTGTGGATAAAGCAACACTGAGAGGATGCTGTGGCAATGGGAGAAAGGAAAGGGGTCTAATGTCTAATGAATGCCACTGCACTGATCCCAGTGGAAGCACTGGAGAGAAGCACTCTCTCCTGCCTGGAGAGAGTCAGGCAGCGCTGGCACATGGGAAAACACCATCCTTCACAGGTCACGTGTCCCTGGACCTTTGTGATGCCACTGGCCCCATATAGATGCTCTGGGAAGTATGAGGATGACCTCAGAGCACTCAGCCATCCCACTTGCCAATCCCCATGCCCTGAGGTTTCCTTCTGAAACCTCACAGGAACCCTTGGTGGCACCAGGACATGCTGGTGTCCTCAGGGCAGTGCTGTGGCCACAGCCTTCTGTAGCTGTCCAAAACCCACAGCCACAGCCTCACCCACGTGGGAGGGGATAAACTGGTTTGGGAATGCTGCTTGTGGTGCTTAATGATGGCGAGCCTTTTGGGGTGAGATCTCCGTCTTTATTGTGGGTTGAGCACTGCTTTACAAAAAAACCAGAGAATTGTGTTGCCTAGATTTGTTTAACACAAAATCCGTCTTTATTGACGGCTTCTGAGGGCAGAAGAAGTCCCCCCCTCCGATAAATAAAACCAGAAACACGCCAGGATCCTCTGCATTTCCTCTGCAAAATCAAACACTGTCTTCCTTGCTCGCATCCCCGGCCTCACACCCCACAGCGCACGTGGCTCTGGAGTGAGAACAGCCTTTGTGCCTGGCTTTTGTTTACTGCCCCAGCCATCCCAAGGAGAGCTCCCACAGACAAGGGCAGTTTATTCCTCTCCTCTGATAAAGGCTCATTCATTCTCCTGAGGGGGCTCGCAGTCATCTCTGGAGAGCTCCGCAGAGGGGTTGTGTTGTTTTCTCTCTGACGCCAGCTTTGGGAGAGAATTTGAGTGAAAAAGCGCATAATGCAAGAGAATATAAAAGGAGTTTGGTCCCCAAATTGTTTTTTGCTGCCATTTCTAATCAATAATCTGGAGGTACCTAGAAATTCCTTGGGGCATCACCCAAGCCAAGCAGGACTATCAGATCTCTGCATACGGATCAGAGCAGACTCTCTGCTCAATCCCCTTTGGAGTGATGCTGCTACATTTGGGTTGGATATATGCAACCTCCTATCTGGGAAAATAAATAATATTATCCCTTAGGTACAATTCCTGCGTTCTCATGGACAATATTGGACACAAGCCTGGACCTGAAGAAATACATGTGCACCTGGAAGATCCTCTGATTTCTTCAAATATATCAACAATCTTAATAAAAACTGTTGCCTTTCCGTACAAACCTTATGACTCCTATCTAGTATTTTCCATAAACCCAGCAGGTTCTCAGCCAGCTCAGCTCTGCCGATTTACAGTGACCCTGTTTTTGCCCCAAAACGAGCAAATAGTGATTTATTCCTGTCAAAGCATCAGAGCCATAAATACATTTCCTAACGCAGATGATTTTCTTCCCCATCACAGGTCAGAACAGGATATTCATAATGCTGTAAATTCTTCAGAATAGCAGTCTGGCTGTAATATTTATCTGCAGTGGATCCAGCCCCGTTTTGGGGCTCCCATGCATAAATCAACACCCCTCACAACAACTAATTCCTCTGTTTTACAGCCTGGGCAGCGGAGGGGGGTGAAGGTTGGGTGGTGAATGGGCTGAGTTAGAAGCTTCTGGTGGGCAGCTGGAGGTGTCACCTGGCACTAAATCCCCTTCTCCCACCTCTTTCGGGTGGCTCCAGACACCCCTTGGTGAGAGCCTGGGGCAGCTGCTGGGTTGGGAAATCACGAAGACCCAAAGGATACGGGTCTGTTCTGCAGATGTCCCAGAAAAACCTAATAACCTCGATTCTGCCTACGGGATTAAAAATACTTCGGCGCATTCAAATGTGCCAGTTTGTTAATTCCTGTGGCCTGGAAGACGAGTCTTTCTCTTCACATTTTCTTGCTTTACCCATTGCATCTCGTCAATGCCTTGTGACACCGTGAGGGAAGGCAGGAAATTCTCTGTGACTTGGAGGTTTGCTTGGGTTTTAGCTGCTGACTGCTCTGAAAATGGAGCCAGAAATCCTCACCCCCCGTTTACTGTGGTAGTCCAATGGCTGTGTGTCCCTTCCCATGTGCCCTTTCCCTCCATATCTGCTTGCTTGGAGGGAGGGGGATGCCGGGGGGTGGATGTGTGGTGCAGGTGTCCCAGCCTGTCCCCACGCCAAGGGCTGTCACCACAGGGGCACTGCCACACCTGCCTCACCTTAAACCAACAGTGCCCCAGTGCTTGGGGTGCTGTGTGTCTTCAGGCCACTGTGTGGGGCTGGGCTGGGTCCCATCCCATCCCATCCCTGGGATGCTTCCCAGGCTCCTGCACAGCTCCAGAATTCCCTTGCTTGCCCCAAGTCCTGCTACCCAACTCCTGCTGCTTGAGTTACGCTGAGGAAGTTGCTGGCTGCTCAGGGAAGCAGTTTTGTGACTCTTGCAGTTATGCTCATGAAAAACAAGCTGAGGAAACCTCTGTCTTCAGTGTCCCCTTCCTTGAGGTTGGACACCTCAGTGGTTGGACCACCTTGAGTGGTGCCCTTATGTCCTCCCTGCCTGACCCCTTGCTGGGCCAGACTGCCTGTCCCCAGCACCCCAACACTGTGGCCCCCTGATCCCTTTTCCACCTTGTTGCCCTGAGCCTGGCTGTGTGACACAGCAAGGGAGGCATCTCAGGAGCAGGCCAAAGGTGTCCCCTCTCCCCTTGCACCCACCAGCAGCCCTCCCCAGCCTCTCAGCTCCGTTCCAGCCCAGCGCCCTCCACCCTGCCACACACCAGAGCAGGGGAGCCACACCAACCCCAAGGAAGGACCACACAACCAACACCTGAGTGAGCTCAGGGGTTCACCAACCCTCCCCCAAACACCCCAGAGCCAGAACACTGCCTCACCTGGGGCAGGAGGCGATGGAGGGACCGTGGCTGCTGGGGCTGATGGCACACTGAGGGTGCTTTGCAAGGAGCTCCTTCTCCCCATCTGCGGAGCTGCCATGCTTTGTACCCAGCCCTGGCCTTTCATCTCAGCCTTTCAAAGCACTTTCTAAGCCCAAATTAATTCTGCTGCAGCAGCTGCCCTCCCATGCTGTTTAGCATAAGCCCTGCCATGAAGCGGGTCTGCCCCCATCCCTCAGGGCTTCCAGGGATGGTTTTCCCTGGAACAACCTCAAGCCCAAGATGAGATGGGAAAGCTCCCATCCCACCCTCCTGTTATCCCTAATACCCACTGAGAACTGCTGCAATGCCCATGCCACACCATCCTCCACTTGGCAAATCTCCCCACAGCCTTCCTCCCAGCCCCCGGGAAGATGCTCCCACACGGGATGTGTTCCCATGGAAAGCCAGGATGCCCTGGGGTGGCTGGGTTTTCATAACTCGCCCTAGGTGCTGGGGGGGAGCTGGGGGGACCCAGGATGCAGGATCCCAGCGGGAAGGTGGGCCAGGACCAGGCAGGCATGCTGCTTCCCTGCGGGGCATTAATAATTAAGCAGGCGCGTCGGGCTCAGATGGCAGCTCTTATTTAAGGAGCCGATATAAATACCGCCCAGACGGCACTTATGGAGCACCTAAAAAAAGCCCTGGCTCTCTCAGTTCCTCCAGAAGCAGCTCTGAGCTCTGCAGGGCCAGTGGGCAGCATCAGGCAGGGTGGTCACCAGCATCCTGCAAGGATATGGCTGCCCCAGTCTCTGAGCCTGGGAGGTGGCAACATCTGGGGCCGATCCTCCAGGCACTGCCTGTGCCTCAGTTTCCCTCTGCAGCAGGGACCTGCTTCAGCCTTTCTCCTGTGTGGTGACAGGGCACAAAGGGCAGGGCTGGATGCTCAGCCCTGTGTCCTGGGTTGGTGGCACTGGGTGGGAGGTGGGGGGGAAGGGGTCCCTGACAACCCACCCCTCACCTCTCTGGTGCCAGGGAAAAGACATCCTGTGTTCCAGTGGCTACCAAGTGCCTTTTTGTGTTTGTGCTGGCAGTCAGTGACCCCCCCTGTCCTTGCTGTCACCCATGTCACACCTACCCAGGGACATTTCTCCTGCACCAGGGTCAGGGACACTGATCCTCCAAGGACAGCCCCATCCCTTTCCAGGGACACCAGGATCCCCACCCCAGAGCTGCCTCATCTGTTCTGAAGGGCAGGGGGTTGAAGAGGTGTGCGGAGGGTGGGGAACACTGACACAGCCATGACCTGGGGGGGCAGTGGGACCCCCCAGCCTGAGCATCACCCCCACGCCAGCATCCTGTCCCTGCAGGAGAGGGCGAGGAGCCGGAGGCGGGAGGGACAGGGCTGTCACACTGAGCCGCTTGCTGCAGTCCTGCTCGAAGCTCTGCAGCGTGACTCAGCACAGCCTCACAGCTCCCAGCCCCACCACCACGGCCTCCTCCTCCAGCCTGGGGGGGGGACACGCACTTCCCACCTTGCCTCTGCCCTCCCACAGCCCCTGTCCCCCACAGAGTCACCCCATGGGCCCGCTCATCCCCATCTATCCCCACCCCAGGACCACCGGCACCTCCTCAAGTCCCAGCACAGGCAGGGACCCCCCCTCCTCCAGGGGCAAGCTGGGGCTCTGAGCCATGTGGAGCACAGGGTGGGTGTCACTCTGCCAGCACCCATCACCTCCACCATGGTCATGGATCCAGCTGGATCTGGCCCTGTAGGTCTCCCCACCCAAAGCCCCAGCTCAGGATCTGGGGAGCTGAGCACCAACTCCTGCTATGGCACCTCTCCAGGCACTGGGAGAAAGGATTTGGGGTGTTTTTTCCTGGGGGGGGGATGGGGGGGATGGGAGTGAAAGAGATGCCGAGTCACACAGAAAAGTCTGGGGATTTTTAGAAGGATTTTTTGAGCTCCACTTTTGGGGTGTTTAGAGCCTGCCAGGATCAGCTTCTCCCAGTTATTTCTGTGCACATACCCCCTGGCCATGCCCTGGAGGTTACAGGGAGGTGAGGAGGGTGGGCAGAGAAAGCAAGCAGCGCTGAGGAGGGTGGCTGAGCACCCCAGTTGTCCCCTCTAACCATTCCCACATCCCCAGTCCCAAGGCCGCTTGCGGGGCGGGACCCCACTGTCTGTGCTGTGCCCCGGGGACAGATGCAACAGCAGCCCATCCACATCCCCATCCCCGGGGTGGCGGACAACAGGGAATTTGGGGCTGTGTAGCGGGAGCACCCATCCTGCACCCCCGTGGCTGCATCCAGGGGGATGCAGGTTGGATTAAACCAAGGGCACGGAGCACCCGGGGCATGGCCGGACCCCCGCAGGGCAGCCAGCCCCTCACCCGCGGCATTGCCATGGGAAGCACCGCTGCCAGCAAATCGCTCTCCTGCCTCTCCCTGCAAACGGGAGCGATGGCAGCGAGGCGGCAGCGAGTTGGCTTTCGCCAGCATTTCAGCAGCCCACGTGGGGTGGCTCCTGCCAGGGGAGTGAAGTAAAATTAAATATATATATATATAAAAAAAAAGGCAGAGAGAGAGAGAGGAGGAGATGATGGATGGGAGGATTTGCAGCCGTGGCCGTTTGTCCTGGGTGGAGGGAGCCCTGGATACTGCAGGCACAAGGAACCTGCCGGTGCCAGTGGGCCATGGGCACGCATCCCCCAAGCACGGCTCGGCACGGCACAGCGTGGGGAGCAGCCGTCCCCGTGGTCCCCCCGCTGCCTTTGCCAGCCGACTAATTGCGCCAGTGACTTTGCAGTTCCCAAAATAGCTCCTGGCTCCGGCGGGTGACGTCAGCGGGAGCCGCGGCGGCAGGCCCGGCAGGAGCAGGGAAGGAGGACGCTGCCGGGCGTGGGGTGTGGTGAGCAGCTCCTGCACCCCACCACGGTCCCGCTGGGTGACCTTGGCATCGTGGGCCGTGATCCCCAAGGGAGCGAGACTTGCAGTGCCGCAGGGATGCTGCGGGGAGTCCAGGTCCTCATCCACCCCTTCGGAGGAGGTGGTTCAAGGATGGCCCTGCCCTGCATCCCTGTCACGTGGGTGCTCACATCCCCAGGACCTCTGGCTGCAGGGGATGGGGCAGCCTGTCCGGAGAGGGAAAATCTGCCCCCATATGGTAAGGAATGCCCCCCCTCCCCAGCCAGGGCAGCTGGATCCCTGCAGCTGCCCAAGGGTGCCAAGGGGTGAGGCAGAGCCACCCTCCCGGTGCCCCTCCAGGGAAACTGAGGCACACGGGGGGATGCAGGGGCAGCAGGGAAAGCAGAGGGGGCACAGTGAGCAGGGAAACAGAGCAGAGCCCAAGGTCACCCAAGTGGTGCTGGACACAGCAGAGCCAGGGATGCTCCCCGGGCCAGGGCTGCCTCGGGCACTGACTCACCCTGCGCAGGATGGTGCCCAGCTCCTCCGGTTACAAGCACAGATGGCATTACCTTAACAGGGCACAGTGAGTGACAGGCTGGCCTAGCCCTGAGAGGGCACCCCTGGGACCAGGCACCCACCCCTGGGCCCCTCCAGCCATCCCTGCAGTCTGCACCCTCTCCAAGCAGGGCATCCTCCGTATTTCATCCCATCTAGAAACACTGGCTTGTACTGTTCTCTCACTTGTCCCAGAGGAGGATCCCCATCCCTCCCAGCACAGCCAGGCACTGCAATGCCTGCCCCAATTTCAGGGGACCAAAACTCCTGAGCCCCACACCAGCACTCAGCCAGAGGCTGGCTTATTATTCAAGAGCATGGCACAGTAATTAAAGCCTCCTCCATTTCCCCTTGCTCATTTGTGCTTCTTCAGCCTGGATTAATGGGTCTCCTCTCCCCAGCACAGACTCATTCCTTATTCCTAATAGTCCATAAATCCCAGCCCCAAAATAACCCCAGCTTTTGCCTGAGCCTGCTGAAATATTTATTCTCTCCTCCCTGCTACCCCCCACACCATCCCCTCTCCGGGGATGGGGAGAGGAGCTGATCGATGGGATCGACCGGTGAGGAGCTGCAGCTGCTCTGGGCACCGGGAAACAGCTGACGTCGGCAAGAGGATAAGAGCTGGGCAGGAACCTCGGCTTATCCCGGCTCCTACGCAGCTGCTGCAGCCTGGCTGTGGTCCCAAGGCAGGATGCTCTTCCTCTACTGGCATCCCCCGTGCTGGTACCCTGCTCCAGAGCATTCCCTGTGCTGATAGCCTGCTCCAGAGCATCCCACATGCTGGCACTCTGCTCCAGAGCATTCCATGCTGATACCCTGCTCCAGAGCATCCCCTGTGCTGGTTCCGTGCTTCAGGGCATTCCCTGTGCTGGTTCCCTGCTCCCACCCTGCCTGTCACTCCCTGCTCCCATGGAGATGACGTCCAGTTTGGCTGTGGAGTGTCAGGGGGGATCCCTGTGGATCCCAGCCCGTTCCAAGCTGGCTGCAGGAAAAAAGGCTGGAAGACAAGGGAGGTGGCTGCTGTCTTTCCTGGCTGGAAACCCTTTGCTTGCTGGGTTGTGGAAGGGAGAAGCTCCAGAAGAGCAGGACCTGCTTTCCCAGCCCAAAGCCAACATCCCAAGAGGCAGCAGCCTCCAGAGCAGCTCCTGGCCACCAGATCTCTCCCCACCTCCCATAGCCAGCGGGAGGGGTCGGCAAATCTGGTGGAGCCCACAGCACCCTCTGACCCATCCCCAGCTGGTGTGGGCTGCAGGGGGAGTGCCGGGGACAGCCCTGTCCCCCTGCTGCTCCCAGCAGGACCCAGGCATTGCCCAGCTGTCCCGGAGGCTGGAGGCAAGGAGGGAGGTGAGGGGGCAGTGGAGCGTGCAGGACCTGGGAAAGGAGAGGTTTTATTCACACACCACCTTCCTACCCTTTCCCAGCAAGCCCAAGTCAAGCTGCACTGCCACGGCTTGCCTGGAACATCCTTCTGTGCCTCAGTTTCCCTTTCATCCCCTCAGTGATGGAAGTCAGGCCTGGGGGCAAAGGGCTGGAAAAGCTCTGCCCATGGGAGGTGGAGGAAAGGCAGCCAACATCAGCCTTGACATGAGGCCAGGGCCATCCCACAGCCCATGTGACTGCCAAATCCACCAGGAACAAACCCACAGCTGGAGTCAACCCTGAGCCTGGTGGAGGTCAGGGCTGTATCCCCAGAGCTGGGGTGGGGAGGGGTCCAAGATGGGCTCCAAGCTGGGTGGGAATCAAGGGATTTGCACCAATTTTTGGCTGTAGGAGCTGAGCCTTCTCCTCCAGGTTTGGGGCATTGCCTCTTCCCCAGACGTTTACTCCTGCCTGGGGCTTTAAGGGGGTGACAGGGAGACAAGTCAGGTCTCAGAGCACTTCCAAAGGGCTTTTATTTATTCACAAAACAAACCCAAACACATATAAGAAAAAATGTGAAAACAAAAAAACCCAACCCAGGGATATGCACAGTCTATTATTAAAAAAAGGATTGCACAGAGGAGTGAGTGCAGCAGAGGGAGCAGCCAGGACCTGCTCTGCACTGCTGCACAAGCCCTTCCCCACCATTACACCCCGTCCATGAGAACACAGAGATCATTTTCCTGGTGTCCCATTAGGAATCAAACACTTGGCAGTGAAGGTGGCTGGTTCTGCAGGCTGGGTCCTTCCACCTGAGCTGGGAGGGAAACAGCCTTTACCCCAAAGGGATGGCATTGGGAAGAGACCGGGCTCCTGGGTCCCTTTCCTTGATCTGGGAAGGGATTTGGGGCCTTCCCTATGGTTTTCCATCTGCTTGTGTCCTGTCTGCCAGCTCCCTGCCTGCCCCAGGCACCTCGGAGCACTATGGAGCTCATGGGACAGAGCAGTCAAAGCCAGCATGTCTGGATTGCACAGGATGGAGAGGGATGGGGAGGCTACAAGGAGCCCCATCCTTTCTCACTCCCCAAGGGATTTTTTGGCCAGGGAGAGGCTGTGCTGAAGCCCCCCCTGGAAGGGAAATCTCAGTTGAGCTCTCCTAAAACCCCACAGAGTTTGCAAAAGAAGCAGGGGAAATGGGCACGGGGATTGCAGATGGCGTGAGATCCAGCTCCTGCATTTCTGCTGCATGGAAATGAGGGAGGGATTGGTATTTCTGATGCCAAAATGGGAAGAAAAGGCTGGTATTGGGATTTCTGAGGGGTTTTCAAAGCAAATTGTAGAACAGCAGCAACTCGCTGCAGAGCCATTGGACCATCCTGGTGAGATTTCAGCCCCCTTTTTACATTTTCTGAGTATAATCTAACATCATTTTCACAGCAGAAAGTCCATTTTTCTCTCCTCCTCTCTTAAAAGAAATGGCTGAAACCAACAAGATTTCACACCAAAAATGGTTTTGTTTTTCCAAGGGGCAGTAAAGTGGGGGGGGGCAACCTTCAGCCAGTATTTCAGGAGCTGAGGAGAGCCCAGTCCTCACCCAGCTCTTCCCATCCTCAGAGCCCAAACACTCACAGGGGGCTCAACCTGTGCCCTCTTTGGGCGAGTGGGGAAACTGAGGCAGGGAGTGGCCGTCAGGGTTCAGCCCCTCTTTGTGCACCACCAGCACCCCTGTCCCCCCTTACCTGCAGGGGGGTCCCGGCGGGGCGGGCGGTCATAGGATGTCACAGACAGCACCGGCATCCTCGGAGTGGTCGCAGTTGTGGACGTCCCAGCGGATGTGGGAGCAGCGCAGCAGCGAGGGCTCGTGGCCCTTGCACTTGAGGTTGTCGAGGAAGATGTAGCCCGTGCCCTGGCCGTACCGGGCCTCCCCCCAGGCTGCCATGGCGTGCCCGCAGCCCACCTGCCTGCACACCACCTTGGCGTCCCGCAGGTCCCAGGCGTCGTCGCACACCGTCCCCCACTGGGACAGGTAGAACATCTCCACGCGCCCCTCGCACCGGTGGCTGCCGTTCACCAGCCGCAGGGACCCTGCGGAGGGCACGGGGTGAGGCAGCCCCTGCCCCTGCCCATCCCAGTGCTGCGCCCCCCCTCTCTGCCACCTTGGAAGAGCTCTGGTCTTTCCAAGGCTCTGCAGATGTTTGCTGGTGCCCACAGCTCCCCCACTGCCTCTGCACAGCTGGAAGAACAGGGGGGTGACCAGCTGCTGGTATCTGAGTGACCCCCAGAGCATTGTGGTGGATGTTCAGGTTGAAGGAACAGAAAATAATCTCTGTTCCTGGCTCAGCCCCTTTGGTCCATCACCTCCCCTCCCCACCGAGGTCCATCACCTAATGGTCCATCACCTGAGGACTGTCATCTCTGCCTGAACCAGCCTTGGGGGCACCAGGAGAGGCCATGACTTAATGGTGCCGCCAGTTTTTCCCTCTCCCATGCCCTGCACCAGGTGGGTGCTTCAGGCACCGCCAAAGCTTGTGCCTCTGCCCAAGCCACCTCTGTTTCCACACTGTGCCAGTGTGGAGCATCCCCAGGGCTGGCACCAGGTCCCCAGGTAACACCTCAGTACCTACCCTCCCTGGGGTGAGTTGGGACCAACGTGGCGGTCGTAGCAGTGGCTTCTTGGAACTGTTCTCCAGTGTCATCAGCACCTGGTGCAGTGGGGTAGGGGTGGGGAAAATGACTCAGGGGACACCTGTACCCCCCAGGGCCAGGCCAGAGCCCCCCAGCAGGGGTGTGGGATGGCTGGGGATGGTTGCAGGGTCGTGTGGGGTGGCATGTGGAGCCACTGCACTTCCAGGGATGTGCACAAATGGAGACCAGAGCTGGTAGCCACACTCCAGACATCACCCTCACCATGGTACCAACTGCCACTGCTGTCCCCCATGGGTGGGAGGTCCCAGCCCCTCTTTGTGGAGCCCCCCAGCAGCAGTGTGGGACGGCTGGGGATGGATACAGGGATGTGTGGGGTGGGATGTGCAGCCACTGCGCTTTCAGGGAAGTGCACAGAGACCAGAGGTTGTACTCACATTCCAACCATCACCTGCACCACAGCACTGACTGCTGCCACTGCCCTCCACAGGCAGGAGGAATCCCAGGGGTTCATTAATCACCCACCACCCCATTTTGGAGACCCTGCTTCCTTCATCCACCCCCGAGCACAGCCAGAATCCTCCTTACACCCATTATCACGTTGGTTTTCCACTCCACTGAGCTTCACTTCACTGCAGATCCCCCTTCTCCCACCTGGCCACCAGCTGGCGGCCCCCCCAGGCTCTCCCCGACTCTCACCTCGGCAAATGACCCCGGCGTCCTCGTGGTGGCCGCAGTTGTGCTGCCCCCAGCCCAGGTGGAAGCAGTCTGCCAGGCGAGCCTCGCCGCCGCCGCATCCCACGTTATCCAGCAGGACGGGCCCGCTGCCGTAGCCGAAGGAGCCGAGGACGGTGGCGGCGAGGGCGGCCCCGCAGCCCAGCTGCCGGCACACCACCTGGGCGTCGGGGAAGTCCCAGTCGTCGTCGCAGACGGTGCCCCAGGTGCCGCGGTGCCGCACCTCCACCCGCCCGCGGCAGCTCCCGTTGCCGTTCGCCAGCCGCACGCCGCCACCTGCGTGGGGGCCCCGGCACAGGCACGACGCCGGGGAGAGGAGGGGACCAGAGCTCCACAGGGGGGTCCAAAGTCCCCTGCTGGCCCTCCAGGGGTATGGGGTGAGCCCCCAGGGAACGTGGGGTGAGCGTCTGGGTTACGGGGTAACACGCGGGGACGTGGGAGCAACTCCCCCTGGGGATGTGGGGCAAAAGCTTCAGGGCATGGGGTGAGGCCCTGGAGTATGGGGTGACACTTGGGCACATGGGGCAAAACCCTGTGGGTGTGGGGTGACCCTCAGGGACATAAAAGCATCCCCTGGGGGCATGGGGTGAGCCCTTGGGAGCATGGGGTGAAGCATGGGGATGTCAGCTGAGTCCCTGGGGACATAGGGTGAGCCTGGGGATATGGGGTGACACCCCCCCCCCCCCCCCCCAGGAACAGGGAGCCCCATGGAGGACTAGCAGCAGCTGCACACTTACTTTCCTGCTCGACAGTCAGGAGCATGGTGGTGACCACCTCGGTGGCCTGGGAGGGCTGGTCCCTGCCGTCTGTCACTGCTGGGACAAGCGTGGGGACACACAGGCATTGGGGGGTCCAGATCCAGCACCCACTGCCCCTGCTCAGCAGCAGAGCTGCCCCATGGCGAGCTCCTGCCACGGGCAATGTCACCTCCACGCATGGCAGGACCCCAGGTGACTGTGCTGGGTCACAGCAGGACACAGAGGGCATGATGGCCCCAACAAGACCCCAGCTGAGTGACTGCTGACCTCCTACCTGTGGCTGTGGCTGTGAGTGTCTCCTCAGAGTCCAGGGCCACTGAGGTGGTGAATGATGTGATGGTGGACGTGTCCAGCCCTGTGGTGACACAGAGGGACAGAGCTGACATGCAGGAAGAAAGATGAACAGCTCAGAATGTCCTGACTGTGGGAGGTAAACCTGGAGTGGTTGGACTTGATGACCTCAGAGGTCTTTTACAACCTAGTTGATTCTGTGATTCTGTGGCCTGGGTGCTCCAGGGCAATGGGGATGAGGATAGACCATGTCCATCTGCACATTCTTGCTGCTCAGGTGGCGGAAATGGGGCTTCTCCACCCCAGTCCAAGTGCCGGGGTCCCACATGGGACCTTTCTTCTCCATCTACCTGGGAGTTTTATCATCAGGATTCATTACATTTTGATCTGCCTTATGCCCTGCCCCTCTGAGCAAGGGCTGTGCAAGGTGGGGCCATCAGCTCAGTGCCCAGGGGAGGTGCCAGAGGGGACGGGGATGTTTAGGGAGGAAAGGACCAGCCTGAGAAAATTGTCCCTTTTCTCCCATATCAGACTCTTTGTCCCCTAATAGCGGGAAAGGGAAAGCACTGGCGCTTACTGCTCCTGTCATTATCCATGATAATGAGGGAATTCAGGGGAATTATTAACATCATAAACAGTAATCAGCGGAGAGTGGCAGAAATACATCATTTCAGGAGGGGAAGGGGAGGCAGGCTGGGCCTGGCATCATGCCCAGCCGCTTACTCCTTCCGGACGTGAGCAGCTTGTTTTCCAGCCAGCAGAGCAGGGAAGTGGCAGAGGGAAATGGCAGGATGGCAGATGCATTTCCTCTGCAAATAACCACCCCAGCCATGTCCCAGTCTCTCTGTGCACTGTTGTATCCTCCTCCAGACCACCAGGGTGATGGCGGATAAGGAGCAAGGATGCTCCCACAGCACCAAAGCCTGGTCCCTGGCCAACCCTGGGCGCCTCAGCATCTCTCTAAGGCCATTTCTCCTCAGAGACCAGGATGTCCCCAGGTTTTTCCCTGCCCTGGTACCTGCACAGATGACCCCAGCATCCTCGTGGTGGCCGCAGTTGTGGATGCCCCAGCCGAGGCTGTAGCAGGCGGAGAGGAAGGGCTCGCTGCCATCACAGTTGACGTTGTCCAGGAGGATGCGCCCTGTCCCGTAGCCAAAGTAGGCATTGCTCTTGTAATCCAGGGCCTGCCCACAGCCCAGCTGCTTGCAGACCACGCTGGCATCACTCAGGCCCCAGTCGTCGTCGCAGACGGTGCCCCAGTTCCCGCGGTAGAAGATCTCCACCCGGCCCTGGCAGGTGTCGGGCCCGCTCACCAAACGGACGCTGCCGTCACCTGGAGGGTGGCAGCATGTGGTGAGAAGGATGTTGTGTCCCTGCACATGGCACAGCAATGCCACCAAGCCTGGACCTGGCAGCGCCCGTGATGGCAAAGAAACCGAGTGAGAGAGAGCGGGGAAAGGGTGGTGCTTTAGGGCAACACAGCTTGGGAGCCTTGGAAAGCTCTGGGATGGGGTTTGGCCATGGTCAGCATGATACTTCCCCAGGGTTCTGCCCCTCAGAGCTGGAGAGTTGGGGGGATCAAAGGGGGCAGCAGGTGACAGTGGGGGACACTGCCCTCAGCCAGGATGTCCCCCCTGCAAGCAGCACTCGAGCAGCTTACTTTCCCCATCCTGTACCGAGGCTGTGAGGGTCCTGGTGGTCGGTCCTTCACTGGCTTGCGTGGGTGAGAACTCTGCAAAGGGAAGCAGAGAGGTGGCACCTGCTGCTGCTCCATCCTGAAGCTGGAGGGATCCCTCCCACCCCGCTGCTCCAGGAGGGTTTGCACCAAACTAGCCCCAATGGGGAAAGAAAGAGGGGTTTGCAGCTGCACTGCCCTGCCTGGTCCAACCCACCAGCCAACCCATCACCTTCTCCTTTCCGCCCCTCCTTTTCCAAACCTCGCTTCTGGAGGACACAGGGATTCACGGAGCAGCTGCTCTGGGTCTGCACAGCCTCACGTTCAGTGCTCACCAATGCCTGGCTGATGAACAAACCCTGAGTAGCTACACAGGAGGAAAGTATGTGGGGTACATAGGGGTCGGCACAGAGTTGTTCCACTTTCACTTGCCAAGTTCAAACACTTTCCACTGCTTTTCTCACCTTTAGGAACATTTCCTACCGAAAAGCTCAGCAACTTAAAGAAGGACAAGTCAAAAGGGGTAAGAGCAGTGGGGCAGCGACTGACTCAGAGGCAGGAATGTGGGTGAGCATGTGCTCTTTCCCCAAGGATCGTGCTGGAGAGGTCGCAAAGTCCCTGAGCTGGGAGCGACAAGGAACACAAAACAGGCTGGTCACCTTATGGAGCATGTGGAGCTGGGAGGTGACCTGTATTGAGGAGAGGGGTGGAGGGAGGATGCAGAGGAGACTTGGCTGACCCAGGATCAGAAGAACAGAGACTGGGATACCACTCTTGGGATTCACCAGGGCATCTGCGCCCCGCAAGGCTTGCAGCCCCCCAGGAGCCCCCTGCTCTCCTTGCCCCCAGGGGACCCAACCTCACTACCATTGCACACGACAGCCACGTCCTCGTAGTGGTAGCAGTTGTGGATGCCCCAGCCGTGGCTCCAGCACTCGCTCAGAGCTGCCTCCCAGCCCTTGCAGTCCACGTTGTCCAGGAAGATGGGCCCGCTCCCCTGGCCGAAGGTCATGGCAGCCGGCAGGGTGATGGCGTGGCCACAGCCCAGCTGGCGACACACCACGTTGGCGTCCACGATGTCCCAGTCGTCGTCGCAGACCGTCCCCCAGGAGCCGTTGTAGAGGATCTCCACCCGCCCCTGGCACCGGCTGGGCCCGTTGGAGAGACGGATCTCTGGGAGGACGGGCAGAGAGAGGTCCCTCAGCAGGCAACAGGCCAGGAGGTGACAAAGACTCAGAGGGAGCAAAACTATCCCAAATCCCTGCTCCTTAAATCAAAATGGTGACCCTGCTCTGTATCACAAGGCTTGGTGCTGCCCACCTGCTGGTGAGACATGGGCTTCCCTTTATCTGCTGGAAGCAGAGGACATGGAGACTCAGCAAACCTCAGTACACGAATGAGATGCACCAACATCAAGGCCAGGTTGGACGGGGCTTTGACCCACCTGCTTTAGTGGAAGGTGCCCCTGCCCAAGTCACATTGGGGTTGAAACAAGATGGGATTTAAGGTCCCTTCCAACCCAAACCATTGTGTGACTCTACGATCATGCCATCATGTCACCTCCTAATGGGCAATAACCCAATGGGAGAAGAGGAAAGCAGATGTGAGGCACCCTGTGTAGACATACAATGGGTGACAAGTGACAAGATGCAATTAGGAAACTCTTATGAGCCTCAAGGAATGGATCTGGAGCTGATCCCACGTGGGAGTCGGTGGGATGGAGATGATCCCTCAAGCTGCTGGTGACAGGGACCAGGCATGAAAGCGCTCCTGGCCTGCCACGTCAAGGGAATTATTTGCTTGCGTGTGATGTGTGGCACAGGGACAGGGACTCAGCAGGAGGTGGCAAAATTCCCCTCTCAGGATAATAAGCAGAATAGGGATAATAAAGAAACTCTATTTCCTTTCTGTAATACAAATTTAGTGTCTTGCTGCTCTTTATTCCAAACCAATACACTTCCTTTCTGAAATTCCCCAAATCCCTTTTTTTTTTTTTTAACCAAAAGATGCATTTTTCAACTACAAAACTTCCAGGAGAAAAGTGACTTTAAGAGAAGAATCTCACCTGGGACTTGCAACAGCTCAGGCTCAGAGGTGGTGCCTGCAAGGGAGAAGAGAAGGGATCAGCTCTCCCCAGCCCCTGGAGAATGGGGAGCTCAAAGGATGATGGCAGCAGGGATGGGGTGGGCATAGTGGGTACCTGGCAGCCCCTGGAATGTTTCCTTTCCTGCAAAAACCTGAGGTTTGTAGGGGAAAAATGAAACACCTTTTCCCAGGGCATCACTTCATCTGCTTCACAGTGGGGGAAACTGAGGCAGCACTGGGTCACTGTGTCTCTGTGGTGGGACTGTACTTGAAGCGTGAGGTGACACATGTGTGGCACTGAAGAGCCCAGTGGCCAGCAGCAGCCACCCCAGGTGGGTCCTGCCTTGGGTCAGGCCTTGGGGATCCTCGTGTCAATCCCTGGCTCCATTCATGAATTGCTGCAGGCCCTGGGCAGCTCCTACATCCTCCTGCTCTGTGCCCCATGGAAAAGCTGGGTGGTGAGATGGGAATGTGAAGAAAACCCATCCTGCCTGGCTTGAGAAACCCACTGGAGATCTCCTGCTGGAAGATGCTGTACCCTATGTGCATTTTAATTGATTTTTTCTTCTTTTTTTTCCCCAACAAAGTCTGCTTTTTGCAAGCTCTATAATTACATGCAAAGTACCAACACACCTGTTGATGGGGTGCATCCACCTTAGGGGGTGAACAAGCTGCCTCCAGAGGGAACTGGATGCTTGCAGGATACATTCCCATTCCAGCCGGCTGAGTTTGAATGAGGGCTCTGGAAGTGCCTTGCCAGCAGCCCCACACCCAGGGCCTGGGTGCTCAGGGAGGGGCCAAGGGAAAGCTGAAGCTCTTTCTGGCCACCTGCTCCTCCCACTGGGCTGAGCCCCTCTCCCACAGTTTGGGATTATTTGGGCATAAAAACTCTTTCAGCCCCGGTGCTGAGTGATGTGGGGTCACCCTAGGATGCTGCCACTATGGGACACTGAGGGCTCTGACTTGTCCAAGAGGTCACAGCAGCATGATCCAGGGGACAGTGGGTGGGAACGAGTGGCTGGACCTCCTGGACATCCCTGTCACTGCTCCTGTGGGTACCCTGGGAGTTCACAAGCTCTTGGCAGATGCCAGAGCCCAGCACAGAGTCCTCGGGCATCTGAGGCACCTCAGGCTTGAGGCTGTTCTCCCATGGGTGACATCTTCCAAAACCCTTTCCTAACCTAGTGGAAGGTGTCCCTGCCCACTGCAGGCAGTTTGGAATGAGAGGATCCTTAAGATCACTTTCAAGCTGAACCATCCTGTGGTTCTGTGATGCCTCCATGCTAATTACAGCACCCAAGGGCTCATCAACGCCTGTGGTGGCTCCGTGGCCTCTTTTCCTCACCCTGCCTTGGACCAGCCCTGTGCTGCTTCACACTCAGCCCACGAGCAGTGACGTGAAGGTCAATCCCAGCCGCTCTGGAGGCGGATGTCACCACCGAGAGAGGCAGCGTGAGCCTGGGGGGACAGTTGAGCAGATGAACCCACCTCCCTTTTCCTTGCTAGGACGTTGCCTGGGAGACCATTAAGTCAGCTAGAAAACAGGGCTGCCAAAGAAAGACCTAGAAGCCCCAAGAGAAACGAGAATAAGGCAACTGTCTAGATGTATCCATGAGTTAGCACGGATGCTGCCCGTAGCTGGGATGAACATCAGCAGCCGGGGAGCTCCAGCCCTGGTCAAGCATTCCTGCCCTCCCCAGCTGGACCAGGCAGGCTGGAAAGGGATGTGTGATGCCAGCAAGAAGTCAGGATTACACAGGCAAGAGCAAGGAAGCAGAGAGGTTCTAAAGGAGAGACCAGGGAAGGACATGGCAGCCCTATGAGCTGGAAAACAGGAGAGAGGTTACTCAGCTCACCTCTGCACCAAAAATGTGGAGATGTGAGGGTTTCTAGGAAGAGCGTTTCATCCTGGTTTGTATTGATTTTTAACACCTAGTCCACTCCAGTGCCGAAGCAGCAGTGGATAAAAAGACATTGATAAATATTCATTTCCCTTTAAGTCAAAATCAAAGCTCTGAAATATTCATTTAAGAGCATCCTCCAGCAAAGTCAGGAGAGATCTGAAAAAAATATACCTGTTGTGTCTACCATAATGAGGAACGAGGGGGAAACGGTATCCTTTGAGAACAGAGAGAGAGAGCCCTCGGTGCTTCTCTGATCCAGCACCACAAAGCCAAAAGAAAAAGGGAAATTGCTGGAGTAAACACGGGTGCTAAACAAAACCACCAAATGGGAGGACAAATCGCCCTTCGTTAGTGACTAATCTCTGTCCATTAATGAGGAGAACAGGGAGAGCCTGGCGATGCAGGGGACAGCGGCAGAGCCACCGGGGTCCCTTTGGGGTCCCCACGCGTCGAGTGTGGGCGCCGGGGCTGCCACAGCAGCTCAGGGGGGATGGGAAGCTCCAGCTGAGGGAGTGGGAAGGTGAAACCTGATTTAACTCAACTAGGGTGTCTGACTACATCTGAATTCCCAGTTTTCTGGCTGGCTGTGCCTTGGCACAGGTTTGTTGAGGCAGGAATGTATAACCCACCACCTGGCTGTAATCACGTGGATACAGTCACACCGGGATAATTATGCTGCCTCAGCACTTGTGCAGACCCTCATTCCAAAGTGGGAATGGCTTTGCCCAGTTCAATTTAAATGCTTCCCAGCCTGGCTGGACCGTGCCTGCCAGGAGTGAGTAGGGATCGTTGTCCTCAGGGAATGTGCGTTCATTCCACCCGTCGCTTCGGTAGGATCAGTCCCACAGGCCTTGGGAAGCAACCCCAGGAGCATCCTTTGGCCATCAGCATCTTCCCATCAGTTCTGGACCTGCTCCCTCCATCCCTGTGCACCCTCAGTGCTGTTGGGGACACCATGATAATCCTGCCCATGGAGAAAATCTGCCCACAAATCTGAGAGCCGGAGGGAGATCGCGAGTGCCTAAAATGCCTCCCACCACCCAATGCGGAGCTCACCGGTGGGGCTGTGAAGGAGGAGGAGGAGGAGCATGGCTGGCATCAAGGACAGGGGCAGCACCGCGATGTCCAGCCCCCCTGTGCCGTGCCAGGTGGCCAGACAGGGACCAAGTGTCATTGCTGCACGACAGTCCTCCCACAGACAGGTATCCAGAGGAGGTTGTCCCTGAAACACGCAGACAGCAGTGTTAGTGGTGATGGCCAGAAGAGCCTGTACCCACCAAGCACCATGCAGGACCTCTGAGCATGTCCCTCTTCAGTATTCCCGGGAGCAGTGACCAGGAGACACATGAAAAGTAATTCAGGTTGGATTTATTTAGAACAAGAGGTAATTTTTTGAGTGGCAAGATGAAGCTGAAAGGGCTACATCCCACCCACAAAAGGAAACTGGAAGCCGGAGGCCTCTGTTGTCTCTGCTCTTTGTCATCCTGTGAGAAAAAAAAAGCAGGGACAGGCATTTCTGTGGGAAGATAGTAATTTCTGTAGGATATCCTGATTCACCTGGGGGATTGAGATGCAAACTCCACGGGAGTAAGATGGAAAGCAAACAGGAATGTCAGCAGAAAACAGGGAAGAGATTAAATATCATAAGATTCCATTTCCCCTTCATTTACTGCTCCCTGCAGGAATCAGTGCCGAAGGGATGGATTTCTAGCTCTGTTTCACTCACAGACTCTTCGGGAGGGGGAAGGGGGATGGTGCTGCTGGCCGTGACACCTCTGGCAGCCCAGACCCTCATCCCAGCGGTCCCAGCAGTCAGCCTGACAGCAGCGTGTGCTGGTGGAGCAGTGCCATCGTGAGGATGCTGTCACACTCAAAGCCAGGCTCTCAGCACAGCAGAGACCTCAAATGAGCCCCTGCAGCCTGCACGAGGCACACCATCTCCTTAAGGGATCCACACCGACTACTGTCATCTACTGATGGTCAGAAACCTGGGCAAGGACATTGAAATCCACTGCATCAGTGACCAAACCCTCCCTCCCATGGAAACCCCTCATCCAGCCTTTTCCTGCTCCTGCCTTTCCCATGCACAGGATGAGAAGAGCTCCCAGGTGGGATCATGTGCTGGTGTCCACCCAGCCAAGGTCCCTCATGACCGTGGGTTGAGTGGGCTCCAGAGCCTCCAGATCAAGGTTTTGTTGCCTGCACCAGAGGGAGATGATGGTGGACCGAGAATTTTTGTGTGCACCAGCCAGAGGTGGTGGAGGTGCAGGATGGAGCCTCCACGGATGGGACACGGCCCCGTTACTCCTCTCTGGTCTCTGCTCAGCTCCCGCTGCCCAGAGGAGGAGACTCGCCAGCAGACAGACGGCTCAGTGATGGGAGATGAAAACCAATCTACTCGCTGAGGTGGTGGCTTTCAATACTCCATTCATCCCTCCTGCAGCGCCGAATAATGTCGCCTTTTGTCCCGCCGGCCCTCCCCGCCCCCGGGAGGGGCAGGGCTGACAGACGGCCCCTCCGCTGCCCTGCGCCGGCCGAACCCCGGCATCGCGTCCTGCTCGCAGGGACATTGTCATCGCCGGCCACCTTTGTGCCGGAGCCAGCGCGTTCCTGCTCCCTGGAAGGGTGGCAGCGGGCATTAACCACTGCGGTGCTGTGCCAGGGCCGACCTCAGAGAGGGAAAACCTGATTTGCCTTCCCTGTCCATTGCTCTTCCCCATCCTCACCCCAATGCTTGGGGTTCAGCTACAGACTGAACCCCGTTCCTTGCACCAAAGGATGTTGGGGCCCTTTCAGAATGTCTATAGATTAAAAACTACTTTTAAGCCATAATTAGTCATTGTGGCACTACAGCAAAGCAAAACATCCCTTTTAACATTGCCCAGAGAAGCTGTGGCTGCCCCATTCCTGGAAGTCTCCAAGGCCACACTGGATGGGGCTTGGAGCAACCTGGTCTAGTGAAAGGTGTCCCTGCCCATGGCAAGGGGTGGAACGACATCAGCTTTAAGGTCCCTTCCAACCCAAACCCCTCTGTGATTCTGTGAGGATTCTATGATTTAAAGGGTTGCAGAATGTGGGTTTCTGGAAGTCCCTTCAAACTGAGGTCCTGCAGGCTGTCAGGTGTCCTGTAAAACCACCTCCCATCATGCACCCCATGGAAGGAACAGCAAACCCTACATCACCCCCATCCTGCACAAGCACTGCCTGCTGGGGATACTGCAAAACACCAGGGTTCCAATGTGGGGCACAGAAAGTCCCTGCTTTCACCCCAAATAGTGCATCACAGCAGACACACTGTCCCCCACCAGCATTTTGCCCATAGTGAAAACTCCCTCCTCCCACCTGGACATGAGACCCCACAGGTCCTTAAGTCCCCTTTGGTTGCTTTTGTACCTCTTGGCCACAGCTGGAGTGAGCCCCTGCACTCTATTTGTCACTTCTTGCACTTTTTAATATTCAAGTAACTTCAGGAGAAATCACAGTCTTTCATCCACCACCACCCCACCAGATCATTATTTGTGATTACCACCCTGACCTAAAAAAAAGCATCATAAATCCACATACCTGTTTGATAATTTCTCTCCAGTATAAAGATGGGTATATCAAGTCCCAGAAATATCTATTCTCTTTTGAAATAAAGGATAGAGCTGGGTAGTTATAAAAAAAATCAAAAATAATGGTTGAAATTAATATTCCCAGTAAGAGGTGATGGGGACAAGGCAGGAATTTTTTCTTTAGGTGAGATCTTGCTTGTAAAAAAATAATAAAAGAGAGAAGAAAAAGGATCTCATCCATCAACAGAACAGCTCCATCCTGTCATCTCTTTGCACCTTTGGGGCGGCTGCTGCTGGGTTACAGCAGGATGGCAGCCCTGCATCCCATCCTGGGGCAGATCATTCCAAAAGCAAAGGAGAAAGAGAGGGAGGAGGAGGGGGAAGAAGAGGAAGAAGAAGGAGAGAGAAGGGAAGAGAGGGAAGACTGCTAAGGAGACATGGCGGGGAGGGAATGGCTCGGGTTTCAGGGAGGCAGGCAGGGACACATCCTTAAATGGGGTGCTGGCAGAGCCTGGGTTACGCCTCAGGGGAAGGGAGAAGCTTTCTCAGAGTATTTGGACTTTTCAGCTCCTTCCCACCTCCCTCCTCAGCTGTCTGAATGCCCACCTGGAGAGGAAGTCAGCAATAACCATCTGGCTGGAAATATTTCTGTCGATGCCTGAGCCAGCACTGGGGTGCAACAGGAGGGGATGGTCCCAACCTCCTGCCCCTCCTGGGGGATTTGGGAACCTGCTCCTCAGAAAAACCATGGTCCTCCCTGCCTGTTCCTGAGCAAGAAGTTACCTTTAGAGGTCTTTTTTTCCAGGATTTTTCCTGCCTAGCCATCCAAGGCAGCTCTGCTGAGGACATTAGAGGGACCTGCCACATCCTTGCTCTCTTAACCTGAAGGATGATCCTGTGCTGGAAACCTTTCCCATCCACTTCCACCACCTCCTGCTCTACACATTCATATTGTCTCCTTCAGCTCCCAACCACGGCATCTCTTTATTTTAATGGGAACTGTGTACATTTAATAATTTCTAACTATTATATCCTTTTAACCATTTTTGCCATCATTGCAAGTAAAAGCCGAGTAATGTGAGACACCTGGGTCTCAGCAGGCTTGAGAATCATGGAAAAAGGACCTCCAAACATATTAGGCTTTCTAGTCTCATGAAATCTTAAGCTTCCCAGCAATTTTAGGAGCCTGGTGTGCTTTTGGCTTTGAACAAGTTGATCTTATGAGCTCCAGGATTCGCTCTCACAGGAGGCAGCATTTGCCTAGTGGCTCTTGCTGCTGGATTGTTTATTCATTCCTACACAAAGCCCAGACCCTTAAATGCCCTAAAATGCCTGTGTTTCATGTTTTAACTCCTCACAAAGCCAGCTCTGGCTACAACTGTTGCCAACTGCTTCTGCCACTACCTTCTTATAGGGATTCAGTAATTAGCAATTAGGCATTTTTATTCCCCAGCAGCAGAAAGTTCTAATTAACCAGATCATGAGTGAAAGTTTCAAAGGTGCCTTTTAAGTCTGTTTTGCCTAAACTTTGACAAACTCCCTGCTGTCCTGGCTGTCTGCCAGGCCCATGGACTGGGAATCATCAGCTCCAGCATCGATCCACATCCAGGCTTTGAGGACCAGGAGTGTAGGCTGCCCTAATGTGGACATGCAGGGATAAGGTCAGCAGCCTGACAATGCTTTCCACCCTGTCCAGGATTTCTCTGGCCATTTGAGCACCATCTCAGATGTTTTCCATGTCTGCATCCTTCCTGCATGTGCTCCGAGTGGCTTGGCAGTATCAGGCTGTGGGATTATGCTGCTCCGAGGAAAAGAAAACACAGCCAGCCTTATTCAAGGAGCAGTCACAACATAAGAAAGGCTAATTATAAAATTCCACAGGGCAGCAAGGCTGTTCTCTTGTGTGCCAGGGGAAAAAAAGCTCTTTTTGTGCTTCGTGATGGTCCTGCTGCCTAGTCAGGCAGGGACACTCAGAGACATCAGTGATGCTCACAGGAGAGGAGTTTATGGAGGGTTCAGGGCCATCCCCACATCCACTCAGCATATGCCATGAGCAGCACCTACCACAGCTTCCCATGGCAGCAGGTGGCATTTCCAGCAGATCTGTTTTCTGGCAGCAGCTCGGTCATGGGTGGAAGCTGGGGAAAAGAAGTGGCTCACAAATCTGCAGAAAACACAGAGCTTCCAAAAAATGTAATAATAAAAACAGATTTTCCTTTTTGATTAGCTGAGAAACCACAGAGGGAAGAAATAAACTCATTTGTATGTCCTATGCCATGGCCAGGAAATGTTTTGGGGGTGTAAAGAAGAACCTGGTGCCCTATAATTTTAAGGTGTTTTCTGGTACTTTATAAGTCCTGAAGGAAGGGCAGGGCTGAGGAAAAGGCAGTGGCAGCCCCCAGCATTGCACTCAGCTGCAGCAAGCTGGAGCTGTGGGAGAGGTACCCATCCCCTCCCCAGACAAAATCCCCTTTGTTCCTCCCAGTAATCTGCTTCCTGCCCAATGTGCTGCAGAAACCACCTCAGCCAGGTGAGAAAGAGCAGCCCAAGGACGCAGTGCTGACAGGAGGCTCTCCAGAAGGCAGCTGACCCATGCCATGGGCTCCAGCCAGCTTCCAGAGTTGCGGAGGAGCAGGCACAGATCACAGCAGGGCAGAGGGGATAGGAAATGGGCAGCTGGGTCCTCTCCATCACCCACGTTGGTCACAGCAAGGGCACCGCTGTGGGCATGAGCTTTAGGGTATGTCTGTAACTCCCTGCCTTTTCTGTGTGTCATTATCTCCATGGGGTGAAACCTCACCCTGCACCAGGCTCCTGGCAGTGGGATCCACTGGGACAGCAGCCATATATATGTATGTGTGTGTATATGTATATATATATGTGAGTGTGTGTGTATTTCTAGGCATATTTTTATATTTATGTGTATTTATATATTTATGTACATATATGAGGTGTCCATCAGGACCAGCACTTGCTGGCTTCTCTGCCAGCCCTGGGGAATCCAGGCATCCTGCTTCTGCTGCAGCATCACTGGTGTGAGATGGGTGTGCTACAGCCTCAGTGCTTTTAAATACACTCCAGAGAGCCCAAACCACGCCCAAGCCTGCGGCTGGGAAGTGGTGACCTGTATGGGGACACAGAGGCTGACAAGACAGTCGGGGGGAACATCGCTCCTGCTGGGGCAGAGACCTGTGTGGAGATGCCGTGTCCGAGCCTGACACCCCATGGAACACCTTGGGGTGGAAGGGACCTTTAGACGTTTATTTAGTTCCAGGAATGCTCCGGAGCGATGGATCCCCTGGTCGGCTGCCAGGTGGCTGAGCGTGCACTAGGTGGCAACCAGCTTCAGGGAGAAGCACTTGCGGCAGCCGGGAGGGGTGTTGGGTTTGGGCAGGGAGAGCAAAGCTCCACTGGGAACTCTCAGGGACCCGCCAGCGTGGTGGGCACAGCAGGCAGAAGGCAAAGCAGGACCAGTCCTGTCCATAATTAACACTAATGGCGAGGGGAGGGTGGCCAGAGCAGGGGAGACAGGCACCCAACCCAGAGGACTGGGCTCCAGAGTTTCGTGGTTGGATTTGGCAAAGGCAGGAATGGAGAGAGACTTTTGACCAAGGTCTGTATAACAAGAGAAGGGCCAGGGGTTTAAAGTGAGGGAGGGCAAATTTAGGTGACATCAGGAAGGAATGTTTTATGGTGAGGGTGGAGAGTTCCTGGTAGAGGTTGCCCAGAGAAGCTGTGGCTGCCCCATCCCTGGAAGTTTCCAAGGCCATGCTGGATGGGGCTTGGAGCAACCTGGGATAGTGGAAGGTGTCCCTGCCCATGGCAGGGGCTGGAACGAGATCAGCTTTAAGTTCCCTTTCAACCCAATCCGTTCATGATTCTGTGAGTTCCCTAGAGAAGGCAGGCAGTGGGGCACAGAGGGTTTAGCTGAGCTCATGGGGCATCTCCCACTACCAGCAGGGATGGGGAACGTGTCCCCTTTGGTAGGTAAATCCCAGGTGTTGGAGAGCAAGGTCACCCAGCAAGAGTGGGATGCCCACACCAGGTCCACCCCTGCTTTGTCTAATCAAGAACCAGCAGCGGCTGCTGCAGAGGAAAATGAAACGAAATTTCACCTATTATTCTCTGCCTGCAGAGGAATTTCTTCCTAATTCCTGTCACTTTGGGTTTGTCTGCTCAGGGAAATTAATCTGAAATCGAGTGGGCTGTGAATTCCAAGTGCTGCAGCAATCCCAGCAGAGCTTGGACAGGCAGTTTCCTAAGTGGCCAGGCTATTCCCCAGAGCACCAGGCTAAGCCTGGCAATTTAACAGAGCCTCAAGCATCAGGTTTTATAGACATTACTGTAGGACCTTGAGTCAAAACTGCCTGAGATGAAGCAGCCATGGAGAAATTAATTCAACAGCCTTCCAGCCCTGCTGCAAGAAAAGAAACAGGGGGAAGGCAAATATTTGACTGATTACCCCAGTGTGTGGATGGATCAGACAGGAGCTGATCCCATGTTAGAGGACTCCCTGCTTTGCATACTGATTTGTGGAGCATGCAGAGAAGAGTGTGGGAAAGAAGAACGTGGGAAATAAGGGATAAAGCTGGGAAAAAATCCGTGAGGGACTGTGTTAAAATCTGTGGATCATTAATGTAAAAATAATACAAAATATAATATCCAATATTTTAGGAGGTAGTCTTGGAGGTCTGCATCCCTGTAAAAACAGGGTCCTTAGGGAGAGCAGGACACTGAGTTTCACATTCAAGCTCAGAGAGCATCTTCAGAGATGTTCTTCACACAGAATGGTTGGAGGAATTTGTGCAGTGTGGTCTGACAGGTTCAGCTGGTCACCAGACCCCAGATTCCTGTTGTACGTGGTGCCTGAGCTCTGCTAACCCCTCTCAGGTTGTTGGACTGTCATGGAATACAGTAAAAGTGAGGGAGAGGTGTGGGAAAAGGGTGACTGAGGGAGACTTGTGCTGCTGAGATGAGATACCTCAGCCATCCATTGTGTCTGGCAGAGCCTTCCAGGGACATTGGTGCAAGATCAGATCATGAATCCCTGCTCAAAAATAAAAATTAAAATAAATCCAACACAATTCTATACTATTCCACAGCTCAGCCACCACCTGGCTGGCCCTTCCCTTCTCCCAGGAGCTGCACCCAGTGCACGTCTGCTCTCCCCCACCCTGCAGCCCTTATCTGTAGCAGCCTTCAGCCCTGGAGCACTGCCCAGAGACCTCACCCAGCCTCCCTCACCAGCCAGGACTCCTCACTTGAAGCATCCCTTCATCTTCCAGCCCTGCCTTGCAGTTCTGCCAAACTTGATAGAATTCCTTCTTCACCGTCCTTGATTCTCCCTGAAACCTTTTCCTATTTAGGATAAGAGGATATTTGACACCTGTCCACCCATGCAACCTTATGGATCACACAGTCTGCTCCCAGCATGGCTTTATAAAGCATTCCTACCTATTTTTCAGGAAAAAAACCCTTTTGCTTTGCTCTCCAGTTACTAATTACAGCCGTAGGAGACAGGAATCCTAAGCACCTGAGTTGTAAATGTGAATCTTATTGTTTAAGCAGACACATTACAAGCAGGCTATCAATCACTTTTGGCAATTATTAGTTCTTTGTGAGTATTTTGAACTCAAGTATGTGACAGTCTCATCCATCCAGGAACAGAGAAATCCATGGGCATTTACATAAAAGGCTGAGCTGTGGGGGGATGCAGCTTCAGAGGGTTTTCACTGAAGCTGTTGTGGTTATGTGCTTGATGCCATACATTTTGGGCAGAAAACCAACCTTATATAAGCTCTGTAAAGATAATTCTCATGTGTTTAACCCTGGAAGAAGAGTTTAAAAATAACTCTCCATTTCTACAGCATAAAGTGATTCTATATGTTATTTTTGCTGTAAGTATTCGGTCCAAGAATAATGTCCTTTATTTTATAAGCCTTTGGGAGCAGGTGTATCGTGTCATGGGTGAATCAGTGTTGCTGGGTGTAAAGTCCACGGAGGTTTAAAGTCATTTGATAAGGACTGGTGGATGCTTCCTCCTTTTGAAAGAATTATGATGATCTTAAGGTTTTTTTCTGACCTAGATGATTCTATGGCTCTATGATCATTGCTGCCAATGTCTCAGTGGGATTTTGACTTCTGAATCCATCAAGGGAAAAATCCAGGCAGGTCTGACCTACCTCTAACAGAGTATGAAGGAGAAGCTCTCTGCAAGCTGCTCCAGGATTAAAAGAATCCCTAAATAAACACATATTTTGAAAGGGGGGTGCTGGAATTGCAGCAGCTGGAAGGAAGCAGTACTCTATTGTTGGAGAGATCTGCATACATAGGGTTGTGTTTAACCACCCTTATCCCTGCTCATACAAGGAACAGGCATCTTCAGGGCTTTGCTTTGGGTTAACATGGATGTAACTGATATCCCCAGGGATTTCCCACTGAGCAGCTGATTGATGCAGGGTGGATCTGGCTCTGTGGTCACATCCACATCCTGGCAGGACGGGGCAGCGTGGAGAAAGCAGCTCCCACAGCACCCAGTTAAACTGCACTGGAGGCTGCACTTTCATGTACCACATGCACCCCATCACACACTGTCACACACATGGTCACACTCATACAGTATCACACACACTTCGTTCCACTCTCAGGGTACCACACTCAGAGCATCTCACACACCCAGTGTGACACCTGCTCACAGGGACAGCATCACACTCACACCCAGCATCACACTCCTGCACAGCTACTGTCAGACACACTCACACACCACCTCCCACATCACACTCACACCCCACTATCCCCCCCACACTCACACGCATTATCTCACACTCACATTGTCACACACTATCACACACATTAACACACACGCACATTATCACACTCACACTATCGCGCACTATTTCACTCAAACACTATCACTATTTCACACTCACACACACATTATCACACACACTATTTCACTCACACACATTATCCCACACACTATTTCACTAACACACATTATCCCACACACTAT